>JAGJRO010000432.1:0-32860 GCA_022832285.1 Lepidurus apus apus | reverse complement strand
ACGAAGTCTGATCCCCCACTTTTCAAGGGCTGACAGGTTCTTGGCTAGGAACGCAACATTCTTTTCACTGGATGATCCTGAGGTATCTAGGAGTACGTCGTCCGCGAAGAGCTTTGAACCAATACGCTTCCGTTTTATAACACTCAGTGATCCATTGATGTAGGTGAGGAAGAGGACAGGGGCTATTGGGGAGCCTTGAGGAAACCCTTTGCGAATTGAATACAAGTCACTCCGATCAGACCCGTGAGCCACAAAGGCTAGACGATTTTGGAGGAAACTTTCGGTCCATGCAACCAGTTTAGACGGGATCTTCAGTTTTCGCAATTCTTCAATCAATTTGACGTGGACAACGTTGTCAAAGGCCCCTTTGATGTCCAAAAGCAGAGCCGAATGAACTTTTCGTTTGTCGAAGCTCGCAAGTACTGAGTTGCTGAGGGCCAGCAGCGCGTCTGTTGTAGATCTTCTAGGTCTGAATCCCCACTGCGAATCGGAGAGAATGTGGTTTTCTTCTATGAAGTTTTGCAGTCTTTTCGCTACCGCTTTTTCTAGCAGTTTCCCCAGAATAGGCAGTAGTGCGATCAGGCGGAAACTCTTTATTGTGGTGTATTCCGATTTGCCAGGCTTGGGGAGGGGGAGAACTTTTGCTGTCTTCCAAGGATTCGGGTAGTGGCCGAGGGCAAAAGATGCATTATAGATGTTCAAAACTGATCTGCCAATAATCCGCCAAAGTGCTTTGAGCACAATTGATTGGATGTCGTCCACGCCCGCAGCTTTGTTGGGCCGTAGGTTGCGGAGTAGGAGTGAGATTTAGTCCATTGAAAACTCAGACCTGGGAGAACCGCGCGTGGTTGCTTGGCTTCGTAAGCAGTAATAGGACTTTCTGACATCAGGAGCCTGCTTACTGGCTGCTGGTAGACCTTCAACAGATTCTCTGCTATGAAGTTCTGAACGCTGCTTTTGCCTATGGGCTGTGTAAGACAATGAGACAGACCAAACAAAACTTACACTACCTTATTATTTCAATTGCCACGTTTCAGATTACTAAATAAATAAAGCTATACTCCATAACTCTAATTTACCTTATCAAAGAAAGCGGAACAATAAAAAAAAGACGAGTTCATTGGTCTTGCTGAAATAATCAGCGGTAGCCAAACATGATGGCATATAACTATAACAACATATAGCAGTATATAAATTANTCCATAACTCTAATTTACCTTATCAAAGAAAGCGGAACAATAAAAAAAAGACGAGTTCATTGGTCTTGCTGAAATAATCAGCGGTAGCCAAACATGATGGCATATAACTATAACAACATATAGCAGTATATAAATTATTACACACTTACTGTTTATTAGCTAATCTGTTTTGTTTGACACAAAACGGGAAATTTAGTGCAGTTCTTTATCAACGATATTTTGCAGACGTCTGCATGACAAAGTACATTAGAACGCTGTTCTGCGTATAAAAAAATTCACATTTTAGGTACATAGACGATTCTTTGCCACTGAGAATTACTCAGGGGCATAAAGTACAGTTGTTTGAATGGATAAATTTGACAGAGGATGTGAGGGGAGGCTTTGAAAAAATCACATTGTTAGAGGAAGAAGGCCAATTTGGAGAAGGTTCAGAAAGCGCAAATAAGTTAGGTATAAAGGTAGGAATTAGTGAAGGTGAAGGTCGAGGAAGATTCGAAGTGGGAATGAACTTAGGGAGACTGCAAAAAAAGACTATGTGGACGCAAATACGGGGGAAAATTATGAGTATTAGGTAGGGAAATCGCTGAGTGAACAAAATATAACTGGCCAGCATCCGCTAATAAGTGGTAGAAAGATAAGGAAGGAATGCTAGATATGCTTTTGAGGAAATGAAGGGAGTAACTCTACAACCGTCCAGTTTAAGGCTGCATCCAAGTTTTGGTTATCTCGATGCTTCACCCGACGGTAGAATTGGAGTATATCCTTGAAATAAAGTGTCCAGAAGTCGCGACTTCCTCAATTTTCCCAAACGAAGAAGTACCCTAGGTCTAGAATGCGTAAAAGGAAATGGATTTCGTCTGCAGCATCATGCATTCAATACGCTTATAGATTTCACTTCGTACCTTTTATTTTTCCACGCACTAAATTTTCTTGGCTTAGATAACGTAAATACTGCACGAATGTTTTTCCTAGCTAAATTGCCTGGCTGGCCTTGCTGTTTCCATAGCAAACGCAAAGACTAAATCCCGAATTAGTTTTACTGAACCATGCAGAATGCTAATGTTTGAAATGAGGCAAGCATGCAAGCTTCGCATTTTGAAAAGGAACGTTTTCCTTTGCATTGTTTGATGAAGTACAATTGTTCATGTCTATTTCTGTACTAGGGTAGTTTTGTCTTTTGCTTCCGGTGCCTAGTTACAAAAAATAAAAATCACCAGCCGTCTTACAAGCTTAGGTTTTGGTTTAGAAAAGTAAATGCCAACATCGAAGTCTGAACCGGAACTATTATTTACACTCTACGTATAACGTTTAGACTTATAATTTCAATTTAAAACATAGTGTAATAACAATGTAAAAGTAAAAAAACATAAGCATATCACCATCACTACCAAGAAATAGATTTATTCCAACGGCAATCAACGTACAAGAACAGTAAGCACTATTTTTTCAACACTGGAGGAAATTACGGTCTTCGTTTGTTGTAACTCATTTGGAACACTACTGTTGACTCGTAATTGCGGTTATCCTTATCTAAGGACTTAGTTTAGTACGTTGATTTCCTAACTTGTGCTTAGTTATTGATTTTGTCTCTTGTAAAGTACGCCGCGGAAGCACTAACTTGTGCTTATTGCCGTAGGTTATTGATTTTTATGTGCAGCACAAGCAAGAGTTTGTATGTAATTGTTATTGTTTTGATCCTAAGCCACACCTCGAACGTAGGCGGACCTTAGTCCCGGCTGTCTGAGCTCACTATACCCGAGCTCCTTTGCTGGAAAATATATTTGCCATGGAAAATAATATTCAGGAAATGCCACAGGCAAGCCCATGGCAACGGCGCTCGGCATAGCAAGCCTCTGCTTTTTTTGCCTTCTCGCTTCTTTCGTATTGCGCGCCCAGATTGTAAAGTTTTTCTCCCCCGCCGTGGCCAAGAACAAGCAGCACAATTTGCCAACTAAATTGTGTCCTTTCGGAACAAGATTTCTCAAAAACGGCTTGTCAGATTTGAAAATTATCTAATGCAAAAATTTTCTTTTGTTAGCAGCTAGTGCACAACCGAAAAACAGATTTTTAGGTCACGTATTTCTCATAGTTGCAAACTTAATTTGCATATTGCTAATTAACTACTCATTGGAAAAATTCGTGCTTTGGTTGTGCACTACCTGTGAGCAAACTCAAGAGCCTTGTAAAATAATTATTTCATGAAATGCGCTGGTTTTCTCAANAATTTGCATATTGCTAATTAACTACTCATTGGAAAAATTCGTGCTTTGGTTGTGCACTACCTGTGAGCAAACTCAAGAGCCTTGTAAAATAATTATTTCATGAAATGCGCTGGTTTTCTCAAAAAAGTGTTCCGAAATTCCCCATGCTAAGCGCCCATACCGAGCTAAGGTATACGGGAGCAGAGGATTTCGTTCAAGCTGGGGCATTCTTTTGCTGACAACCAGCAAATTCCGTCGGTGGGTAAAGCTTGAACCATCGCCCATCCATACAGGTTGTTAGCGTCGATATATTCGATGGAGCTATTAGGATCGTAATGGATCGTAGGATCGTAATGTGGCAAGTCTGGTAAATTGGCTACAGCATGACGTTGGGATACCATGGTTAGCCCACCTCTCACGTTTTGTTTAACCATGCTATGCATATGCATGGTTACATCAGTCATGAGCTCCATCTTCACCCCCGTTGTGTACAGACAGGCGTTCCAGCTAAAATGCGAAATGCTGTAAAAATGGGCTACATCCAAACCCAAATGGTGATAGGTTGTTTGACGCAAGGTGGGAAAACAGTCGGCCAGGATGCGGACGTCGCACTCTAAATACAGGTTGTGATAGTCGCGTAAAGTGCGACATTGGAAAGTATCCCAAACGTTTTGAGCATGAGTGTAATCCTCATCTGAGACTGACCGACCGGTTAGGGTGGAGAAAAATGCCGGCTGGGGGGGAGGTAAATGTGGTAAATCGAGAGCCGTCAGACTGGACATGAATTCATAGGGAAAGATCCCTTTACGTGCCAATAGTTTGAGTTTCTCTTCATCACCCTACTACTATACTGCTACTGCAGCTGCGCGGTTCAGACATTGAAAGGAGTGGAGCCCCTTTTTCAAGAGAACTTGGGCCCAACGCTCCAAACTAGTGTTCATAAATTGAAGACTATCCAAAAAACGAACGTTATCAACTTTAAAAGTCAAGAACTTTTCCATAGATTTGGGGATAATGTCAATGTCTTGTCCGTAATGCTCCAGTGCTTGACAGATGAAATGACCATCGTAATTCCTAGAAACAAAACACGAAAGATTATATGGGTTCGGTTTATAGGTTTTCACAGTTACTTACTGTAAATTGTAAAAGTAGACGGGTAATTCGTAGCTTTCCAATTTACAGTGTAGATTACAACCACGGTGAGCAACACCACGGAAAGAACCGTCATTATGATCATGATCTATCATACGTTCAGACAGATCTTGGGGTAACGGTTTCTTGCAGTGTACGCACACCGTAGCTGTATGTCGAGCTCTTATTGCCATTGATACATCTTTTTCATTAAGAGGAAAATTTGTTGAGCGTACCATCTGTTCAAGATTCACCGCTGTTTCTAAAATGTTTTGCAGGAAAATCTGACCGGCATTGAGGCCAACATAGCGTTGGTAAGCTACTTCACCTCCCTGCAGATCAAGCACCAAATAGCAAAAAGATAGAGCTTCGTGACGATGAAGCTATTGATTAAGGGGAGAGTGCAATTGTTTCTCGTGCAATGTAGCTTTTATCTTTGCTTTTGTATAATCGGAATTGACAATAGAGTTGCGGCAACAGGCGAGAGCCTACGCCAGTTATAATAGTAAAAAAAAAAAGGGGGGAGTGTTCTTCATCAGTTGGATCATAAGAAACTAAAAGAGATTCAAAATCGGCGAAAGCTATGTAAGGTACACGTTGAGTAGCATTAAAACAACGCATCTGAACAAAATCTTTCTTCCCCTGAGTGGGGAGCCGAACAGCTTTTGTGTTTGTTTTCTGAACAGTACATTTTATGAGCGTCCAGGGAACTGGAACTCTTAAATGCATTTAGACATTTGAGACAATAATGATTCTTATGGTGTTCGTCTTTACCCAACAAACGAGTTAGTGAACGAATAGGCCAGAAATGTTCTTGCCCAGGACCAGTGCAAATGTACAAAAGATTAACCGGTTCTTGACAGATGGGTGCCGGGTTTGAAAAACGTTTTCCCAGAAATGCGGAAAGGATAAATATTTCGAGGGGTGTCAACAAGGGTTGCGGGGAATTTAGAGCGTTTAGGATTTTCTGCTTCTTGATCGCTCTCGTCAAAGCAGCCAAAAGGTAAGGTATCAAAAGCTAAGCTGTTAATAGCGATCGAGTGGACTTGTTCAAATGTAGTTATGTCTTGAATTTTTACAGGATAGGTTAGCACTTGAGGGTTAATGATTGGTAACTTGTCAGGATAACGAGAAACAAGACGACAGGGTGAACTGTCGAATAAGCTGTGATAACGTAAGGTTAGTAGTGGTAAATGTGGGTAGGTGTCGTTGTTGTTGTTGGCTTGGCGGGTTGTGTTTGATTTTGGAATTTGTAAATGGTTGATTGACTGTTGATTCTTATGTCGTTCTTGTTAGCCTTAGCACAGCAAAGCCATTAATTGACGCCTTTTTTGAAGAAGAAGAACCACTGTTTTGTTACAAACTTATTTGCTTTTAAAGGCACGTTGGCGTTAGAGCGCGTATGGCATATAACACGGGGAACTCTTGTGGAGCATTACTTCAAAATGGCTAGTTCAATTGAAGCGTAAAGCATATAGTAGCTAAGAACGTACATGACTTAATTACAATCAAACATGCTTGAAACATTATTATGGGAACTTACAGCAAACTGGCACAACATCATACTGTGGATTGCCACGCGATAATACCGAACCATACATATTCCGTAGATACCCAACCAATTCATGGAATTCAAATTCTACCAGCACAGCAGTGCCAGTACCATCAGTACAAGCTTTACCGAAGGCATCACGTACATGCGAATCAAAAGAAAATATTTCCCATTGCGCTCCATTATGCTTGTGCAGTGCGAGCAACTAATAAAAAGGACACCAACAATCTTCCAAAGAAGTAGCACATCGAGGCGTGTCCCGCGGCCATATGAACCCAAATGCATCTTCGCCATGCAAAAATGTCTTTAACATACCAAGTTCTTTGAAATCTAAGTGTCCAGGTAGTTCGGCAGAATAAAAAAAACCTCTCACGGTGCTCGTAAGTTTGATATATTTTATCTCCCATCGTCATTATCTCACACATATCTTTTTCAACCCACTCGTCAGGAGGAACCAAATAACTCCATGCAATGGATATTAAAGCCATCGGTGTGCACTGAACACCACGACTGGAAGGAGGAAAAACATGCGAAAATTGAGAATATGGTGCTTTACAGATCAACCTCATGCTTAATAACTAAAAAATTAACAGATATCTAAAGCAGTCTTGAAAAGAAAGCAACAATAGTAAAATCTGAAACCTTACGGACCATGCATTACCTATCACTCATGAAAGTTCCAGGTGAGTGGCAAACGAAAAATAAAAAATCTAGAGGTATCCAAATACCATCCAAAAAATCAATCGTCTGAATACCAGGGACTTCTACTGTATAAAATAAAATAAATTAGATAACGAAGTAAGGGAAACAGTGCTAAAACAAAAAATTGTATGCATCATATATTACCTGTCACTTCCAAAAATTCCAGGTGGGTGACTAATCAAAATATTTATTCAGCAAATATCCAATTATCATCCTCGATCCAGGTAACAATCGTCTGTCCACGAGAAATTCTACTACAATAAAATCGAAATAAACCTTATCGACCATGCATTACCTATCACTCGTGGAAGTTCCAGGTGAGTAGCCAATAAAAAGTAAAAAATCTGGATATCCAAATAACATCCAAGAAATCCATCGTCTGACTTCTACTATATAAAATAAAATAAATCAGATCACGAAGTAACGAAAACAGTACTAAAACATAGAAACTGTATGCATCATACATTACCTGTCACTCCCAAAAATTCACAGTAGCTCGCTAATCGAAATATTTATTCACGAAATATCCAGTTACCGTCCTGCTAACAATAGTCTGTCCACGAGAAATTGTACAATTGCAAAAAACGACGATCAACGTTGTATACTGGACAAACCTAAGGGACAAACTATCATGAAAAGCGTGCTACTCTTGCCGCTAGCTACAACCGTGTTGCTCCTCTTGCCACTAGCAACATTTCCTTATCTCACACCCACCAAGCCCACCCCAAAATCCTACAGCTCAACTCGGGACTTGTGAAATCAATGCCAAGAAGGTTGGAAGCGGTTTGCCAAAAATGGAGGGGGACATATTAGCAATTAAAATAAATAATAATATTCTTGAAAAAAAATTTTTTTGACAAAAATAAATTATTTTATTCATTTTCGCCAAACGCTTTCTTGTTATGGCCACCCCACCTCCCCCAAAAACGCACGGGCACATTTTGAGTCATCTCCACTCTTATGACTTTTTACCACGATATACTTAAAAAAAAAAATTCGACACGACTTTTCTCGACTCCCTTGATGTTGAAACCACGTTACCCAAGGAGATACTCGTCTAAATGTATCTAATCTAGTTTTAGTGTTTTGGATCACGTTTGAGACCCTCACGTGAATAACTCTAATTTTATGGCGTACCTCTTCACCTCGGCTGGAACTGAGCGAACTTTTCGGAATAACAATTTATTAGAGAGCTCGACAGGTTCTCTCTTTACAAATTACGAACAGGTCCCATTCAACATATTTGTATATCTCAGGTTACATATACGTGCACGCAATATCATAGTTTGTAAAATTAGTTGCCAATTAGCCCGAGTACCCCATCTCCTACAAAATAAACAAATCATCCATAATTAAAACTCAAAGGAGAAGTGTGGATGCACACCACAGTAGTTAACACATTAAAAGTAGGAACGAAAGTATTAAGCGGAGACCTAATAAATGAACCAAAGCTACAAACAGGTCGAGCAGAAAACCATCACGGTCAAAAACAAAAAAGACTTAAAAAAAGCTGTGCGTTCTAAGCCCCTTCTCCATATGCTGCCAAGCTTCGCTGCGGATGGAGAATTCCGGCATTGCCTACCGTTTATTATATTCAAGCTGTAACAAAGGCAGTTGGGGGGTGAGCAAAGGCCGCTTTTTTTTTAAACGACGACACCATTTACTTCCGCCTCATCATCTTCAGGAGCATAAGTGGTATTCGCTAATCAAGTGCGAGGAGAAGCAAACACAAACAAAACGACAAATGTAAACAGGCAAAAAATGAAACTTAAAATGTCCAACTAAAAAAATTCGCCTACCATGTCTTAAAAAAAATGTGCGACTTACCTTTGCAACATATTTGAATAATATCATAGACAGGACTCCAGCTGCGAAGGTTAGAATGTACGAAATTGTCTTGAAGCTCCCCAATTCCCGTTTCTTCAAGATCATCATCAAACGACGTACTTTATCCTCTGAATATGGCGCATAACGATCCCTAAATAAACAAGAAAAACCTTATTTTCCTTTCAAACGCGTCATAAAATAAGAAAAGTTAGCATACTTGCCCAACGTTTCCCCAAGTTTGGAAAACGAACGAATAAGGCACGACTTCTTATGGGTGAAGGTATCAAAACTGAATTTCCCATGGTAGGCGCCAATCCCACTCTGTCCAACACCACCAAAGGGCAACTCCTCCACTACAAAAGGAGTGTAAATTTAGTTTCATCTTCCTTTCTTTCGTTTCTTGGTACAGGGAAGACGAAACTACGTGCGAAGGGAAACGAAAAAGAGCAAGGAGAAAAAAATTATACCCGCATTTTGCATTACGGCATCGTTAACACAAACGCTGCCCGAGGAAGTGTGTTCCAGAAACTGGTCCCGGATCCGTGCGTTTTGAGAAAAAATATACAAGCTCAGAGGCTTTTCTCTACGCGAAATAAAAAAGGGGAAAAGCAAATGAAAGTAAAGGAAAAGTTCTAAAGGAGGCTAAACACCGCCACCCAATGCAAGAAGTATTAATAAACGAGCAGGGATAGAGATTCCTCGACCAGTAAGCGTCATTTCAAAAACGTCGTTTCTTTACCGGTGAATTGCATAATAACATCGTTTATGCAGACGCTACCACAGCTTGTGTTTTTCATGAAGGCTTGTTGCACGCTTTCCCGTTTGGTAAAAATATACATGGTCAAGGGTTTTTCCCTGGGAATAATTCAAAAGTTAAAACCGACTCTCGTCTTCCTTTTACAACCGCATTAAAATGCTTGTCATTCCATCTGAGCTTAAAATAAGAACCAATTAGGACTACAACCTGCCTTTTTACCTGCTGTTAATGAACTTGATGGCCTCATAGGCGTTTTCCACGTTCACGATTGGCAATATGGGTCCAAAGATTTCTTCTTGCATGACTGGATCACTTGACTTGACATCGATCAAGACGGTAGGCTCAATCCACAAATCATCCGCGTCAGTCCCGCCTCCTACTGCTGCTTTCCCGCTGGCTAACAACGCTTGCAGACGCCTAGCAACAAGTTACGGAAATTAAACACCGAATTCTATTTTTGCGAAAAAAATAGGTTGCTACGTACTTGAAGTGTCTGACGTTGACAATGCGACACAAATCAGGCGACTTTTGAGGCTGTTCGCCATACCACTCTTTGAGTAGCCTCTTAGCAACCACCAAGAACTTGTCCTGGACTTCTTTGCTGCACAGAACGTAGTCTGGTGCAATACAGGTTTGCCCCATATTGATCATCTTTCCCCATAAAACCCTTTTGGTAGTCATTTCAAAATTGACGCTGTCGTCAATGTAAACGGGGCTATTTGGCGGGAAATTTAAAATTTTGAAAGTTTTCTTTAGAAATACTCCCATTCAATAGGCATGAAAGAGTTTCTGCTTCTACCTTTTGCCCCCTAATTCGAGTGTAACTGGCGTCAGGTACCGGTTGGCAGCTTCTCGAACCACTTTGCCAATACTGGGCGCTCCAGTGAAGAAAATGTAGTCGAATCGTTGCTTCAAAAGTTCCTGAACTTCCGCCGGACCACCGGTCACGACTTGGAAGCAGTCCTATTTGAAAAGAAACTAACTTTACAACTCATGCTTATCAAATTTAAGGATTTACTGGGTCGAGGTAGCGCGGTACGAGCTCTTCTAGCAGTTTGGCACAAGCAGGTGCTAGTTCTGACGGTTTGATCACCGCACAATTGCCGGCTGCAATGGCGCCTGACAAGGGCATCAGTGACAGTTGCATGGGATAATTCCAAGAGCCAATGACTAAGACGACTCCATACGGATCTTGGATAATGACCGGCGTGTCAATCATGGTCACGAGTGTTTTGGCGACCTAGAAAATAGACAAATTAAACAAATAAGACAAGTATTACACAAGCTCTACTTGAAATTACAATAAGACAATAGCAGGCGAAATGACCCACATGTGTAGGTAATTTAACAGGAAAACTACAATGAATGTGACACGTAAAGAAAATTTAATATTTCTCTCTTCGTCCTCCAAGAGTTCACCTGTCCTTTCCGAGTCACGCAATACGCATATACCATACCCAAACAAAAGAAGGGTACAGAGTTTTTAACTACGGCATTCTTGTTCCCCCAAACACGTGCTAAATTACCAACGGTGTAATAATAATAAAACGGGTTAAATTACCGGCTGCGGTTTGGCCCACTCCTTACAATTCTTCAGCATAGTTTCCACATCGGCTTTAAGCACCTCGATTTCCAGCAATTTGGCCTCTGATTTGGGCTAACAAAATACATAAACATGAATAACCGCATAGCGTAAGCCACGCAAATCTATAAAACCGTTTGGCATAACACGCAAACGGCAACAATAGAGCCTCGAACAGGTAAATTATTGTAATAAACCCGTAATGTATGTCATTGCATACCTTCCTAAGGTCCTTATACAAGGCGCTGATGATCTCGGACTCATTTTCTTGGTACATCCGTAGAAGATTCTTCAACTGCGTAATCCTGAACCCCACATCACGCGTTTTGCCACTTACAAAAGCATCTCGGGTGCGTTGAACCACCTGCGGAATACACAAAATCACAGTATTACTAACCGTGTACTACTTAAGAACTCGCAATCTACTAAAACATTCGCAATTTTACATTCTTGAACGATTCGAGGGACATTTTCACACGTTCAAAGTAGCCCCAAACACATTGAACCCTTGCTTTCAAGTCTTAAACTCGATTTCTGCACCGCTTTTAAATGTATTTGTCAATTTTCCCACTCTAAACTCTCCAGTGAAACTACAAGCTCTCAAAATTTGAACGCACGAACTAACAAAAGCACCACTGACCAGCGCGCCGAAGATTCCCCCACCTCACTACCCGGACTGCGGACAGGTAAAAGGGGACAAGCAAAAGAAGAGACAACTATGCATTCCCTACGGAGCGTTTTATGACACCAACGCAAGTCTCTGCTCCTTCTGTTTATCCTTTGGCCTGAAAGCTTTGGGCGCAAACAACGAAGCCCCACTTTTAGCGCAAGTAGGTTACTGTGTTACGCCAAACTATGTTATCTAACATCCAAATCCCACACTGAAAGGCTCCTCTTTCTTTTTATCTCAGTTTTTTCCGCGGTCAATGGTAAATTAAACTTTTAACTTCCCACTAATCCCGGCCAAATCTTCGGCCCCAGATTGCGGACCCGACTAAAGATGTTTGTTGGCTCTTGTATTTTTTTCTTTTTTCTTTCTGGCTGGGAAGACACAACTTCTACTCTCATTCTGGGGTGTGTAGACTTACTTTGCTGTAATCTATGGCCGACATTTTAGGCAATCTTGGGGGATTGTGTAGCCTCGGTTATCCCCGATTCACGCCCACTAATGAAAGCCACACACAAAAAAGCGTACAACGATGCCGAAGAATCTTCACGGAAGCGAGGAGGTAAATAAACAGACAAGAACGAGGATGCTTGTGTCCGGAGGCCTTTGCCTGGTGCTAAATCGAAAAACGGTGTCACGCTCTGTTGCCAACTTTCTACTAAAAGGGACAAGGCTTAACAAGAACCGATTTTTGAGCACTAAAATCTCTTCTTGATGAAGTTGTTTTTTTCGGGTAAAAGGCTAGGCACAGCTAGTGACAGAATGACAAATTCCAAGCTTGCTGAGCACCAAGAAACGGATTTGGGGCCAATGACGATCATTACGGTCTACCAAAGAAGACTTTTCCTCCTGTTCCATTCAATCCGCGGATTCTGCAAAGAGCCTATCACACAAATTCTCCGAGTCATACGTATCAATGACAAAGTCAGGTAGCAGCTCGTTAGTATGGTTTCAATACGCAAGTGGGCGTGTCTCTTTTGACCTTGTCGTGTATGTTTATATTCTAGGGAAGTCGATGTACTAACTGGTTTAGCTGGAACCAGAATTAAAGTCAGTTGGCCTACTCAGTGAAGGAGAATGAAAGACAAAACGTCCGATTGTCTAGAGACAAACTTTAATCAACGCGCTGGAAAGAGACAGATAGGTCAGTAAAATCTTATGCGACTCCAGGGAGTTTTACTTATGGCCATTGTGTGGCCTTGGAGCTTACGATAAGGGCAATATTTGTGGCTTCTCTTTCGATGATCAATCTGACTGGCATGCTCATGCAGAGCAGTACTGACTTTTTTGGCCGTTATAAATGACTGGCGATAAAAGCGTTTATCGCCCCAGCTCAGGGATAAGGGCCGAACGTGGGGAAACGGGGATCAAGGAGACTCGAAGTCCAGTTCATCTTCATCACTTACCGCTTGAAAACTGGACATGGTCGTCTCTGGCCGCTGTTGCCAAGGCGAAGGAGAGGAAAAAAACGGAACTTTCGGTCACGTTCTTCTCAAGTCAATTCTTATTTCAGCCTGCAACGAAATGGAAGGGCAATAAAAAAACACGATTAAAATCAGAATCAACGCTCACGATGAGCATGCCAAGGAAGCCAAGGAAAGAGCAATGGTGGCCAGCAATAACGGGGACAAATGTCTTTGAAAACGAACGGATAGTTTGTTAGAGATAAGAAAAAAAAGAACGAACGAAAAAAAAGACAGAAATGCGTGTTGCTACATGACTTGCAGAAAGCAGGCTTTTTTCTTAACCTGCACGCACGCAACTTTCCAATTGCTACGTACAAGGGAAAAATTAACGGGTCAAAAGGATCAAACGAAGGACCAAGAATATCCCGTTCCTTTCCACTTGTTAATAAAACTCCCCCCTTGGCGTGACAACAAAGCTGGAGCAAGTGTCCACAATCAAGTGTCATTAAGTGCCAGCATTTGCTCTCTACAATTTCCAAATGCTCGTTTCGTTTGTAAGCAAGTACGGTTAACAACGAATATAGTAACACTATAACAAGAAAGCGTGCGTGGCATTTTACTTTAAAATCGATTTATAAACAGTTGGCTCAGTCTTGTTATGAATGTATGGGACTAACAATGAAAACTTGCATGCGCACAGCGTCCCAACCACACTATTTACAAGGAAAGGTATTAGCTTGTGCTTTAGTATAATACGTTACCTGTTTCCGTTAAAATATCTGCGTTTGCTTATTTGATAACAGTACTACAGTAGAAACGCAGACGTCCAGGCAAACTCAGAGTTTGTTTACTACACTAGCGTCGATAGGACTGACAGCCCAGCAGAGCGCAGGAGGCGGGGCTGAACTTCGGAAGGAAAGCTCCGGAAAGGAAAGCGAACGGTACTTATGACCTTGGGAGATTTGGTGTAGCCACCACGTTTTCGAAAAACCGGCTTATTTGTGCTTCCAAGAAAAGGCATGTTGATAAAGGCAAAAAATCTACACTTCTGCTATTGAATCGTAGCTAGATACTCTAGGAGCGCCTGATTTAGCAATGATTTCACTGCGCACGTAATTAAATAGGAGGGCTATTAAAATGGGGAAAGAACGTTCGTTAAAGCCGGATGTTGTTAAACTTAGGGAAACGTTCGCTTGTCTCTGATTGGCCGAGCTAAAGCTATAGCATTCATTAGCATTATATAGAGCAGTATGTAGAGCCAGAAAAACAACTCGTCAGACTGACGAGTTGTTTTTCCGGCTCTACATACGAGGGCTTACTTGTTATGTTTGCGAGATGCTAGTTTTTATTTGAGGATAGAAAACTTGCAGGGAATTGGATGCGAGGGAGAAAGACGGCGGGGGGAAAGAGCAGAATGCCATTTGTTTCAAAAATGCGTTGTTTTGTACTCACGGAAATACTGCCATAACTCTCGGGCTCGACTTGGGCAATGACCTTCATATTTTCTCAGAAGAACCCAACATTATTACTAAAAAATGACGTTGCTGGCCTCGCATAAAAACAAAACAGCAATTCCCTCTTGGGGGTGGTGAACTACTACCCCATAACGGAAAGGAAATATAAAAAAATCGAAAAAGACGAAAAAGATCGAAGCAAGTCATCATGGCTGCGGTCTGTATCTCAGTGTTATATACTTCTAGGCTTGACATAAAACAGAACACAAATTTTCTGACTAAATAGCATTTTCCTGTACAGTACAATCACTGCACTATTTTCGTCCCATTCATGGCCAAAAAGTTCACACCCACACGTCATCTCCAGCAAAAATCCAAACAATTCCTCAAAATTATATTCAACAGAAGCGACAAAGAAAAACTGCGTTCCTGTTTCAACTGTACAAGCTACAAAATAAACTGCCAGACCAACCTTGCATGTACAATTTTCATCACAATGCACTTCACTTGGGTAAAATGGACGTCGAGTGCACACAGAGTTGTCAGCGTTGTCAAAACAAGTCTTTTTTTGTTAATATATATATTTATAATATATACCAGAGAGCACAGACACACATTTCTGCAGCTTTGCTGGAGTGAAAACTCTCTCATGTCCTTGTCTGGGTGTTATTCGTTTCGCCAGAAATAAAAAATTTCCCCCGAAAAAACTTCACCGTAAGAGCCAATAGTAGAATACCAAAACTACGGGCGTCCAGCATCCCTTTTCCATTCCTTCTGCAGCACTTGTTTCCGCACACGAACCTGGTAAACAAAACAGCCCAGAAAGAGAAGGGGGAGAAAAAAAACTTAATGTTATTTCTTTGCGAGGAAAAAAGAAATATGTCTGCAACGGGGTATTGTATTGTTACCTATAGAAAGAGCATTGAATGCGAGGCTATTGCCTTGGTTGTCTCGGGGACAAGCTTCCCCACTGACAGTCCATTTGAGCTCGTTTCCTGGAGATTCATCGCCGGCAGCAATCCCGCTGCTCCGATCTTCAACAGCAAAGCACACACGCCGGGCTCCACGCGAAGATCTGCGGACGGGGGTGGCAATCAAGAATCGCTGACCTTTCGTTTCCCCTTGCCAGCCTCCATGGCAGGAATACACTGCTAAAAGGCAAAATACCCCCGTCAATATTTCTCCCTTTTTAAAACAAAAAAAGCATCATCATACACACGAAATAAAGAAAACCTCAAGAAATCCTATGTCTTTTTGTCAATAACGTTCTTCCATAAACTTCTGTCTTTGGCATCTTACTTGGCCAAGAGGCACAACTCTTGGAAGCTTTTTGGCACCCACCCGAGACCAGATTTTTTCCAACTTTGCGGGACAAAACGTTGGCGCTGATGCTCAGTTTGTGAATATGACTGAGAGGGAAAGGATAAATATTTTTCCTTCTTCGAAGAAAAGGTGACGCAGATTAGGTTAGCGTGGGGTTGGTTGCCAAAGGTTAGGGTATATTTGTGAGGGGTAAAGAAATCAATGGGAAGCAAAAACGCGAGCCAAGAAGTTGTTTCGCTGTGAGTAAGGGGGCAACAATTTCTTGTTTTGCTTTTCTGTTGCTGTATTGCAGTGTCAGTTGTAGGGTACGCTTACCCGCTCCGTTATCGACCCCGGCGCACGTACTGCGGAATACCAACGTGTCGGACAATGAGCAGCCTGACGCTAAAGTGGCTCTCTCGGGCAGCACGCTGCAGCCTTGCAGTAATTCCATGCCGGTGGTCATCATGAGCCCTGCAGCTGCTGCTACGCCCGAAGAAGACGATTCCATCTTCTTAGGATCCGTCAAGCTTGTTACGTACTTGCCGGCGAAGGGACACGGCTTGGAAGGCGGATTACTACCTACACAGCAAAGCGAAACACGTCAGTATACACTGTAGTGCTATGGATGCTAAAGTACTACGATCTCAAGAACTTAAAACCCCCTCGTAGCGAAGTTTCGAGCCACTTGGCATGCAAATGAGAGGCAATACAACTTCCCAGATGCGTCAAACAATCCTTCGATCATCCCTAACTAGACTCCTAGCCCATATGGCAAGTAGCAAAATCATCAACCCAACTTAAGTTTCTCGCCGAGCGTGTAAAAAGGAGTTTAGTAGTAATACAAGTGGTAAAATGTCAACAACAATACTTTAAAATCCTTAAAAAAATTTACAGCATTTAAGTATTTCGGGATCTATTCCTTAGAAAATTACGGGCTCCATTCTTTTACTAGCTTTATTTGATTTAAGTCAATTCAAACACAATTAAGGCCATGGCGTTTTGCAAGCCGTTGATTGATCTTTTTAGTCAAAAGATGGCACTGATGTCATATCCCTATCTCAAGAGAATGTTGCAACTTGAAACAACACTTGAAACAAAAATTTTAAAGAAATTTAAAGATATAAAAATTATTTTTAAAAATATCTTGGCAGGTTGCGTCAAAAGATTTAGATATATGGTTTATTTTTTTTTATTGTTTTTTTAACATTTAACTCGGTGTGAGCTTTGCTCATTACCGACCTTATATTTATATGCCTCTAGTGATTTTACATGTAACTATAAATATACTTTGTACATCGGGAAAGCATTAGACTAGGTAGGGCGAAGGGTTTTTAGGGCTGATAATATAAAAGTCTGGACTGCTGGGTAAACCCTTGGGTCGGTTAAAAAGGATTGTGGGTTAAAATGGAGTTTATATCTGGCTATATGGTTTATTTAAACTTATTCAAGTTACGAAAATTTCAAATAAATCATATATCTATATCTTTTGACCCAGCCTACCAAGGTTTTTTATTAAGATACTTTAAAAAAAGAATTTTTCAATAATATCGTTACGTTTGTTTTACATTTTTGTTTCAAGTTACATAATTCTCATGATATAGGAGTATGACATCAGTGCCATCTTTTGACAAAAATGATCCGCTACATGCAGTACACCGTGCTTTAAAGGGGGAGTCAAGTGCAAAAAAATAAAAAATATGTTATAGAGGAGACCAAATGAAGTGTTCTGGCTGAAGAACCCCTATGTCAATTATGCATATTAACCGAGTAATTAATTATTTAGCGGTTTAAGCTCCGCCCCTTTACTCAAAAATTCAAATTTTCCTACGCTTATAACATTGGGGGACAGCTGGCCGGAGGCCTAGCGTCTTTACCTATGAGCGCATTGAAAATCGATCCCTGGTTTCACAGGGTCGGCACCGTGACCTTTCTTTTGAATGCTCAAACAAGTATTTAGCTGCGATGGTTAATTTACAAGCTCGGTCACAAAACGGACTTTTTCTTCGCGCCGCGACTTGCGGTCTTCGCTGAACGCCATGAAGCGATTGTAACCCGCATGGTCAGAACCGCCGCGTTCGGTCCCATTGCCAGGGGATGAGCTCTTACTGCGAAGCCGACCCAAAACTTGCCCAAAGGCTCCCAGGCGCGGATCTCGGGCCGGCAGGACGGCGATCGCATGATGGCGCGCAGAAAACGTCGTTTTTTGTGATTGAGCTTGTAAATTAACCAAAGCACCTAAAGACTTGTTTAAGCATTCAAAAGAAAGATAATGGAGTGTTCCTTATGATAACCGGGATCGATTTTGAATACGCTCATAGGTAAAGGCGCTAGGTCTCCGGTCAACTGTCCTCCCTTGTTATAAGGATAGGAAAATTTGAATTTTGGAGTAAAGGGGCGGAGCTTAAACCGCTAAATAATTAATTACTCGGTTAATATGCATAATTTACATAGGGGTTCTTCAGCCAGAACACTTATTTTGGTCTCCTCTATAACATATTTTTTTTGCACCTGACTCCCCCTTTAACACTCCGTATGTTTAAATACATGAATTTCAGTTGCACTATCCTACTCTGAATAGATAGACCAAAATAAAAAAAAATGCTTCGCTTTTCCCTTAGAAAATTACTGGCTTGATTTGATTTAAAGGAATTCAATTCTAGATACTTAACACTCCATGCGTTTAAATACAGGATCTTCAGTTGCACTAACCTACTCTGAATTTATAGACTAAAACAAAAAAATGCTTCGCTTTTTGTGCTATCGCTAAAAGTTTAAATGTGTAGGAATCTACAGAGATTTTTTCTCTATCGAGACAATCTGATTTGGAATTTTCGAAAGGAATTTTGAGAATATTCAAATTTATCATGTTAGCCCCTTCACCAAACCCCCAAATTGTTTCAAGAGTTGTGAAGCCCACAAAAGCCCCAAACTTACTGACGAGTGTGTAATACGGCGCGGAATGCCGGTTGAAATGTGTAGAATGACAGGCATCTTCCAATCGCCGGGCCGGATTTCCTATCAAACACAATAATCCAATATAGCTTCTCGAAAAGTGTTCCAGATTTTCCATTTTTTTCACATTCTCAGCGTATATATGAAACATTCAAAAAGTTCCCTTCTGCAATATATTGAAGGAGAAAAATAAATACGGAGTTTTATTTTGTATTTTTTAGTGTTTGAAGAAACGTGAAGAAATAAGAGGAGCGGTGGGAGCACAAACGCGGGGTGGAGAGAGCTTGGTGTTTAAAGGGATAGGCGCCCCAAACTAGATCCCGCGGTGAGAAAATAAAGAATAAAAATGCACGGATTTCCCCTTGGGGCCGTATGGTAAAAGGGATTCTCGATATACTCCTCGACATGCATAGTAACGATTGTCAATATCACGAAGAGAAGGCAGGAGCACCGGGGAGAGAGAAAGAAAAAGAAAAGGAGCTCAAGACTCAAGGATTGTCTTACCCATTTGCAGCTCCAAGATGTGCTGATCCCGATGGAAAGCTAGAAGGCAAACAAAACCTCCTTGACTACATCACCCCAGCACACAGGGTTTGATATATACGTTGCCCCAACCGCAAGAGAATTCATTCAAGGCAGTCCCAGCAGCAATAGCAGCGATACGATAAAAAAATAAGAAAAGAGAAAAAACAAAAAATTACAAATAAGAAAACTTGACGAGAAGAATTGATACCCGGCACTCCGGAGACGCCGAGTCGGACAAGAACACAAAAGAATCGGAATAAGACGCTATAGTAGAAAACATGGTTCCTCGGTAGCTTCGGAGAACAGGAAACCCAATAGATTTAAGTTGAGCACTATTCTTGTTTAACTTCTATTTTTTTTTTATTTTTGGCTCTGCGCTTTTCTAACAATGAGTTATAGGCAGACTGGTTCCCGGGCGTGAACCGTGGAGTTAACAAAAAATGGGTGGACTATTTTTTTTTTTATTTTAACTGAATAAGCATGTTCATGTAAAAGTCTAAAAAATCGCTGTGAGATCCAGTAGAACGTAAAATTCCCGGGACATCCCAGTCCCTGGAGCCAATTTCGGAAAGGGCTGCGTGGAGCTCCGGCTAGACTCTACTGTATCATCCCAATTCCATATAAAGACAATGGTCGTAATTTTTTTTTCATGTGGAGGGGGCAAGGAGAAGCAACCCGCGAACAAGAGAGCCACCCGTAGAAAAAGGCAAGAAAGAATAAAACAAAAGGCATGACTTACCATCCTGCAGTATATTGAACGACCATTTCAGCTTCCCATCCCGTGGCTGTTCTTCGTTCCCGCAACTCAGCACAAGTGAGTCTAGTTTCTCGACTTTCGCCTTCGTTAGCATGATTGGCGACAGTGAAACTGCTTAATCCTGCGCCCGTTCCCCCCGACGACGCATTACTCAGCAATAACGACGTCGACGGACTATTATGCACGAAACGATCGGCGCCCACAGAAGCATAGGAAGAGGAAGAAGAGGAGGAGGAAGACGCATTGTTGCTATTGCTCGTCATAGAAACAGCACTACCCCATGAAGTCATCGGCGAAACATTCCATTCATGGGAGATTGTCACGGTAAATTTGGAATCCAGCGAGTGCCACTTCGGATGAGTGGTTAACCAACCCGGGAATCGGCACTGTTGAGCCACAGGACCTTTGGCAAAAGAAAAAACGTAATAAAGTTAACAATCTGAAACCAAATAATCACATTTGCATGTTTAAATATACACATCATATCATTCCGAAGGAAGGATCCTTTTGAAAAAAATCTTTCACTGGAAAAAGAATATAACGTTTGCATGGAATCGATATCAGCAACGGAATGAAAGTAATTGTTAATAATAATAAAAATAAAATTATTAATAATACAGTACTATAAATTATTAGTGGTATTAAGGCCAAGGTGTACTTCAAGTAGTTGATTTTTTTGTACATCATGAGAATTACGTAACTTGAAATAAAACTTGAAACAGAAATTTAAAATAAGTTTAGCGATATTATTGAAAAAATCTTTTTTTTATATTTTAGTAAAAATATCTTAAAACACTGCGTCAAAGATTCATGTATTTGATTTATTTAATCTTATTCAGGTTATGAAAATTTAAGATAAATCAGATATGTATATCTTTGACAAAAAAGATCTACTACTTGAAGTACACCGTAGCCTTAATAATAATGAATAATATTGTAAACAACCCAAGAAGTAGAAGAAGAAGAGCAAAAAATACTATAAATTATTAAGAATATTAAGAATAATAAATAACATGGTTATTAAGCCATAAAAAGAAGAAGACGAAAGAAGAAAATTGTACACTTTCAAAATCTTCAAGGAAAGGAAATATTGTTATCGGTAAGCGGCTTTCAAAAGTGCATTTACCTGGTCTCAAAGCCATGGTCCGGGAGCCTTCGGTAGCAGAAAACAGCCCGTTACAGGTGGCATCGCCGGATTGGGCAACATGAATGCCCCCGTCCTGAATTCCATTGGGACCCCATCGTTCGACGAGAAAACAGCGATAGCGATCTTCCTCTGACAGCGCATGTTTATGGTAAAGTTGGCCGACCAAATACCGTGCTGATCCTTCTTTCCATGTCGCCAAACACACCAATTCTTCCACTAAAGAATCATAATAAAGAAAAAAACACCCTTAAAAAACATGCAAAAACATGTTGTTCTCGCACTTTTTATACGTTTTCCCATAAACTAACGTTATAAATCCCAGCCCAGTAGAAACCTCCTCCTAGAAAAACAATGACAGCAAGCAAAACAATGCACTTTGCAAGTGAATAAGGGCCACCTTTTACTTTATTTTTGTATATACACACAAGCTATCAATAATTTAACTCGCCTGATAGCATGTTAGAAGCGACAATAGCTTTTTAGCATGCCGGCCAAAGAATCCTCGCTAACTGCCCTCTTTCCTGCACCCAAGCTAGTTACTTTTTTATTCAGTGAATTCGAACCCTCATTTCCTGGCCCACCCCCCAAAAAACTCGCCATACAGTCCGGGCAGGGGTGGGAAGGACTTTTGGGGGTACGTTATATTATATATGTAGGATACTTGACACGGTACTAATAATCGGCGGGCTATTAAAGCTTCCGCTCGGCAGCGGCTTGCTCGCACCAACCTAATAAGTATGTGTGGATGCAGATCGTTTTTCACCTTGTCAGCTCCCTTGTACTACGAAGGAAGGGGCTTACGGTGGTACAAGGCTACGAGACAGAGCGTGCGTCGTCGGTTATTAACTTAAGGGGGGACCTCTTTTGTGTTATGTCGTGAATGCCCGAATCTTGAAATATTCCGCCTAACATTAGCCAAGTCATTCTCTAGGAAAGAAATAATATTACAGCCTTGTAGTTATTATGACTAACTCGTCTGTTTTTTTCGCAAATAAAGGCTTTCACTTAAAAGACTTTTCCGTGCAGTATAGTACAGCAGTACATTTGTTAAAAAACAGGGGCAAGTTGGAAACATACAATGAGCTCTGGAAAATTTCTGCTTGGTTTCCACATAAACGGTTGAAGAAGTTGCTAGCGAAGTTGTTACGACTGGTACTGCTAATGCCAAGACAACAATGAAAACAACAACAAAAACAAAACAAAGTTTGCCTACTCGGTGAAACGCCATCTGCCGTAAACAATGCCTTATCTCAATGTCTCCAACAGCCGTGCTAATCGTTCCTATTGAGGATGCCATGTGTGATAAGGGCGTGGTTTAATTTAAAATTTACCGTTGGGTTCCATATTAACCTTTCCTTTTTTTTCCGAGGTAATTCAAAAAACAAAATAAACACATAAAAGGGGGGATCTGGGTATACTCTTGCCAAGGCTCTAAGACTCAACTACACATTCTAGCGTTCGCTCGGCCGCATTTGCAGAGTTTTTAATGGTTCATAAAGCTAACGTGTGCCTCTGCCCCCTTCTTTCTTTTCTGGGGTGCTTACATTCTAGAAGATACACACGACGTCCCATAAAAACTAGAGGAGAAAACACAAACGAGGCTCTTTGCTTCTACTTCGAGAGACTTAAAACTGGGGAAATAAACATCTTTGATGGCAAAACAACAACTTGTTTGGTTGCTTTCGTTTAGTTATTGCCTCCATTCCTGGTTCGCTTATGTAGAATTGATCAAGCGAGTGGAAAATGGGGGCTCTAAAAACGTGCAAACTAGGCTACCCAGACCAAATCTGTCAAGCGGAATTTCTTAGAAAATCTCAATCTTGTAATTTCCTTTCAATTCTTTTTCCCCGGCCCTCCAGTTCTATTCTAGCAATTCTAGCCACAAAAACTTTGGCTTTTTGGTAATCCAGTATGTCAAAAAGAAAAAACGACTTTCATCAGAAAACGAGAAGAATGAAGGAAATAGAAGCTTCTCTTTTTAGGGCTTTGCTGTGTATAAAGAAAAATCCTATTTTTAAACGAAGAATGCCGGTCTGTGGGAGATAAAGTCAGCCAGCTGTGGATAATGAGCTTACAAAGTCCGCTGACAGGTAAAGCTAATTAAGAAACGAAGCATGAAACCCCCAGCTTCTCTTTTTGATATGAGAAATCTGACATTTTTGTGAGGGTTGCGTTCCTAACCTCCACACACGTACCCTGCAAGAACCCCCTAACGAAGGGAAAAGGAACAACGCCTAAATATTCCTTTCGTTGACAACATTGGCTGGCAGTCTCTCTTAAGGCTTCCCAGATTGCATTGCCTCTGATCCGCTTACACTTTTGGAAGTGTGCCCTTTCGTCTCTTTTGTCTTTGGCCTTTAAATTGGGTTAAAAGCCAGAGGTTTGCAGGTGTAAATTTTACATCTCTTCTTATAAACGTGTTCCAAAATCCTTCTAAAGGGAAGCTATATATGACATTCCGCCAAAACTACGTAAACAATGTGGTGACGCATGTTTATATTTACATCTGAAAAATTTGTCTACTAAATTTGGCGAAAACATAGCATTGCGAGACTTAACTAGCCTTTTTTTCCATTATAGCTGGCGTAGGCTCTCGCCTGTTGCCGCAACTCTATTGTCAATTCCGATCGTACAAAATCAAAGATAAAAGCAACATTGCACGAGAAAGGGGGGGGGGACAGGGTGTACCATAGGTACTCCCCTGTAGGGAGGGGCAGGGGGACAGGAAAGGGTTAGGCAAGACAGGGAGGGGGCATATTTGATTATATCGATTATAAATATTATTATGATTATCGATTATTATATCAAAATTGATTATATCGCGGTTGGGTTAGTTTATTCGAATAATTAAAATGGTTCAGCAGACTCCTTTTTTGGAAGTGCGCTTTTACTTACTTTCTTGTATCATCGTTAGTTCCTAATTTAGACTTCGCTGTCTACCGTAATCGTACTAAATCTCTTCAGAAAGAAAAGCGAAAGGAAAAAAAAACGGAAATTACCTGAACTTTCTGTCCCGTGAACGTCCGGGCAGGCTTGGTAGCGCAGTAATAATCTCCACGGCTGCGAGCATTGTTCAATGGTCGATGCCGGGGATTTGCATTCTCCATGACCCCGGCTGTACGAGAACAAGGCCGGAACTGGCAAGGGACACGCTACTGGACTGGCATCTCTTCGGAAGAGGGAAAATAATTGGGCATCGCCACTAATTCGCCCACAAAGTCGCGCCAGGGAGTCACGGGCGTCACAATAAGCTACAAGATAAACGACAACAAAAGTTAAGCCAAATTAGTTTACTTTAGCACCTGAAAGTATGAGAATAAACAAAAGCGCCCATGCTTTCCTGCCCCCGCTATTAACAATACCCGCCCCCTACTCAACTTAACCCCCTCGATCCCTCCAGCAGCGAACAGTGTGCTCATAGCAACGTTCGCTCTTGTCTAACAAAATAAAACAAACTCGTAACACGCCTTTCATTGGGCTAACAACGTCCCAAACACCCCCAAACCTCCCTAAATTTTCTACCTTTCTGAAGGTAAAAAGGACAACATGTGTCTCCTCCGGCGTTTTATCGCGAGCTAAAGTTGGCCTAGTTTGCCTTGATACGTGCTCCATTACGCTACAGGCCACTTTCCCGTAATGGTCGTCGACTAACGAGGCCCCGTAGCTCCGTCACACTAGGATTTAGCCTGGCTCTTCCGGCTCGTACAAGGTGTACCCAATGAAAACTGATGAAAAGAGCTGCAACTTTTGACGCGAGGGGTTAAAGCAAACTAGACGGCGAAAAACGCTGGAAGGGAGCTGGAAATAAGTGCCATTGCGGGCCACGTGTCCTTAATTGTGGAGTTGTGACCGCTGTATAGGGTCGCTCGCTAGTCAAGAAGTCACGCCCCCCCCTCCCCGCCCCCCCCCCACGAAAAGCTAAAAAGCATTACTGAACATGCTCTCCACTTTGCATCAAACGTCGAACCCTTTTCCTTGTACTTGCTAAATCCCCCGTTTTGCCAGCACGGGCTGCTGGCGACTTGTTATGATTAAATACGGTTACAAATTGTTTCATTTGCATATCTTCTGGGTGGGTGGCTTGCTTAGCCAAGTGTCAGACTAGGAATTTCGACAAGGAGATAAAATTGGAGATGGAAAAAACGGAAGATTTCACGAACCCTAGGTAGAATTGTAATGTGACGTCAAAGTGTACCCTGCTTGGGTGAATCATCCGGTCCAGCACAGTTGAGTACGCAAAAGAAATGTGGATTGAAATGCAAACTTTTGCCGAGTAACTGGCGGTCTAAAAAGTGACACGAACAATGGTGTTTTGACTTCCTTTTCATGGTCTGAACCTAACCCTGGCACGCGTTAGGACACGCCAAGGTTTTTTTCTAGTGACAAACGAACGAATTCACAAACGACGTTGGGATTTAATCCTATATACACACAATGACTGACAAGCAGCAACAGAAAGGGTGTCATGTTTTCTTCCATGTGGACTGGGCAGCCGAAAGCTGTGCTGCAAGAACGTGCTGTGAGTCTAAGGCGCCCTAAAACGTTAGATTTTTACAAGGGACTTGAAGCTAAACCCCAAAACGTTCGAAAGAACCTACAGGGCCGCTTTGCAGTAAAATAAGATCACGCTTATTGTTACACTGTAAAGAATGCTTGTAATTTTACAAATATGCAATATGTCAATTTTAATTTTACAAATATTTCCAACATTAATTTCTACTGTAATTTTACAAGTATTTCAAAGACATATTGCAATATTAAAAAATTCTACCATGCTTTATGTAATACTAGAAAGTGCCATTAAGTTCTGTGTTTATATTGTAACATTACATATATTAGTAGTTGTAACTTTACAATATTTAATTGGCATAAGATTACCCAAAATTTAATTGTAAAATTAACAAGACATTTTCTCCAGTGTGAGTCTTGCTCAAAAGCTAGAACAAATCGAATATTCGGAAAAGACAAAAAAGGTTTCTAAAATACGTCTTAAGAGTCAGGAGGAGAAGTCTTTTGTGATCTCAGAAGAATGGCTTATTCTAACTGAGTTTTGGACATAAACATTCATGTCCGGTGCATAATTTAATGGCAAGCGATGCACTAGGACGTCTTGAGAGACAGATAACCGACTTTCGTTTATCTTTTCTTAATTTTCATGTCCAATACGTTGCCAGATGCTAAAAGATTCACCACGCATGTTGAGAAAGTCTTCTTCAGCAAGTATTCGTTGATCAGTGCAGTCACACGAACCGTACTTAGGAAGCTATAAATCGTCCAAGAACCCCGGAATGAGCGAAAATAGAAGAAAGATACTTACTTTCTTTATACTGGAGTACGTTGGGATGTTTCTCATGAATGACAACGCATCGAAAGCAGTTATCACGCCTAGAACAACACAAAAATAGAGCACCGGCTGTTAGAATAACAAGTCTACGCAAAAGCGATGCAAAGTTTGTTTTCTTTTTCTTTTCCCGTCCAATTTTTTCATAAAAATGATACGGCTTCCGCATGCGTTCATCTCTTTCCCCCTTTTTTCAAAACTAAAAGCATAAAGAAGATGGGCATAACATAACATAAGATAGGCCTTTTCCTTTAGGTCTCGGTTCACTTGTTTTGCTTGTCGCTCGTGCGTTCTGCCCTTCCAATCAATAAAACAGCTCTGAGCCAGAAAGCAAAAGGGGCACAGAGAGAGAGAGTGAGACAGAGAAGAGAGAGACTATAAAGGGAGAGAGAACGAGAGGCAAGTCTGCCATTTCTGCCATGCAAAACGTTCGTCCGGATCCGGGCCAAAAGGCCTAAATTAATTTCTCGTCCTCTTTCACCCGTCAACAAATGCAAGAGAAACGACTGAAAGCTCGGAGCTATTGCCAGTAAAAAAAGAAAAATTCCATACAACAATCCCCTTATTTAGGAAGCAAAGTAAAAGAAGACCAAAAGATAGTGTAACGAACGAAAAAAGATGCAAAATACTATTTTCCTAAGGTATTATGAGAGATATATAGGTATAGGGCTCACAGGTCATGGACGATAGTTTTATCACCGTCTGCTTCCACGCACCGGCCTTTGGTGCTGATGGTGTCTGCTTGGATCAGAATAGGCTGCAGAACTCCGGATTGGAACCACGATCCTTCCCAACGTGTTGGGAACACACACGCAGCGTCTACACCTGGATTCCAACCTGTGACAAAACCGTGGAAAGTAAGATGAAAATTCACGTCAGACTGAATCAAGAACACAAGATAAATACGACTCTTCGCTCAGGGGGTTTCTCGAAGATCACTGAACTATCGATTAGGCCGCAACGTTCGATACTTCCTAGGTAATTAAGGGGCTGTATCGATATGCTTTCTAGATTATGAAATTTGAGTTGACATCAGAGGGGACAAAAAAGCCAAACATCGCAATCAGAAACTTCAACTACGAGTGAACAGTGCACATAGGGAGTAGAATTTAAAAAATAAACAAGAAAAAATTAGAAAAAACTAGAAAAAATACAAAATTTGTCATAAAACGCATAAACCAGACTGCAATCGATTACAAAACTATAGTATCGATACTTACTTAAATAATTAACATAGCAATGAACGTAAACCTAGGTTGTAATTTCAAAGTGTTGTCATAAAATGCATTTCATAAAATGCAGTCGATTACAAAACTACATACCGATACTTAGTTAAATAATCAACGAAGAATTGTAATAATTATTAACGCGGACAAGAATCGAAGCTAACGTTGGTTCGGGAGTTTTCTTTTGGATAATAAATACAGAAAGACAGTAATAGACAGTAACGGTATGGTGCAGTGAGCGTCCAGAAAGTGGGTATCACATTTCTACACCTGACTGATACACTTCATTCCCCCTGGACGGTTATAGCAAGCGTAAACACAAGACGACGTCGCAGGGTGCAAATACTCGAACTCCAAATGGTTAAAACCCAATCTCCCAGCTAAACTGGGATGGTTCTGTTACGAGACAACATACTCTCATGAAATTGCAAGAAAATGAAAGGCTCCATAATTCTTATTGATCGATATATTACCAAATAATCGATATTCTCTATATCCGCACAAGGTTGCCTGTGAGAGTACTGCGGAAATATTAGAAGGGCAAATACCCTATTGCGAATTTTTTCATATCGCTTTTGACTATCTTCTCTCAGGATGACATCGATGCTAGTGCACTGCCGGCCAAGGAGACGTTCTATCTGGGAAAACATACGCGCTAAGTATGTATCCACAAGGGTGAAAAATCCGTCCGCGTGCAGCATATCGTTGAACTCGTCATTGTGCGATAAACCCAACTAAAAGCGAATCTGATAGAGCAGTTTATGGCAGTTCTTAAGTCCCCGGTGGGGCTGCAGAGATGACAGGATGGTGGCAAGTAACTATAGCCAGTACAGTACGCGGAGATCTATTAAGTTAAGACCGCGAGTATGCGGATTCGCTTTCTCTCTGGGGAAGCCATTGCAACCCTCAAACTCCATTGCCAAGAAGAAGGGAAAAAAAGTCCGTGGAGAGATCTACCCAAGCTCCTTCTCCAGTAGCCAAACGAGAAAGACAGGCGGGGGATGATGCGGTTGCAAACTCTGGCGGAGGAGGATTAAGAGATAGTGGCGAATGGGAGTTTTATGATAAGGAAGAAGAGACTCCTCTTCTCTCTTCCTGTATAGGACTCGCACTCCTCGTCGTCGCCGTTCCTTCCGTCTTACTTTAAGGATTTCCGAGGGTTTGCCTTAAATGGACTCTCTCCTAACCACCCCCCTCCTTACCCCCACCGCGTCTAATGCAAATCTTACTTATAGTCTCTAAACTACTTCAGCCAAGTGTAAAATTCTCAAACTCATCTCCTGCCTGGAAACTGTAAGATCGTTGCCTCATAACGTTTGCCAGGAAAATTTTTTGTTCAAGCTCTAAACAAACAAAAAAAGCAAAGCGAAAATATTGATTTACTATTACTTTCCTTAAAAAAGTGCTCTGTTCGAGTACGGAAGGACCAAGGAGCACACGCAGAAGAGTAAAAAAACGGGAGACGAGATGATAGGGGTTAATGAAAATTCATGGAAAAAGTAACAGAAGCAAGCAACAAAAACTTCTCCCAAGTCACCAACTTCGGAGCAGAAAAGGGATGACGTCGTAACAGAAGAAAGTACGAGTGGAAGAAAAGTTTTCCACGAGAGCCATAATCGTAACTCGCAGCATCCCAATTGTACAAGCTTACTTCCATTGCTTGCACCTGGCCTTTTTCATGGCCACCACACAGCCAAGAGCAAAAACCTCTGTAGACTGTGCGAGAATTTACACAAATCTTTT
The DNA here is from genome assembly GCA_022832285.1 of Lepidurus apus apus. Taxonomy (NCBI): domain Eukaryota; kingdom Metazoa; phylum Arthropoda; class Branchiopoda; order Notostraca; family Triopsidae; genus Lepidurus; species Lepidurus apus. The sequence continues at coordinate 3,386 of JAGJRO010000432.1, read as the reverse complement.
CGCTATATAATTAGAATTCTCGGGGCGAAAACCGGCGCTAATTACGTTTTTATATTCATGCTATTGTAACATGGAAATTTGCAATCAAGGTGCTCGCTCATTCCAATGAAATGAACCCAATTGCCTCCTCGTAGCCTAGATATCATTGTAAAACTCCTATATGAAAAGCGTCTTGATGATTACACCGTAAGACAAAAGTACCGCTGCAGGCGATAATACAGCATTAAAACCTACGCTAAATTTAAAATAGCCTTACATGTAAGACGTAACAAATATGAAAACAATATTAATGATAGGATATGACAAAATTGAATAAACATAATTAACTCTATAAATAAGATTCAACTATACCTCTATTATAACAATAATAAATAATATACTACTACTACTAGTAATAGCTTAAGTGTTAAGAATATAACACTAAGTAACAGTAATAAAACTACAATTGGATACTATAAATAAGATTTAATTATATTTGAAAACTTATGTACACAATTTTATATCTAAATATGTAAATGAACTGTATTCTTACTAATAGTAGTGGTTACTGATTATCTTTAAAGAAACTATAGTAACGATTTTAAAAATGCAACAAGGTTAGTAAAAAATAAATAAATAAATATTAAGCGCTGGGAATATGAGCCTCGGAAGTCTCTTCTCTCCAGGAACGTATATTAAAGATCGAACTAATTTGTGCACATAAAGTTTTACGGATTAAAATCACAATTTCAAAGCTCAGGTACATTAAGTATAGAATTAATGCTTCAAAGGGTCGTGAAAAGCTGCCAAAAATAGCTTTCCTTTTTTTGACAAGAAAATCGACTAAAGTAAATCATAATTACCGAGAAGCATGGCCAAAATGCCGATGACGACCGGAAGAAAAGGGCCACATGCACGCGGACCAATCATGGAGACCAAGTCCGCTGCACCAACAACAAGGCTCACACCACGTACTGGACGTCACCATGGGCAGGTACTATTAGCAATCTGGCAATCCAAAAAACACAAAAAAAGAATCAGTATATATTGTCATTAGCGTTCTTTTTCATATCCTCTTTTCCCCTCTCCCCCTTTTCTCTTTTTGTCTTTTGCATGTGCTATGCCCCATCATCACCATCACGGGATACACAAAAAAGAAATGGTATTACTACTCAATACACGAGGTGGACAATACCTATAGGGGACAATAGGACACGGCCATAAGGGTAAACCGTCTAGTGTGGCTGGTGTGGGGTTCTTATACGCAGAAATAAAAAGGAATAAAAGAGAGTCATAAAAGGTTCGTTGGGGTGGGCGATACGCGATATAGGATTGCCAATCCATAGGTTATGCCCTTTGCTTTCACGGCTCCAAGAACCATTATCGTCGTCGCCACCGGGTGTCAACTCATATTTTTCTCAATGTCAAAGAAAGAGAAAACTCATGACCCCTTCTTCTTTTACCCATACATGGTGTGGGGGGCTTTTGTACAGAACGGGGGTGGATCGACCTGATACACCAAGCTTTGGCAATCCTATTGTAATTTAAGCAGAAGTATTAAAAAGCACAGAAAATTAAAAAAAAAGTAAGGACGACTGCTTTGTATGCAAGGGGGCATGGAGGGACAGATCGATAGTAAGGTTAGGGCAAAACTACTACTGCAGATGATGATTGAAAACCTTTGCTAGTCACCCAGCACGCTTTCCTTTTTACCCCAATCCGACCAGAAAATTAACTAGAAAGAGTTCAGAAAGAAATGGAAACGGGCGCTGGGGTTGGGGGATAAATAAAGGAAGGTAGAGGACCTTCTCAATAAATAAAAAAATAGAAAAAAGACTGGCTGCGTTATTGATGCACCTGGAATCCATTAGCGTGATTTCCATCTCGGACTAGCGGAAACGCAAAGGAGAAAGAGGGGGGGCAGGGGGGTTCTTGCTTTTAGTCAAAAACCAATCGGGACACTATACACATTCAGATCCCGGCACTGATACGTCACGGTTGATTTTACTCGCACACGATGTCAAAAAGCGCCAAAGTATAGTGTACTCGAAGCACGACTGCACAGCATGTGAACAGGAATTACTAACGGGTAACAGAATACAGAAAATACAGAGAATATAAAATAGCTGCTTATAGGCTTGGCGTCACAATATCCTTTCAACTTGAACACACTTCCAAAGTTTACTTCCCAGCACAGGGTGGAAATACTGTACATAAAATTTAGACAGGCACGTGGTAAGGAATTTCCGTTCACGCCCTAAGCTAAAAATACTTTTTCGCACCTGATGGGGCCAGCAAATCATATGAAATGTAGACTTAGTTTTCGTTTGCGTTCGCTACAAAAGGAAATACATTTGAAGACCATATGGTAATGAAATGAAACAGTGACTGATGGAAATGGTCCTAATAAAATGCCCTTCCATTCGGAAGCAAATTCGAAATTTTATCAGCCAAAAATATGAAGGTTATACATTAAAGTCCCACATTGCAATAAACGGAGTCTTCAAGGATCCCCGTTCAAGTCATACTCTCGAAGAAAATAGTCTTGACTGCCTGTCTGGGTAATCAAAGCTGTTCAGACGTTTACACCTATGTCAAACACGCTCTTTTGCTCGCAACGATGTTAATCTATCAATGAGTTTTCTAAATGCATATTTCCTTATAAAAATATGTACAATATGGTACATATATTTTTATAAAGAAATATGCATTCAGAAAACTCAATTGATAGATTAGGAATATATACATAAATATAATACATATAAGAAACATATACATAAATATATAAGAAAGAAAAATATAGAAGAAATAATACATATTTCTTTATAAGAAACAAAACCGAAAATTATAAAATCAAAAGAAAAATCAAATCAATCAATTGTAAGGATTTCGCGTGGTTTTAAATTGTGGCTTTCGTTTATCTGAGCTATAGGGAATTTTTAATCATATGAGGATGAGGTAAAAGAATTCTAATGAAAGACCAACAGAAAGAGCCTTTTTAAAGCGAAAAATAATAGCAATAACAGGAAGAAGAAATGTCCAGAGAGGAAACCTGGTTAGTATAGTCTCTGGAATGGATTCTGACGTCAGCAAATCCAAATTGATAGCTTAAAAAAAATAGCCAACGAGGAGGTGTGGCCTAGTAACGAATGGAAAAATGGAAAACCCAACGCAAGGTATTAACAAAATGAAAAAAGAAGAAAGCAAACTGGTTAGGATTTATACTACGGAAAAGATCACGTAAATTTGGGGAGTGCACTTTGACGTCAGCATATCCGATTTGGAAAACATTTTAAAGGGGGAGTCAGGTCCGAAAAAAAATATGTTATAGAGGAGACCAAGTGAAGTGTTCTGGCTGAAGAACCCCTATGTCAATTATGCATATTAACCGAGTAATTAATTATTTA
>JAGJRO010000040.1:267705-278554 GCA_022832285.1 Lepidurus apus apus | reverse complement strand
CGCTTGGCTTCGTTAGAGCGATAGTTCCATTCCTCCAAAAGGAAATCACGATTTTCTTCGCAATGCTTTACCCAGTAAGCTGCGCAATGAAAGAGAAGGTTAATAAATATGTGATAGTACAAACTTTAAGCTCGGTACTGGACGTATTTACCCGTAATTTCAGGCAAGGTTGAATTCTCTCCCCCATATTCTACGGGCAAAGTTTCCTTGGATACTTCTTTATAGAGTGACTCCATATCAGTATGAATCCTGACTCGTTTCCTCATCTTGTCTTTAAACAAAGGGCTAATTGCGGCCCATACTGTACCGAAAATTCCCGGGGCATTTATATAATTCATGCTTTTCGGGGCAAGGGGAAACGCATCCTTTTAATATAAAGAATGTTAATTTCTTATTGCAAAGCCTTGGTTAAATTACCTGAAAAATCGTCATAATTTTTTTGTTATCTGCCAAGGATACGGAGGTGAAATGTTTCATGGTATACCCAGAAAGATCGCCAATCATTACCACGCCGTTAATGAACATTTTTTCATTGTCGCGGCATAGTAGTGTGTTTATCATTAAACTGGCTTTTTGCATATCGCAAAAAGTGACACTGTCTGGATCATAGCCGCCTGCTCGAAACAACATCACTTTTCGTCCATTGCGATCATACCCGGGTAGGGGTAAAATTATTCTAGACGTATGCAGCTTATTTAAATCAACCCAATGTAAAGTGGTGCTAATTTACCCTAATTTCAAGGCATGGCGGATTTCTGGCAACAAAGGATCCCAATTACTGAAAAATTCGGGACACGCCGTCTTAAATGTCGCCATCATTTCCAATTTTTCCTTGCTTCTCTCGAGGCTAAATTTACAGCCACGGAGAAAGGCCAGTAAAGACTTTGCATCTATAGTATAATCGTACAAATTAATGGCATGCTGATATTTTACCGTATATCATTACATACCTGTGCGAATGTTTAAATGAGGCTGCTTCCGAACCCACTCTCGCAGAGCTCTCAAATCATCTTCTCGACGGTTTTCATCTTCGCCCATCTCTTTCGCTTTGGCCATGACTTCCGCTGACAGCGTACACACGTACTTTTCGTCTTCCATTTTACTACGCTTTTTGCTACAAATGCTCGGTACCAACAATTCCCAGACACAAATGAATTATTTCACGTTAAACTGTGCTGTGTGATCCTTTTCTCCTTGAAGGACTTTTTATCTTATCACGCCACTATTTTCATTATTTTGATAAGGAAATTTGCTATCTTAGCATTATTATTATTGACTGATCTAAGAAGAAGAATGACTTTTGTTGTTTATATCATAATAACCCAGCTTCTTTCAAACGTATTATAAGGTCATACTACGTTTCTATTATACGTCAGCAAAGCCACAACTCAAACGTTGAACTGTTGGTTTTTCTGTTATCTGCCAACAACACGGAGGTAAAATGCTTCGAGATAATGAAGCATTTTAAATATTTATATACAATTTATACAAAATGCATCAACACACACCAGAATGTCGAATGGGTGAATTACAGCAAAATCCGGTGCTTAAATATGATTTTTTTTGTTTCATTGCATTTCATACCTTCGTGATTCATGTGTGTAAAAAAAGCTTACCCCAAATTTTAAAGCTTCTTGTATTTCTGGTAATAAAGGATCCCAGTTAGAAAAAAAAATCTGGCAAAGCCATCTTAAAGGGTTGCAGTCATGTTACGCTTTTGTTTCGTTTCATACATTAAAAGTACGTTTTAATCGACATTTAACTTCCTGAAAGATCCTTCTAAACCAAAAAGATCTACGGATGTTTTAGGCTTCCCAGGTCGCTTGGCTTCGTTAGAACGATAGTTCCATTCATCCAAAAGGTAATCACGATTTTCTTCGCACTGCTTTAGCCAGTAAGCTGCGCATTGAAAGAGAAGGTTAATACATATGTGATAGTACAAACTTTAAGCTCGGTACTGGACGTATTTACCCGTAATTTCAGGTATGTTTGAATTCTCTCCCCCATACTCTACGGGCAAAGTTTCCTTCGATACTTCTTTGTAGAGTGACTCCATATCAGTATGAACCCTGACTCGTTTCTTCATCTTGTCTTTCATCACCGGGCTAACTGCGGCCCATACCATAGCAAAAATTCCCGGTGGATTGATATAATTTATGGTTTTCGGGGCAAGTGGAAACGCATCCTTTTAATATAAGGACTGTTAATTTCTCATTGCAAAGCCTTGGTTAAATTACCTGCCAAATCGTCATCATTTTTTTGTTATCTGCCAACGGTACGGAGGTAAAATGCTTCATGGTATACCCAGCAACGTCAAAAATCATTACCAGGCCGTTAATGAATATTTGTTCATCGTCGCGGCATAGTACTGTGTTTACCATTAAACTGGCTTTCTGGAAAGCGGAAAAAGTAACTGTGTCTGGATCAAAACAGCCTGCCCGATACAACACCACTTTTCGTCCATTGCGATCATACCCGGGTAGGGGTAAAATTATTCTAGACGTATACAGCTTATCTAAATCAACTCAATGTAAAGTGGTGCTAATGTACCCTAATTTCAAGGCATGGCGAATTTCTGGCAACAAAGGGTCCCAATTACTGAAAAATTCTGGACACGCCGTCTTAAATGTGGCCATTAGTTCCAATTTTTCCTTGCTTCTCTCAAGGCTAAATTTACAGCCACGGAGAAAGGAAAGCAAAGACAGTGCATCTAAAGTATAATCGTAAAAAGTAACGTCATGCTGGCAAATATCATTCCATACCTGTTCGAATATTTAAATGAGGCTGCTTCCGAACCCACTCTCGCAGAGCTCTCAAATCATCTTCTCGACGGTTTTCATCTTCGCCCAACTCTTTCGCTTTGGCCATGACTTCCGCTGACAACGTACACACGTACTTTTCGTCTCCCATTGTAACTACGCTTTTTGCTACAAATGCTCGGTACCTACAATTCCCAGACACAAATGAATTTTTTCACGTTAAACTGTGCTGTGTCCATTTCTCCTTGAAGGACTTTTTATCTTATCACGCTATACTCTATTATTTCGATAAGGAAATTTGCTATCTTAGCATTATTGTTATTGACTTATACAAGAAACACGGCGAGACTGCTGTTTTTATGTATCATGTTTAATTAAAATGGCGAAATATAGAAAAACCAGTAGCAGACTAGGCCACTGAACGGTATTCTTCCGCACGGATTAGGTGAAACGTGAGGGTCCCACCAGGAAGTCTAAGGTATGAGGATGCTCAAGAGCTTATTCCGGACTGATCTGCATTGCTTTACAAGTCCGGAAGAGGAAGCTGAAGGGAATCACTAATGATTTTACAAGTGAAGAGGGCTTCACGTCTACTTAAACCTTACCGAAAAGCCCCGCTTCAGTCAAAGTTCAACTTGGACCACCGCTGACAGCTTCTGGAAAGTCGCTCATACCTGTTAACATGAAGTCCCTTCAACTGTGCACGGTTTTGGTCGTTTTGTGTCTGTTGGACGCTGTAATTAGCGAACAAGTGATATTGTCTCGACACAAAAGATTTATCAAATTAAATTCCCAAGCTCCTGTGCAAGTTGGTAAGTAATCGTCGGTGAAGGAGGACGAATGACATCGTTTAATCTCACGCTGTTAAACTTTCAATTTAAACTTCCCACAGCTGCATATGTCACGTTACCTATTTCCGTAACGTTCCCCAAAGTCAGCGGCCGCAGCATTGATTTAGCCCAGCAAGAACGCATGTCTTTCGAATCTTTGGATCCCGAATCCTTCGATGAGCCAAGTCATCTAAAGCAGCTTAGGAAGATGGACGCGTACTTCGCATACTTATCGGTAAGTAGGACCATCATCGCACTGATTCCTAGAAACGAAAAAGGGTACACAGTATATAGCAATTAGTGACGTGGACCGTTGACCCAGCTTCTTACAAACGTACTATAAGGTCATACTACGTTTGGGTTATACGTCAGCAAAACCATTGGTCATGTGTGGACTAATGACCCGTTGGTTTTGCTGCACACACGCAATAAAGGGTCAGTCGTAAGGTCATAAATACATCAAGTACCACAGAAGAAAAATATACCCCGTAGCCATGAGATAAAATAAACTACTTCGGTAACCTGCCCTGCAACAGCAATCCTTGATTAAGCTGGGTTGTATTAGTCTCGCAAACTCATTATTGGTCGTTTCTTTTTGTCCGAACACAAAGAACAGTTTACAGGTCACGTAGCAAGGGTCACATGTTAAAAAGAGTCGCGAACCATAAGAGGTCAGTCAACCCAATGCTAAACAAACCTTTGTTTGACCGAAAGGTAACATCTCACCCTATCCTCTTACTGAAGACGACGGTTACAGTTCCAGTATTTTTGCCTTCTACTTTTATATAAGCATTCTGCCCACACTTCAGTAAGCTACGTGGAATCTATTACAAGCTAGCATCAGCTCTTCTACATCTCAAGAGAGTAAGCCTCCTTTGCTGGTACGCAAGTTAAGTCAAAGATTCACGATTCACCCTTCACCTTTTTGGGGTTCTGATTCAGAAAACAGGCGATATTCGATCGCATAATCAACCGAGCGCGTAACCCTTTCTATTTTTAACTTTACAAATTCTAAATATAACATCAGGTACTTGAATGTCTTGAAGGCTTTGCTAGGTTTCGCCATCATTCGTCTGCGTTCTAGGTCATACAAGGTTATACACGTGATTATTTCCAGTCACAGCAGGGGTTGATCTTTGTCTGTGCTGCTATTTTTCTTCTCTCTATACACCATCATAGATTCTCATTCGCCCTGCAGCTCTCCTTGGAGCGAAAAAAGACTAAAAGATATGTCAGTGTTTTGCCTAGAGTGAGGGTTTGGACCAGACAGTGTACGCAGTTCAAATTCGCAGCATGATAATAAACAATTCAAAATGTTCGGAAGGTTTGTAGGGCTGAGAACTCGGTTGTTGGGTTCCCAAACAAACGTGGCGAGTTTACTAGTAAGGGAATATCAACAGACCGAATCGGAACCCCCTATTTTGTGCCCTTGTTTCAAATCTCCTTACCGATCTCACACTTCCTTAACTCGATTCCTCATCATGATTTGCCCACCGCCTCTATTCCCCGCTTTCGGACCCGACACAATTAGTAAAACCTTGTCGGCTTCGGTGCTGCCGTGTTGGTCAATGGAGCAATGCCCTTTTGGGTGCCCCTTTTTCTTAAAAAAAAATGAAAAGAAAAAAAGGAACAGTCATGAGTACCATGCAACCGCATCTAAGGCGAGCTACTCTATTACCACCCACGTTTGATGGGGTAGGCTGGGTTTCACTCCACAGCTGGTGAGATCATGAATATAAATGCGTCTTCTCCCACCTGCCTTTAGCTATTTGGCTGACTTACTTTCCACGTGCACTTCCTTGTAAGAAGAGGGTCAAGTTCAACTTCGGACAATGAACCCTCGTCACTTCCATAGTCTCTCCATCTTTTTCTTATGTTGACGGCTACCTTCCCTAACAAAAGCTCTATTGCACGGCGAATGGGCCATCCTCCGAGCTCATCGATGACGACTTTGTCCACCGCGCCAACTAATTTTACATTACTCGCATCACGAATCCCATCATCAGTTCTCGGTCGTGAGACAAAACCGACCTCTTCAAACCCTCTTCATGCCCCGGAGTCGTGCGGGAAAAGGAAAACCTAATCGAACATTTTTTCCTTTTTTATAAAATTCTTTTCATTCTGTACCGCAGATTCCTGAAGATGTGTGCCAGCAGCGAATCTTGTGCGAAATGGCAAGTCAACCCGACCAGTACTCGCCAGTCTACGAAGTCTTCCACAAGCAATGCCAGTAAGTGTACACTCCCGGACACGTTACGAGATCCTGGTATGGTAAAATTACGGATAGCGCTATACCCTATAACGCCACGACTCGCTCTTAACTAGGCCACAGACGGTCATCGAACTCTTTAACTTTTTCCCCGCACGTTCCTTCCTCTAGTTTTTTTCTTTCTAATATCTTTTCCCCCTTTGACTGGCTGTTGCCAACCAAATGGGCTGCAACTTGTCTTGATACCAGAAAAAAGACCAAGCAACAGAAGACCAATCGTAATTAATTAACACTAATTTATCTCGTTTTTATCTCCCCAGAGATCCGCCAGTAAAACAGACACCTTTAAGTCGATATTTCCGCTACTGGAAGGCCATGGAAATCGGCCAAGACGTTGCCAGCAGCCACGATATTACTTATAATGGGACATGGAATAGCTGCGCGGAAGTTTACAAGGCCTGTCCCTTCGATGGCTCTCAAATTTTCCACACGAGGCTCCTCCAAGCCCTTCAATTTGTCATTCACTACCTCAAGGTGCAGTTAAAGGATGACGCGTAAAACACCTCAGTTCCACGAGTGCTCTGCTAATTTAACATACAACTCTGATAACTGCTAACTTATTATTCGAAATACACAAAATTTATGGATTTAGGAAAAAGAATTTTCCGTTGTATTTTTGCCTTCCGAACTTGGACCCCCAACTGTTTTATCGTAATAATTATTTTTATTTGAAGATAATTGTGATGGGAAGATAAACCAGATATAAAAAGCCATATAAAAATAATTAAAACTCTCTTTATTACACAATAAATAAATCTCTGTTTGTGTTGGAATATGGGGAGTAAAGGAATGCTTTGTCTCCAATCTTAATAAAGTTTTCTACAAAGGCAAACAGTTATAAATGGGGGACAATATAGGAGAATGAGAACCACAGTTGTTGCTGTTATATCTCGTTGCCGTACCAAGAGATCTTCAAGTTAACCAATGCCTGCTCTTTAGAACGGAAATATAAATAAAATAACTTAGTTTCTTTCGTTTTGTTCTTCGATAAAAAAATTAAAAAATAAGAATCTCTAAAGTCACTCGTCTTGCAATTGAATAGCCAGCTTTTTCGCCATGGTTTGCCAGATGCGGAGTACAGGCAAGTTTACTAGTTGATCCAAAGAAGCCGGACACGCGGCATATTCTTCATCACAGTCCAATTTGGCGCCTTTTTCGGAGGCCCAGCGGAAATCGAAATATCGCCGAAGAGCTTTATGATAATGAGTCGGTCGGGATACGCCTTTGCTTCGTCTGCAAAGGTTAGATTGTGATAAGGTCTGCTAAAAGTTCCGGCCAGTTTCGCGTTTTTTTCTTTTCTTTTTTTTTAAATCTTTACTTGATGGCAGTAAGGAAGAGGTCGCTCAATGGGGAATATTGGTCCTGAGAAGTGGTAGAAGTCGAGCAAATCAATTTTAGCTGACACGCTGGTTGAGGGATTCGTAAAAGCTGGAAGTAGCCGTCCAGCCGAGAAAGTAATGGTCCGAAGACGGGATGGAAATGGTAATCTTCCGAGTCTGCATCGAACGACTCCTGCCCCGCTTGGAAAATCTCGTTCTCCATCGAGGATTTCGGCGCCGGCGCAGACACTCGCCCGGCTCTTCGCTTAAAGTCTTCCTCGTCGTCGTCGGAGTTGGAAAAAAAATTCGTGACTATCGTGGGCAAGAAGAAACTGATCGGAATCCAGACCACCAAATCTAGGACGGCGAATTTTTTCTTTTTAATTTTAAGGATCTTCTGATGACCATGAAGTGGTAAGTTGAGCGAATGTGACCACACCCAAGTGTAAACTCTGGGTGTCCTTTAAGGATCTACGAAGAAAGGGTGCACCCCAAGCGGCCAAAAAATAACGCGCCAAACAGGGAAGGATAATTCCCATGGAACACACGGGGTGGCTCTGGCGGTCAATCACAATGCATCATAGGTGGCTGACAAAAACATGGCGTGAGAGTGTGGGTTCTTGCGTTTGAAGGTAAAGAAGACAGGTGCCTTAAAAAGCAGAGCAGGAGTGCTGCTGCAGAAAGCAGGGAATTTCCCTTGTGCTAAAATTCAGCACCCCACCCTGGAATTCGCAAAATCGCGGAACTCCCAAGGCAAACGCGAAACGGCGGAGCTTTTTTGTTGGGTGAGGGACACAAAGCAGCCCCCCCCCAAAAAAAAAGAAATAAGGAAAAAGGGCAAGCATACGAATGTGCGATATAAGAGCTTGACAAGTGTAGAGGTGATATCCGACTTCTTTTGGATGCAAATTTGCGAACGCTAAACTCGAGCTATAAACGTGCCGTTTTTAGAACTCACCGCCCCGGAATCGTGCCCCCCGGTTGATGGAGACCAATCGAGGTGTAATTTCGTCCGCAATGCGCTCTTCAGCTTGTTGGACCAATTTGCGGAGGTTGACCATGGCTGGCGGGAGAACAACTCGGTCCTGGGAGACGAATAACGTACTGGACAAGGTGTCCCACCAGGAAGGAGCTTGCAACAATTGACTGACATTGACCCTGACAGCATCAGCGGGAGGAAGAGAGGAAAGGAATGATCTTCCGGATGTGAAAACTTGGCTACGGTGGCTCACGGAAGGCACGTTGTTTGTTTGGATCGGAGCGGACGCTAACTGAACGGCAAGGACGACACCCTGGCTGGCGAGCAACCATAGAATGCTGACACGGAAAAGCACCAACTTCTGCCAAGCGTCTTCGGCCATCATTCTTCCTCGTGTGGGCTCGGATCGCGTGAAAAACGTAGTGACTATGGCCATCGCAAAAGCATGACTGGGACGAAGCTTCGACCACCGCGAGGTTGGCTTCTTCTGTTGCTACCAGGGTACATTGAAATACCTCAATTTTTTCGTTCTTCTTCTTTTTACCTTACTCTTGGGGTATTTGGCTGGGCTTTTAATAAAGCCCCGTTGGGTCTAAGGTATCGTTATTCATGGTCGACGGATCTGGAGGGACTCTTCAGAAATCTCAAGCGGAACCGACAATCTAGTTTCAGCAACGGATTTACTGGATCGCAACTCCACAAATTCAGCAGGCAAAATGGGTACAACCGAATTGGCTCTCCTGGGGTAAAAGTGTTCTTTTGGCGCAAAAACAAGTCTTTCTGTCTTAGTACAGGCCAGTGGGGTCAAGGGTTTGGGGATCCATGATAAATTCACAAAAATCACGTGTGTTTACAAGATTGGGACGATCAAAGCAGGGCAATTACCCGACTTTTCTTCTGGCTTAAGGGTGAATGAATTGGATCAAGTTCGACGTACTTGATCAATTGGCTGGTGAGTTTTTTTAAGGGTAATATATCGGGAGGCGTTGAAGGAGAATGTTTCGGAAGGCGGTTGGAGTGGCTTGGAGCTTCGCGGTGAACCAAAAAAGGATTGGATGTGGTTTTCGTTCAGTCTTGGACTGAAATATTGACGCGTTATGAGAAATAGGACAAAGTTAAGAAAATTGTCCCTTTTTGGCTCTGCTAGGATGGAGGGTTGGAAGCCAACTGAGCGATCAGTGATGGGCGCGAGTGGAATAAAAAGGCCAGAGCCGGCCCTTGTAAGTCCTCGATTTGCCGATGTCGGTCGGACGACAATTGACTGTACCACCAGCAATAAACCACCACCACCGCTGCTGCGACCTCCTCAGCGTGCTGACGTACACGCTGTTAAGCGCACTGGCGGGGGATAAATCTAACGGGCCTGCATCGGGGCCAACTTCATCTCAACGTTGTCGACAATAGAGCTACGCGAACCCACGGACGGTAAAAGAAAAGAGCGGCTGAACAGGAATTGGGGGCAGGTCAAACCGCTCACCTGAATGCCACTTCAGAATACCGCGCCAGAAAATCAGGTTCAGGAGGGTAAGGGGCGGAGACCGATTGCGACAGCGGTCGTCCTCCTTTACACCTGGGCCAGGTAGGCGTGGCCTTTTGTACTTGGGGGGGAATAGAACGGGGTTAGGGATGCAGAGCGCGACTAGCTTCACTTTAAACTTCTCGGTGAGTCGTAAAACTTTTACCCGGCAACGATGGGTATACGGAGGTGCAAGAATCGAACGTTTTTTAAATCACCAACATTTATTAGTATATAGTATCACTTTTGCATTTACAGGGATCAGTAATCCAGACAGAATTAGAATTCACTCCTTTTACAACAAATGTCGGATGTGACAGCCAAATATAGTATAGATTTTTAAAATTTCAATGCAAAGGGGGGAGTCTTGATGGCGCAGGCGAAACTTTTTAGATAATTTTATCACAGAGAAAGTTCAAAGCCTCTTTGAGAGTCTTGTTTGTTTTTGAGTGAGAAGACGTGTCTACACCTTTGCCACGGTGCACGTCGACTGAAAAGTTGTTCTGACAACAGCACTTGGTGGTTCACTCTCGCTTTTCCTTGGCTCCCGCAGTTCTATACAGCGAGAAGCGAACGACCGACCAACTCCTACAGCAAACTTGGCTAAAGGAAGACGATATTCTTACGCGTTTCAGGTTCAAAATCCGGACCAAAGCGAGAAACACCATACGCTTCCTACTTCCAGTAACATCCCCCCAAATCCGGAACTATTAACCCACGTCCAACCGAAAAAAAATTGTCTTTCTTAATATATTCGTCAGCCTCCACAGACTTAACTTTGGCTGACCAGAGAATTATCGTCAAAACTATAGTAACGCGGACAGTCCAGTCTCAAATAATTTGAGACGTGAGAAAATCTATTTATCATCCTGGTATCGGAATGATAGGGCCATCTCTACAGCATGAGAAGCCAAAATCGAATCCGAAAAAGACGGAAAATAGTAAGAGTTTAGTAGGCTAGATCAACGACCTTCTATCTCTTGCAAGCTGATGGCGGTAGGAGTCGACTATAAGGCGGACACGCGGGAGGGACGGTCTTTCACCTTTGAGCGCAGATCATTCTAATCACGTTGACCCCCCTCCCCCTTTATCCACTTTATTTCATCTCTGAAAATGAATCTATATATATATATATATATATCTATATCTATATCTATATCTATCTATCTATCTATCT
>JAGJRO010000040.1:0-267619 GCA_022832285.1 Lepidurus apus apus | reverse complement strand
TATATATATATATATATATTATATATTAAAAGAGTTGTATATTAAGAGTCCGGTTTGTTGAAACAGTGACGAAAATTGGCATACTACGTCGGCCTAAAGCCCCCGTACTGTACCTTCCCGCAGCCCAGGATTAGCGAATTTGATAGTCTGTTCACCTGAGCTTCTTTGGCACTGCACGCTCACAAGATGTATACTCATACTCACAAGACGGTAGTGTTGAAGAGTAAAACAGCAGTGTAATCATTAACACTTGTGACAAATGAACTGTTGATGAATTGATGGGATTCCACATCCTAATCTAATGACAAAGCACCGGTACACTGAATATCGCTGTTTACAACAGCAAATACCCATCCAACATTTGTAACTGACCCTATTTGGCCTCGATCTTGCCAAACAGGGGTTTTTAAATTACTCAATCGAGGATACCCATGTTTGAGGTGCAGGGAGGAAAGCCGGTGGTTGTCAATACATTATGCGGCTGCAAAGCAGGATTACATATAGCCTGGCCAGAAAAGGCTAATGCATGCCAATGCCCTCTTTTCTTGATCCCCCCCCCCCTCACAACGACACCTTAAAACACCTTTTCCCCTTCGCGGTATATCTTTACTTTTCGCACAGATTCTCAAGAACAACAGAATCAAAGGTCAAGTTCGAAGTCGTAGTGCCCCTCCCACAACCATTCTAACGCAATAAGTCCCTAAAACCACCAGCATAGCGAAAAGAGGACAATGAACGTCCCTCTTCTTTCAGCGCAGATACGCAATCCGACAAGCACACCGTTTCTGCGCGTTCTTCGATGTGGGACAGGAAAAAACAACGATATGTGGCGTTTTATTTCGGAATCAGGAAACGGGGTTACAAAGGACGCTGTTTGATGCAACACAAGATTTCCCAACTGTGCCACATTCAGATTCGAAGAATACACAACATGGCAATAATGTTGCTGATGAGATGTCTGTTCTAGGGATTCGTCATCTCCATCCGAAAAGCGGGTTTCCTTTCCGGCTAAAGCCAAGTCCTATAAACCCAGCGTGAATCCACAACTAAACAACCTAACATCTCTTTCTCTCGTAAACTTAGCGCTGAGGCTATAAAGACGATGGTCGAATTACGCAAGTTATGCGGTTTCGCTCTCGTTTATCCAACTAGTTCCGCAGCAGGCAAAAGAAACGGTGTGAAGAAGAGCCAAAGCCAATTAAAAAAGGATCTGCATGCCACAGCGCTTGACAAATCACTTTTCTTGCCGAACATTCTTGGTACTTAATCTTTATTGGGAGGTTTGAAGAGCTTTTTGTACTTTATAGTCATAACTTAGCCATGCGAAGATGAAGAAGGAAATGCGGCAGCTTAAGTATGTCAATGACCGAAGGTTACCTCTTCCTGGCTCTGACTCTACCAAACCTCGCCATGCTATGTCGTTCTTTTAACTTCGTGCCTTGATCTGCACGTATACATCGGTGACCATTCCGGCTTAGCTCAGCACGTTACATGATTTAAGAAAACTTGCAACCCCCAGTTCCTAAGACCGGTACCATAATTAAAAAAAGGCAGAAAAAGACATGCCATGCCGCTGAACTCTAAGGTTAAATATATCTTTTTTGCTGGCCATATTCCTGTGTTTCTGCTTTTTGCTGGTTAAAAGCGTCAAATAAACAAAAATGGCTCATAGAGTACACCCAACGCATAGATTTAAGCTCGCTAGGGGCAAACTAATGGTATTAGGTATTATTGCAACGTTTGCACGGTTATTTCGCCCTCTCGCATATCCTTGTCAGAATCCATTGTGCAGGCAAACGGGGCCAGTTCAATGCCCCGCGCATTCGTCGTTAGCAGTACCCAAAGAATAGCTGATTTTTTTCCTCCAAATCCTGACATTCGCCCGTAATTTTTAATTGACAGCAAAAACATAACTAGTAATACACGTTGTGCACATTGACAAAGCGGAGCAGTTGCTTTTTAATACGACTTATTGCTTCAACAGTTTACGAATTCATTGAACCACCCAACTGTGACTTGGGGTGGGAATCGAATTTGACAGCTAGTTCGCAATGATTTACTCAGTTCCAAGATATTTATTCAGCTCCCGCATTCAAGTGTTAAGCACCAATGTTTTGTATTTTTTTTAAGATAGCGAGTGAGATGGTAGCCGAAATTTACCACGTCCCGGGACGTAATTAGCCTGGAGTTTGCATTCCAAATTAAGCCAGGTCCCCTTAATTGTCGCACCTGTGCCAATGTGTTGTGGTCCAAAGTTGGGAACTGAGCCATCCTCATTATCATTTTCCTCTCCATTTTTTTTCCATTTCCCTTTCTTTTCTAACCATTACAAGTGCCTTATGTATATTGTTATTTTGTGTGCCAATGCCAAAGGAAATAAGAGAAAAAACAAGGTGCAGTGACCGCCAACTCCACTCCGGGTTTTGGGGTTGGTTTCTCATCAACCATCTTTTCGACTATCGACTAATAAACCTGTCACGAGCTTTTAATACAAGCCAAAGACAACCATATCTTCCCAATCCAAACCACAGAAATACATACAGAAAACTTGAAACTGAACGACTTAACGAAACTAAAGTTAAACTGAAAGACTAAACGAGTGATCTATGTTCTAAAACGCCTTATAACTTTGTCAAATAAAAGTTTCAAACACATGGACATTAACTGTCCTGGGGCCTCATAGACTTTTTTTTTTACATTAAGTTTATGAAGAGCTGTGGATTTTGGCAGCGTTGCCAGGTGCTCGGGCGTTTACCCCGGCTTTTCACATAACTTGCTGTCCCTTTTAGATGCTCTACATTACAGATACGCCTAAAAACAAACCATCCACCTTGACCGCGCCAATCAATCCTACACGCATTTTTTATTTATTTTTTTTTAGATTTTTTTTAACCCGCCTACTCGCGATGACTTTCATACACAGACCGCTTCCAATCCTTCCGGATAACACTACAAATGGTAGCAGAAAAGGATGAAAAATACGCAAGTCGAGGAGAGAATTCTTATATCATCTTGAGGTGAAGGCAAGGGGAGGTTCAATAATCTATATGAGATAATAAATGGATATACTCCGAAGGTGTGCACACCGCTGTTGACTGAGAATGAAGACTGTCCGGATACTTGTTGTATAGGTCATTGGCCCGAGTTCGGTTCACAAATTTGTCAGATTTTTGCAGTCCTCCCCTGTATAACCACAGATAAAATTGAACTCACTCACAAAAAAAATTGAATACAAGCTCACGCAATAAATTCCTGTATCTTCGATATGAGTATATAGAATAATTATTATATTATAATAATAATTATATATACAATGATTTAGTGACTATGTTGACCATCGGCAAAGAAGAGAAAAGTGAAAGAGAAAGGGTTAATGGTACTTTATAACAGAAATAGAAAGTGCGATGCGGATACAACTAGGGGGAAAATAATCCCTTTGTTTTTGTTGCTTTGAAAGGGCCACATATGAAAGCCGTGAACCGAAAGCAAATCATACGATATTCAACACACGCGAGCTTAAGGGAAACAGACGTTATCACTTGTAATGCATTAAATCTATTTCGGGTCAGCGCTAGCGTGTCTAGTCTCATATATGAATGAATGTTTACTATTAAAAGCTGTCCAATAGGAACCTTTTCCTTGTTTTTGTTCAATTAAAAGATAACGTTTTAAATATTTTTTTTCAACTAAGAGGGAAAATGGAATAATCAATAGAAAACTAAAGACGAATGGTTTTTACATTTTTAGTAAGTTTTTAAAGACTTTTTAAAGACTAAGTCATGTAAATGATTGGCAAATAAATGTTTGGCAACAGACTTTCAAGCCTACGGAAGCCCGCTATTTGGAAAAAAATAAAATAAATAAAAATGAATAGCCTCTATTTTTACCCACAAGTAAGTTGTTATGGCTCCTGAGAAACGTTTGCCCTTGCGGGGAAATGAGACGTGACAATCCCCCTCAATTGCTATATTTATCGTTTCCTATTCAACTATACACAACATGAAAAAATAAAATAAAAATAAAAAAGAGAGATACACAAGTATTGATTCAAGTCAAAGGTAGAAAAAGGTAGATCTATTCTGGAGAAAATCAATGAGCTTCAGTCACCAAACACCTAATTTCTGTTTGTCACTGTCCAATACAAGGAATTCGCAGAGACGACAGGATTTCAACTTGGAATTCTCTACCTCGGGTAAATTGAATCTTTCTTCGCCCTCAACTTGTGTTTTACCTTCATCCACAAGCTAATTCATATAGACTGTCTGGCCTGTCAGGAAAAATTCTTTTCCTAATCAGTTTCTTACCTTACCTGGCAGAATCACAGCTATCGCATTAAGTCTTGGCATGCTCAGCAACCCAATTTCCTGTGTCCGGGGTATTCCGCAATATCCGGATACCGTACTCCAGAAACTAAGCCGGAACAGCATCTTTCACCCATGGGAAAACACGTAAAAAGGACACTACTTTCCCAGGAATTAACAAAAATCTTTCTGCAATCCTCAACGACGTATTAAGGACTCCAAGATTCAGGGCAAACGAATAGGATTGACCCCGAAACCCCAAAAAATTCACCCTTCACCCGTGTCCTATTTTGGATGTGTATGTACTGCACAGGCTATCTTGACCCTATAACCCTATAGCCCTATAGGGTCAACCGTAAAGGACACGCATACGGTGAGGACAGCGAAGATGACCTGTCGAAAGAACGGCAGAAAATCTGGAGGAAAATCAACTTTGCCTTTAATCAAAAGCAGCTTTCACAGCATTCGCCAAACTTTCATTCTCTTTAAAGCTAACACAACAAGTCCTACTAATACAAACTCCGTATAATGAGACTTGTGCTTTCCAAGGATTTCAAGAAAACTCGAAACCAAGTTTAAACAGCGTACCCAAGTTTTTATCTTCGTTGGTTTTTTACCAACGTACATGCGTACGTCATAGCGTAGAATAATAGCGAAAAATACAGACGGACTTTTAAAGAGTCCAATTAAAGGCGTACATTATACGCATCGGGATTACTCAGGGTCCAATTAAAGGCCGAAAATGCTGTACAAGTGTTGCAAGTGTCAACAGAGAAGTCATATAGTTTCCTCTCCTTGTTTACTACCTATGAGAAGAATAAGACAATCAAGCCGACTGTGAAAAAATATCCGTGTTTTCTTGCGCGTACACGTATGTAGATTCACCGGAGCGACTAATCCCAGCGGAGAGGTGTTCCACCACACGAAAAAAATGGGGGCTTAGCTCATTTTCGATTCCTAACTTGATTAGTTCGCGGCGAAAGGGAATGGAAGATGAGTACCACACGGAAATAGGGTATATACAGTGTGTACCCGAAAAGTGGTCCTAGTATATGGGAAGATAAGTAGTTGTTGGCTTACGGTCTTGATTCAATCAGAGCAGAAGGGATGAGACCTGTTCGGCAATTCAGCGTCGATAAGACTTATTGACGTCTCCAGCAGTCACAGCCAATTAGTAGCGGAGCAAAACAACTTGCACAAGGGGCAAATTAGCTCGAAAAACATATATAGAGGGAAACTTATACTATTGCTCTCGTACTCATATTGCTTCCGTACCCGTACATATATCCACCACCCACGCACCCCGTTCATCAACAATGTTCACTTCACGTCTTAAGAATCAAGAAACTTGAATATACGTATGAGGTGGAGAATAACCTGAGAAAAGCCATAATAAGAAGTCCAAATGAAGTACGTCAATAAGACTCAAGAACGGAACAGATACCCATCACGGGAGACCATGAAAGCTGACAGTTAAGGCATCCGTTCCCGAGCCCATGAAGTTCAGAAAATAGTGACACAGTATCACTTTTCTACTTATTTTTGGCACGGCACTTCCTTCAACACGTTTGAGTATGGGGATGTTTATAAGTACTAATACCCAGCTTTTAACGTCTCTGCTATGGGGTCGCGAACGTTTTTCTTGTTTAACCAAGGCTCGTCACCTTTTGTCACAAAGCGCAAAGAGAGATAAAAAAGTTCGTAATTTTTCGTTCCTGATTCCCAAGCTCTGGTTTTCTGGTAAAGAAGGTATTGATTGAGACACCTCAACCGAAAGGATCGTTGCCCCTTGTTCCACATCCAGATCCTTGTGTCTACTCCTACTGAAGCAAGGAATTCCTCTTTAAAAAGATACTGAAAAAAAGTAGAACGTAATAAATGGCTAAAAGATTAATAGTAAATTGCTTGCGTCTATTCCTGGGAACCAAGGAATTCTCTCTTTCAAAAGGTACTAAAAAAGTAGAACGTAATAAATGATTGAAAGGGTTAATAGTACATGGTAAAAAGGATTACTGTGACTTGAATCCTGTACATTGACAATGTGTCATTCTGTCCGTGTCTAACTAAAGACCCTTTTGGTGTTTTTAGAAATTGAATGAACGTTAACTTCCACAGATCTTTCGTTCAAACATTTACTTGCCACATTAAAAGTTCTAAGCTTTGGACTACCAACTTAGAGCTCGACTTTGAAGACGTTGAGCTGGCTTCTGTATGCTGCAGAAGCAGCGCTTAATTCAAAATGCTTTCATTCATCTTGAATTGCGGTTGCTTGGTATTGCAAACTTAAAGAATGAACAAAAAATCTTAAACACCACATTTTCGAAGGAATGGAACAGTCAAAGTTTTCCTATCCATATTACACGATAAGGCAAAATCCCCCCCATAAATATACTGCTTTTTCCGTTTTTCAGAAGCTAACGCTCAATTAAATGTTCTCAATCATCTTAAATTGAACCACCAACCTTAGAAAATTAACAAAAAATCTTAAACAAAAAATTTTCAAAGCAATGCACAAAAGGAATTGAACATCGAGCTATCCATATTACACGATCAGGTAAACTCCGCCCCATAGATTTAGTGCTTTTTCCGTTTTTTGACAAAAATTGTTCTCATTCATCTTAAATGGCGCTTGCTTGGTATTACAACCTTAAACAATTAACAAGAAAAAAATCTTAAACACAAACTTTTCAATGCAACGCACATGAGGAAAGGAAACGGCCAAAGTTTTCTTATCAATATTAAACGACAAGGCAAACTCCGCCCCATAGATTAATTGCTTTTTCCGTTTTTTGACAAAACATCCTCTCGTTCATCTTAAATTGCGTTTGCTTGGTATTAAAACCTTAGAAAGGTAAGAAAAGATCTTAAGCACGAAGTTTTCAATGCAACGCATGTAAGGAAACGAACAGTCAAGCTTTTCCTATATCCATATTCCACAAGTCAAACTCCTCCCCATCCGTTTCTTCAGAAGCTTAGAGCACCAAAACTGGATGCAAATGACGGTCATGCTCCCGCCAAGGCTATTTAGGAGAAAATGCGCTGACATGTAAGGTCACGGAGTCCATATCCCCCTGAGCAATGTCATCGAGAAAGAACGTGCCCGACCTAATATGCTTCTTTAGACGATGAACCTTGTGTAATAGTAACCTCTAAGCGCCATATGCCATGAAGTACCCGAAAAGCGTCCGTTTCCAGCAGAACTGTTATGGCAGAAAATAGCCAAAGCAGTATCAACTTAACCTTTTAACGACCTCCCCTTCATAACGACGCTGACCCTTCTACTACTACTAGAAGCTGCCAGAAGTTCCAGCTCATAAAGTGGCAAGAAAGAAAAGCAAAGTACCCCCAGTCAGCACAACCCTTTTTCTTTTAATATTTAGCGCCATGCTGAACAAAGACAAAAGGACGAACGGCGCTTTATCGAGAACCCAAGCACCTTATTAGCATAGCAGACACATTGAATCTTGAAGCGAACGTTTACGCTAAAAGGGAGCGATGCGGGGGAGCCATTACAGCATATAGGGTAAAGTCAAATTAGCTTCGGACGCCCTTTCGCCCCTTAAAAGGGAAATACAAGTGAAAGAAAATGATCACATCCCATTGCCATAGAAGAGATTGCTGCGGGAAACACAGAAGAAAGTAAATAACACCCCTCCTGGGTTATCAGCTGGAATGCACTTGTGTGCGTCCTGTAATAGAAGTTTCCTGTTATATCTTCTCACTTTTAGGCCAAAACTCACCATTTCCTAGACTAGTGAGTTGGACTCGAAAGAATTCCGATTAGGCAAGTTATTATCAGCGGCCTTGGTCCATGACGACAAAATCGCTCAAGTTTACTTTCCATGTAAGTGGCGTCATCAATGTATATAGTCACTCACTCGTGCACCGCCCATCTCAAACTCTCAAACTCGTTTTTTATATTAATCCACGCCAAAATAATATACCTGTCTTGTATGTAGTCGATCTATACAAGACATGCTCTACCCCATAAGCGTTGCGATTGACGTAAGAATGGCCACGTGACGCCCGCTTCGGAACGAACTAAGAATCCCTGGCTCATGACAACTTTTGACACGAATGTTTGACACACGCTACGGGAACGTAGCATATAAAGTGGCCTTCAACCAAACTCAACACTTTGCCAAGAGTATGAAAGTGGGCTGAAAAGCTCAACTTTTATTGCTGTGACTTTAACCTAGATTCCCACTTTACCTGAATCATTCATTAGTAGCATACATCATACACGTTCGAATGCAATCAAGTTGGTCCTTTCCGGTGCCCGCTCAACACCAGAAATTCCGCTCACCTTATCACACTATGTTCATTCCGTGTATATCCGGGACGGCTTTTACCTAAAGTAGTTTTTCCCCGTGCTCGCAGCCCTTTTCCTTATTTGCTCGCAATATCACTTTCAAGGGTAGGCAACGCTACGTCAGCACTAATGATGGTGTAATACTACTTGTGTATGCGTGCAGCTCGTCCACTTTTAACCTAGACCCAAATACCACCCTAACATGAAACAACTTTCTTCGTAATTTCCTTGCAACACATACTTTGCGACTGAACTCAGATTTGGATTTCTAGGT
Source organism: Lepidurus apus apus (assembly GCA_022832285.1). Classification (NCBI taxonomy): domain Eukaryota; kingdom Metazoa; phylum Arthropoda; class Branchiopoda; order Notostraca; family Triopsidae; genus Lepidurus; species Lepidurus apus. The sequence goes on along the minus strand of JAGJRO010000040.1, from coordinate 258,732 downwards.
AAAGTGTCGACTCAATCGCGAGAACGGATAAAATAAAACAAGAGTACGTGATTCAACGAAATGACTCCGGTATCGAGTAGGCTCACTTTTCCAACTCAATTCTAAGACTATCATCATAAGAGGCGAAACTGTATACACCAGTAATTTCCTCCCCAAAATAAAATTAATAAATAAACAAATAATAAATGAACAAATGAAATAAGAAATAAATCCAAGAGTTAAAATGAAAATAGTAAATTAGCGAAAACTCATGAAAACAGCAAATAAACAACACCCAAGAATAATAAAATCAGACTATAAAGAAATAACCGAATAAAAAAAGAAAATTAATAAAATGAATAAGTAAGCACTCCAATGAAATAATACAAGAAAATTTCCAATAAAAGAATAAGTTCCAACAAATATACCAAAATTAAGTGTTAAAATGAAAATCGTAAAACTGGCGAAAAATAGTGAAAATAGCAAATAAACATCCCCAAAATTAATAAAATTAGACAATAAATTATTAATTTAATAAACTAATAAAGTTAAAATAACAGATTTTGATAAGATACAATAGCTTGTTCGATTCATACGATATCTAGCCCTACGATATCTATTAAAGTGAATCTATAAAAGAAACATAACCTTAATCAAGTTCGGTATACCTTTTTCATGACACACTAAGGCTTTTAGTTACGCCAGTTTATGCTGACAAAAATAAATCATTAATCAAGAGAGTTATGTCCACTCACTTTTGCTACAGCTCGCTAAGTGTTATAAAATACGGTATTTGGTATGAAATACAAACTAAGGGATGGCAAATGCGCGAGATATGGCGATGACGAGACAGATTTATATTGTCCACATCGACGTTCGCAATAATGTCCTGCGGGCCCGTGCAGATTTGACCTGCTGCGGGCTACGGTAAAATGAATGTCCTTGCGACAGAAATAAAAGTAAAGTCTTGCTTTCTTTTCCTCTTTTTGTGTTTAACCCCGTCATGTATCCGCCGCATCCGTAAAAAACACCTCCTTCAACACCACTCCCCTCTGTTCTCTCGCCCTCCATCAGGAGTGAACTGCACAGGCACGGTTAAGTGAGCGTGTTAGTGGACGCCGTAGACGTCGCGAATAGCCGGACGCCGCGTGCGCTCCGCACCAACTTTTCCTTCAGCAGATCTTCCTCGGCGAGCACGCTCCGAAACTGACCTGTTGTTGGCCAGAGGCCTAACAGAGAACACCAGCGACACTTTCACTACCGAAAGCATTTTCCGAGTGCGAAACACGTTCAAGTTTGAGGACGGTTTTACAGTAAAGGAAAAATTTCCAAAAATTGAGTGAACAAAAATTACTTTCAAAAATTGGAATGTGGGAACGTGCTTTTCTTTCTTTTCTTTCCAACAAGGAAAATACTTATCGACTCCAAGTGACTTTCGTTAAAAAAACCAAATCGTTCTTTTCGTCAGTTTCCGTTTGGTTCTGCTCGGTGTTCTAAAGGATTCGGGTGACTAACACAACCAGTGTAGTGTTGCTGCAACAATAGTGAACCTTAAACTTGGGCAAAAGAACCGAAAAAAACGCATAAACAAACGCGTAACTTGGCTCCGTGCCAATTAACTTAGTCATTGAGTAGTTCTTTCTCGTTCCATAACAAAAAAGGTAATGTAGTATTATATATATTGTTGCTTACTCTGGGGGATTGGGATTGTAATTATAAAAGCTACGACCCCAAAAGACTTGTATGGCTAAGTGCGATAAGCAACGCTTATGATGGCTCAGAAGAATATAAAGAAAAAAAGGCCGAACATGTCCAAACCGTGAATAATGAAGCTTGCAGGAGTAGTAATTTGTACGGGGCTATATGCGTGTGGATGACACGAGTAACTATGTGGATATAACTTGATGGATCGCTAGAATAAAGTTTAAAAAAATCCCCTTTATTTAAGAGTCTTATCACTATCACAACCACTATGGCGTCCTTTTCAACCTTAGTTTCCTGTCAAGCCTATACTCACCATACGAGCTCCAACAATATTTCACGGAGACACAATTTTGTTCGCTTGTGGGAAAATAGGAAAAAAAGAGGCTGAGTTGCTATTGTGCGCTGACACGAAAATCAGTCGCATTGTAGTAAAATGTCACTTGACGAACATGACGCAGTCACCCGCGTGAACCAATCACATTTTTAAAGACCGGGAGCTGGAAAGGAAAACCCTGTATGTGTGTGGCTTGACCTCCGGATCCTTGTCAATTAATCACCAGTTCACTTTGTAGTGACGATAGGAACGGAATATACGTTATGGCTACGGCTACGCCGAAAAGACGCACGTATACGTCAGATGGTGGCCGGGCCAGACCGCTCCTTTTATGCGGTTGGGAAGCGTTTGACGCCATCAATCTCGGGGCTCTTCCATTGAAAAGTGAAACGGACTTTCCATTTCTAAACACCAAACACACAACACAAAGCGAATTCTGATTTGCATAACAGGGACGACCTCAACGTTTTTAGCCGCCGTGTATAGCAGATGCGCCCTAAAACCGTTGATTAAATATGGGTCCCACAAAAGTAAAAAAAGGAGATCCAATATGACCTCGAACGTAAAACCCGGTGGTGCAGGGGAGAAACTGAGCAAAACGGATAAAAAGAGAAAAATTCTAATAAGACAAGACGGCATCCTTTTGTCAGTTATACGGCACATAGATCACAAATTCAATGAGCTTTACTTATTGGAGACACTGGCATGGACAAGGGGTGATCTTCTTTAGGAATTAGGATCGTTCGGAATTCATTGTTGTCACTACCACTGCCCCTATAGAGTCATGCGTTAGACAGCAGAGGGCCAATGAATTTCGAAAGGAATAAAGAATAGCTTTTATCCGAGTCTGGAACTGAAGGTACAGTCCATAAGCGGCAGAAATCCAGTCATGGACTCGAGGAAATCTGTACGGGAATACTTGTATCGTCATGGACAAGGGTTGATCCGTAGGATCCTTCGGATTTCATTATTGTCACTACCATTGCCCCTATTAGAGTCACGCTTTTACAGCAGAGGGCAAGTGAATTTCAAAAGGAAGAAAGAAATAGCTATTATCAGTCTGCCACTGAGGATAAAGTCCATAAGCGACAGCAAGTCAGTGCTATAAGGATAGGAAGAAATTCTATAGTACGGTAATACTTAAACTTAACGCCAGTGAACGTTTCTTTTGTCTTGAAATAGCAGAAAATAACGTTTTTCTGCTAACAAACTCAGCTGTGCTGCCACATAAACATCCTGGTCACGAACAAAGCATCCCAATGAAGGTCTTAAGATCCCCATTGCTAGTGAATCGGTGTCCTGTGCCCTTAAGATCCATCCTCTCATTTCACCAAAAAAGAAAAAGAAAAAAAAGCACATCAAGAATACTTTTTCGTTTCCTTGTGGTGTATTCAAAAACTCGACGTGCTTAACGTCAGCATTAACGTTTCGATTACTTGGAAGTGAAAGCTTATTCAGTGCTTCAATGGGTTAAACAAACACACTTCTTGTGCAAGGTAGAGACGAGAACGCCAAACAGAAGCACTCTAAGGCTTAATTGCTATAAGGTTTAACTATGAGAGACCTAACGCAACAACCGTCACTTATTGCGTCCGACGCTTTTCCTGCCCGCGTTTATTCGCACTATTAGAATGAAAGGGCACCTGGAGAAACTCAAGGGGTTATTATACGTTATTACCTTTCGGGTCCTTGTCTGGAATTCGGACTAGAAACACACTGCAGCTAGAATTACTCTTCCTGGGTGCCCACAATCTAGAGGTAAGCGGTCAATAAAAACCTCCTTCCATATCCCAAACACTTAAATACAGCTAAAACTATAGCAATACCTCATTGTGGTTGGGATAAACCAATAAGTCCAACCACAAGTCACAAGAGCTCGAGTTTTTTTTTGAGTTTTTTGGGCAATAATTCACTTGCATAGGAAACAACAGCTTCCCCTCATCTGCCCCACTGAGCATCCTTTCATTTCCCCTAGAATAAAAATTCCCCCGTATGTGCCCTGGCAGTTTTCCACATCTGTCACGGAACCAATATTTGCCAATTTTTCAACCTAAAAAGCAAAAAGAACTGACAGTGCTTTTTATGAAGTAATCTTGGTCGAGAAACAAGCGCAAATAAAACCCCTTGCGCCATATGGCATGTTTTCCGACATTGTTTGGATGGTGATTTCCGAAGTTTTTTACCCGGAACCAAGACGATTCGACTCGACTTGGTTGAAACAACAACCACACACCATTTTATAAAGTATTCATAGCAAGTCACATCGCCAAAGTCTCCACGGCAGATCGATGAGATCCTTTGTTCATTCTTTTTCTTTCATCAAACAGACGATATTTACGCAAATATAAGTGCGTTTCTTCTTTCCCGTGAGGGGAATATCGACTCAGTCCCGAGCCGATAAAGAACTTAATTTTGTATTCACTTTTCGAGAGATATTTAATGTACCTTTTATTTATTATACCTAAAGTATTTATTTATTTTCAGATCCGTTTGCTTGATGGCTCTCCCGCACCTAAACTTAAAAGTATAACCCTGGCCCCAGCTGTTTTTTGTATTTTCTTTCCAACCACGACGATGTATTTTGACGGCTGCTCCCTTCCATGGCTTGCGATAAAGTCCCTTATCGAGCTTCCCATAAAAAATTCCACCTCGTGATTTCACCTGAGCGCTGTGTACTCCACGCCGTCATGTTATTCGACGATCACGTTGACGTGGCAGCTTCACCGGCCGCATGGGAGTTGAGTTATTTGCAAGACCCGTTCACACGGGCCAACTACCACATAGATCAAGCGCCCGGCGAGTTGGATTCGAACGAATCCGACGTTTCGGCCGTGTTCTACGCCACTTTGCTGCTCAATTTCAGTGACGCGAACAACATTAGTGCGGCTCTTAATGGTTCTCTTACCCATAACGTCCCCGACTACATTCGCTTCACTTGTACCGCCATCATCAGTATTATATTAGTGGTAGGCGTGGTGGGCAATACATTAGTTCCCGTCGTTATAGCGCATTCGAAAGATTTGCGAAATTCCACCAACGTATTCCTCGTCAATCTAGCGTTGGCGGACGTCCTTGTCATTTTGGTATGTCTGCCTCCCATTTTGGTTGAACTGCAACAAACGCATTCCGATGGTTGGTACCTTGGACACTCTATGTGTAAGTATTCTTTTTTCCCTATTCCTAATGTATTTTCTATACCCATCCTACTCCTTTATGCTCAAGTAATCCACCCATCCCTTCTCCTACGTACAAAGTACGTGGCTGCAAACAAGACCTTTAACAATGGGTTATTGTGCAACATCTCCACCCAACGTAAACAATGGGCATCTTTTAACCATCGCGCCAAGGGGGCTTTACCATCCAAGTCAAAACATTGAAATGAACCTTGATGGATTTAGCTTTCTTAACATTCTCTCTCTTCTCTTGGTCTTACGAGGTTACAACAATGACTCCCCACATCGAACTCATGACAAGAGGAAATTCAACAGACGATTAAAGGTGGTTTCTCTATGGTAGAATAGGGATGACACGCACCATCAGCCTTATAGACTCTGCAGAGGAAAACTGCGTCGCGTAGGGCATTCGAAGCCATTTCAACTGCAGACGTCACAGGTGCCAGCAATTCCGACGCAAGATAATCCCAAGGAAACCTACTGACTCTTTAAAACGCAACCGATTCTCATTGAATAGCACGCAAACCCTCCATTTGACCCACATACAAGTCACCCAAAACGATTTGCTCCTATCTTCTGCAGTAAAACTCGCGTCTCACTATATTTTCTTTTCCCTTTAACTTCACCAGCTTAAGTTTAACCAAAAAAGTCGTCTAGCAACAAAAGAGAGCCAAAATGTATTGTTAGATCTTACTTTGTAATTTTTTCCCCTGCCCAAATTACTTAAGCAGGTTGTTCACTATTGCTTTTTTTTCGTTTCTACTCGGTTCCTTTCTTGGCTGAGCATCAGCAAGGCTTAAAAAAAATGTCCGCCCAGCGCAGTGAAGCGCCGTGATTTATCCGATCAATCGAAGGAGGCGTTCGCGGCGTGGATCTTGACTTGAAGAAGATGCCGTCTTCGCCTCTTGATTTTTCCACTTTTTCCTCCATTTTTTGCACGCGGTCTATACATCCCATCCGTAGTCCAAGTTTGGAAAAACTCGCGTGTTTTCCGTGGAGTGCGTTACACAGGAGTTCAGAAGTTCCATTTAGGCCGAGATTTGTCATCATGTTCTCCATCTTCCAGCAGCAGTAGCTTTCAGCGGCTGTCGCCCTGTTCACTTTACCCTTTTTTGGCTTGAAAACTTGCCCCGCCGAGACCCATTATTATCCGAGGCAGACCAAACCGTCTGCAAATACTGGACATTGTTGGCCAGTGGCCATTGTCGTAGGCGAAGATGTGCTTCATCACGTACTATACTGCCCTATTAAAGAGTCCTTAACAGCGTATACAGAACAAATCGCGATTTCAAACGCTCCAAGCACTTGCTTTAACTCTAATTGCTCAGATAGCTCTTGCGGTATGTCGGAACTTAACCACCACGACGTCTTGTCTTATATTTCTTCAAGGAAAGAAGAAAGACGCCAAAAGGCACGCTTTTTCTTCGTCACGCCAGTGTCTTTCGGTAGTAATACGCTCCCAACAACAAAGGGGCAGGGAAATTAAGTTTAGACGGAGGAGTCGCACACACACCATTCCCCAATTGCATTACAAGAAGAGTAGGACAATGCTGAAGGGTCAAGTGATATATGAGACACGGCACTAGACTAGAGCTGCTTGCCGTCAGTTATTTCTCTTCCTCACCCCTTACCCCCCAGAACTCACTACTGTTATAGTAACGCGGTATATCCCCAATCCCTAAAAATAACTCTTTGCTGGGAGCCATGTCTAGCAGTTACCAGGCCATATAGTTCTTATAATCAAACCAGATAAACAAAGGGCTCAGTGTTACAGCACGCGTTTAGCCATAACAAATAATGACATCAGAAATCCTCGAAACCTATTTTTCTTTTTTTTTATTCCCATTTTTTTTAAAAAGAGAGAAAAGGTATCTGGAAGCTGTAATCGAATCCAAAATCTTCCCTTGACTGAACGTATCACTCCGCTACTCTCTGCTTACTCTGCCGGATGTCAAACTACGAACCGATAAAGCTCTACCGCTAACTATGAAATTTGTTGTCAAACATCCAACAAGGTAAAAGCGCGTCAAGCATTTTAATTATGCATAGACTTGGCGATGGCTGGGTGTCTTCGTTTTTGCTATAAACGTAGCGTGTAAAAAAACCATCCCGGGAATAGAACGGATCTTTAGAAAGTAAAAACTTTTGCAACTTTTTTTTTATTTTTCTTAAATAAATATGTTAAAATAAAAATACACAAAAAAGGTGAGACACAAATGGATCCACATGCACTGTTAATGTTTTGGTTTGGAAGGAAAGAGAAATTTAAACCAACTGGTCAGTAAAAGGCAAGTACAAATAATTGGGATCCATTGGGGGTAATTTTTATTTTTTTATTTTTTTTTTATTGTGATTGCACAGGTGTCCTGATATAGTTGATGGGTCATTTGGAACGGGCATCTGGCATTAGCAGTGGCAGACGGATGTTTCTATCAACTGTCTTGCAGAAATTTGGGTTCCGAGAAAGCAATAGGGGCGTGTACCCAGGGAAAGAAATGGGTTTCTTTTAATAGCGACAGACAGCCACCTTTGCCATGTAAAACACGCCGTTTCTTTTGCGGTGGGGTACTGTGTAAAGTCTATAGTCTTTCTTTTGTTTATTTTACTTTATTTTATTTGTTCTTCCTCTTCCGTACTTTCGATTCTTTCGCCACTTGAGACTCGGTAAAACTTGAGACTGGGTAAAACTTAAAACTCGGTGCGGTCGAGTTCATAGGCGAAGTAACTCCTTCAAAACCCGTGACGAACGTTTTTGCTAGGCCGGTTTCGTGAATGGGTGCCAGCGAATCTTTTTGCTAGGCCGGTTTCGTGAATGCGTGCCAGCGAATCTTTTTGCTGGCAGCCAAGATTTTATAATTCCTTAACCTTCTTTTGTACATTCGGGGACGTGTTTCATAGGATTCTTTCCCGGTAGGCAATGACGTGACTGCCAAAAGTGTTTTAAAGTATTACTTGTCAGTGTGAATTATGAACTGGTTACAAACTTGAGACAACCGGCCCCCCTTTATGGGTTTTAGCTCCACCTCATTTAACTTTGTCTCGGACTCTTTCTATTTAAACTCACTCCTAACTCTGCCACCTTTAACAACCTCTAAGAATGAAGCGTCCTGTTTTGGCAACAATGCAAGACGGCATATCAAACAGGACATACAACATAGCTTTCCTATAATCGCCACCGTCTTCGGTTTTATGAGAGCGAACCAACACGTCTGTGTGAAATAGCAAAGATATTCCGGGGAAGATTTCCGAGTAAGTCCCCCGGTACGTCTGCTTCAAAGTACGAAGAATAGGAAAACGAGAGAGAAAAGAGGAAAGCTTTTATAGCCCTATTGCTTAGCTTTTGGGTGAATCATAGCCACGCTTGAATACGCGTTTTAAACGAGATAGAAGCGACCATGTATGCCAAACAAGCCAGAAAATCTTTGTAGTTCATGCACGTCATTATGTAAAAGGAAAGCTTGTCTTAACACGAACGAGCCACAAGTATAAAACCGTGATTTGGAAACCTAATTTAATCAAGGGAGCCTTGAGGGGATATGCCGTCAAATGTTTATTTAAGGGTTCATTAAAAAAAAAGAAGGATAACAAAAAATTGGAGTCGCTTTTTCGGTCCCAAGGAATAACTAAACTAATTCTCTTACTCCCCAATTGTAGGACGACGTGTCCTCACCGACAATTTTTTTTTCCAAACTAGACCTTCAACGAAGATATTAAAAAATATAAAAAAGGGCAACGCTACTGACGTCATGTATTAGTTAAATATTGAACCAAGAGGCCCTGGAATAGACGAGCCATATCATGTCTAGTGACGCTGAAACGTGTAAAAGTTAGCAGATAGACACTTTCGATATTTTTTCTTTTTTTACATTACTTTTTGCCAGACCATACCTTCTATGTATGCAACATTAATTGCATCGTAGTCGAACGGCACAGATACAGCTTCGCGCTAGGGTTTTGCTCTGGCAAAAAGTCTGATTAAAACGATTCAGTGCATCTCTTTTTAGCATTCAAGCCTTTCCCCGTATTTCCGAACAAAAAGAGACGGGCCAACACGGAATTTCACCGGAGAAAGACCCTAAACAAGGCGGGGAATCAAATTAGCACCTTCCCACTCAAGCAAACTTTTTCCACTTACTTTTACAGCAAAGCTAGTCAACAGCGCGTAGTAAAGTCTCTTTAGGGGACTCAGTGAACACGAGAGTTCATGCCCATGAGTGAACAAAACAAAACAAAAAAGCAAAAAAAAAATATCCATGTTTTTTTGTTTATTTTTCATTTCAAACTCTTGCTCACACAAATTTACAGTAAACAGGACTTGCTTGCTACTTTGGCTACTGAAAGCCTTGGCTTTATCGTCACAGGCACTTTATCACAAGCGAGCGTCACTGAAAAGCAATACAGCGCAAGCAAGAATTGCCCCGGACGCATTTGTCTATCTCATTGACTTTTGCAGATCTTTAGCCCACTTTGAATCGCTTGAGGCTGGCCGCAATGGGGAAATGTAAGAGAGCAAGAGAGCGAGAGAGAGAAAACAAATAAAAACGAAAAAAAAATAAGAGCAACTTTGAGCCTCGTCAGCCTTGCGAAGTAAACGAGAACTTCATTTTCTCACTCGGACTTTGGGACTCCAATTACAGCTTTTCCACCTCTAGCGTTTGGTGCACCTCTCGCACGGTGTCTCGGAATGAGGTTTCTACTTTTTATTAGGGCACGTGCCCACTTAATGCCCTGCCTGCCTGCTGCGGTATTGTTATTTCAAGGGCGTAGTTGATGCTACCAAATGCCTTAAAAAAATAATCCACAAACTTAACTAAGTTAATGTTGGTTTTCTTGGGCTTGTTGGTCTTTGGAAGAGCAACCCCCTCAACAATAAACAACCCCAGTTTGTACTATTAGACAACTGTAACTTTAATAACGCAAGTCTATAAACTTGCTTTAGAAAGCTACAGTTTATAAGTACTTTCACGCTTCAAAGAGTTCAAGCAGAAAAAAATATTTTTCTTCCATATTTATACTTTGTTAAAAATACCCGTCTATAAATATTTGCGTTCTATCAGCAATGGCAAAAAAAAGGTTTCCACGATGTTTTTAGCATTTCTGTATAGCTGCAGCAAACATATCGATCTACATCATAAAAGCTGTACCATGCAAGGAATACATCCGATATCTCTTTGTAAACAGAGCCCAGTAAGTCCTCAGTATGATTACGTGAAGCATTTATGGATGGTACTATTACTGTTGTTGTTGCTCTATCTGCACAACAGCTATTGTATTACTTACCATTATAGAAGGGTTTGCCTGTTCCTTTTGTTAGCGTCCGCAAAGACGAGTCCTAATTAAGCTTCTTAAGCGCGTCGGAAACACGGTCAAAGATTAACTCTTCTCGACCACCTCTTCACCCGAACGACAGCTCTATACGCTGAGAGGAAATAAGGAAATGTCTCAATGTGGAACTATGTAATAGGAACGGGAAGGAACACATCACTTTATACCCTTTTTCCACGAAAGGCAGTCCGGGGTTCTTTGGAATAGACCCAGATAGGCGTTATAATTAATAAGGAAAACACTTAAGGTCTTGTTAGCCTATCCGGAATATCGGAACTGTCTTAATCGAGCTTAATTTGCTGCCAAAGAAATTTCCACGCCCGTCAATTTGTCTCGCGTCAAAAGCAGGCGCTACGAGTTATAGTCTTTTAATTTTGCGTACTCGACAAATTTTTTTCTTTCCAACTTTTTTGCCCAAATCTCTTCTAAAACAGCCGAGGTTTATTTTTTTCCGTTTTGGCACAGGAAAATGACCGCTCCTTGTCGGGTCGACGGGTTGTAATTTCCGGAGAACGCGGTCTCGGTCAACGATACGACATCTGTCATGACTTTCATTATTTCTTTCTCCCCCTCTGTCCACTGTGTGTCCATTCCAAAGCTCACCCATTCTCCTTGTCGTAAGAAAAGATTTTTTCTCTCCTCGCTCTCTCTATTAGATAAAGCTCAAGAGCAGTAATCCCACTCTGGACATGTCGCACAGAATTCCCATGTTTCATCCTAACGCTATCCGCTTTTTATATAGACCCCCAAAATGGAAGAAATAAACGTAAAAAACTGCAGTTACAAAATTGTTAATCATATCGGCTTTATCTCAATTGACTTGAGCCTTCCTATGTTCCTAATAAACTCCTCAGCCTGACATAAAGAGGATACAACATCAAAGTTTTCCTAACAAAGAAGAAGCGCCAATGAAGTTACGTCAATCTTCCCTTCCTTTGTTGTTATTTATTTATTCACTTTTTTTCTTGGGAGAAGGGGGAAGAGAGAGGCAAAATCTTCCCCTTTTTTATTTATTTATTAAATTTTTTCTTGGTGGAAGGGGGGAGTAAGAGGGGCAAAGTTATGACGTGGATAAAGAAATGACAGCATCAGAACTAGTTTAGGGTTCTCTGCACTCAGATGCTCGTAATCTCATCAGATTGTGCTTAATCCGTTTTCTTTCATTTTTTCTCCCGGTAATAGGCAAAATCGTTCCTTTCGTGGAGTCGTCCGTGGCGCACGCTTCTGTGCTTACCATCTTGGCCATCAGCTTTGAGCGATATTATGCCATCTGCCGGCCGCTCCGGGCGGGTTACGTCTGCACGAAAAAACGCGCTTGGCTCATCTCGCTCATTACCTGGCTGGCCTCTTTCTTGCTGACGAGTCCCAACTTGGTATTTACCGACTACCGGATCAAAATGGGGAACGACGGGACGGTAGAAGTGCCTGTTTGCGAACAGGAAGCGGAAGAAATATGGCCGCGGATATTCTACGTTACCAACATTGTCATATTCTTCCTACTACCGTGTGGGATCCTGGTAGTGCTCTACTCCTCCATTGTGCGACATCTCATCCGCGAGCCGCCTTCTTTAGCTAGTGCCAAACGCCAGAAACTGCTTTCCAAGTCAACCAACAACCAACAGATGGAGCCACCGGGTGTGTGCAGTCCGTTCGGGTACCAAGCCAGTCGTTTCAAAAGTACCGAGTCTGCGTGCGGCAGTCAGGGCAGTCTAATGGGGTCCACCGGGTCGGCGAGTACTGGCCTTCGCGGTGGATCCAAGAACCATTATGCTGGTAGGAGCAATACCAATTCTTCGAGTGTCCGCGCAAGGAGACAAGTCATTGCCATGTTGGGTGCCGTAGTCCTTTCCTTCTTCCTGTGTCTCTTGCCTTTTCGACTGTTTATTCTTTGGGTCATCATAATCCCCTCCAGTGACCCCGTAGTCGTACTCGGCGCCGACGGTTATTTTGCTGTATTATATTTTTGTCGCATACTGGTCTATCTCAATTCCGCCATCAACCCCATTTTGTATAACCTCATGTCATCCAAGTTTCGACGAGGCTTCCTATCCCTCTTTGGCCTCAAGAAGATGATTCGACAGGGTACCGTCACCTCCACGTCGGGTACCACAACGTCGACTACGCTCAACGGTACTTCATCTTTCACTCACAAATCGATCCGGGAGCGGGATCGAAATCCTCGTCACAGCTGTCGAACAAGTAATATTACTACCGCCTTGGAATACACGTTACCCCCCAGCCTCACCGGGACTCTAGTCTAATAAAAACTTTTAAACTCTCAAACTCCTCAAAAAAGCTCTCACATCCCTACCCTCCAAAGAACGAACAACTTAAAAAGCCAAATGCTGAAACGTCATAAGAAAAAAATCATTCTTTTTAGTCGGATTCGCCTTTAACAACTCCTATACTCTCATGTATGTGTCGAAACGAACGGGGCATTATTGAAATATGCTTTTATGCCGATAGAAACATTTTAAACAATCAGTCATATGTTTCTGGCACAAGACTTAAAAAATGGACCAAGTACGTATTGGAAGAACATGCTAATAACGATGTTAACCAATTGGCCCTATGTCTTATATGTGAAAAAAAAATTGCCATGAGTCTGCGGGTGTGATTCTGTGGTGCTTTCTCCATACCATACATTGATAGTACCTCTCTAAATATTATATAATATTATATATTTCAAATTCAATACATGTATTACCTTATAAGCTACCGTCTTGTTTCTATGCAGTTTACCTTATCATACATAAACGAGTCCAACTGGCTTTTAATACTAAAGAAGAGCTCAGGAACCACGCTTGTCCCATTGGTGGATTCCATGGCCGATTACTAAGTAAAAATTCTGGCTAGCGGTCAAAAGTGAAAGACCACACCTTTGAGCCAAGGACGTTCTATTGGAGTTCAAGTGTAAGATCTCGAAGGTGCTGGTAGAAAACTGGACTAAAGAAATGTCGAGAGATAGCATACATGCTCCAGTTAAAAAAGCTGACAGACCTCTAAACCATCTCCACCCTTAACAAAGGGGCTCTGACCCTTGGGTTCCAAACAAAATACATATACTAGTCAATAATCGTGGCTTGATCTAGATATTGCAACAAAACTCCGAGCAGGTTTTTAGGGCCAAAAGATGCAGAGCAGCAGTTTTTAGTGCCAAAAGAGCAGAGCAGCAGCAAAACTCGAGCGTTTTGTCGGTATAAAAGGGGGACCAATACTCCGTCAAAGCATCAGCATACTTCAGCTTTGCTTCTTCAGCAGCTTCCGCAGCTCAACTATACCAACATGCAGGCCGTAAGTAAACTTATAGTAATACTATGGAGAGCACTTTAAAGTTTAATTTTCGAGAAATTGTGTTCAAGATGTTTGGTGCGTTTTGTTTTTTCTCCCAATAGATGATTGTTTTCTTCGTTGCGATGGTTTGCGGCGCTTTGGCCGCCGAACCCGCAAAGGTGGAATCCAAATATGCCTACCCTGCTGGTGTTTATCCTTATCCTGCGGTCGCTCCAGTAAGCCCCTTCGTAGTCCACGACTATCAGGCCTACCCTTACAACCTTCCCGTGGCTGCCCCGTACCCGTACTACCCCGTCGTTGCCGCTCAGCCCAACAAAGTTTCTGGTAAGTACAATAGCATTCCAATGCGGAATAGCACAGATATCGGGCCTGTGATTCACGAGTACTAACAGCCCAAGCAATACGTGTTTACATAGCTAAATACCAAAGATGTACCCAGTACACGCAATGGTATGTGTTTAGTGACTATAAGAACCGGTATTTTTGTGATTTTCTTAATAGAAAAGACTTCCGACGTTGAAGCTGATAAGGTCGATGACAAATACTACGTAGCCTATCCTTACGGTGCTTACCCTTACTTGCAAGCCAAGCAGGCATAAACTTGAAGTAACCAAGCCTTTTGCTAAAAGCTGGTAAGTTAGAAATAATACTTGCGAAAAACGACGAACATTGTAGCTATAAATGTATCTTTTTGAACAGATCACGTTTTTTGCGGAAACGAACTGGACCGCCCTTCGGACTAATCTCGAACCAGGACAAGGTTTTAAACAGCAAGTTATGTTTTAATACCGGAATCATTCAGTTATATTGCCCATTATACGATGCTGGCCACGTCATGTTTCATTGTTGGCAAATGCTCTGGGAAAATACAGCAATAAATTGCAAATGCTGCTTTAATTAAGGCTACAGCTAGTGTTGGCGGGTAATTTACTCTAAATAACACCCTAGAGTTGTCTATGTCAGTTGTTTTGCAATTGAAGGTAAATGGGAATTGGATTTGACGGTAATTTAGCATGCTTTAAGATCAGTAGGCGAAGTCTAAAGTTAGTTTGCAGTGCAAGGATATTGCTCTTTTCTAAAAGAAAAGAAAATTGAAAAAAAGAAGAAAACAAAAAGAAAAGGTGCCTTTACTTTAGACCTTTTGCAGAGAAATGATTTAGACTTGACTGGTATTACGTTTTGTACAGAATGCGTTTCGGGGTTTTTAAAAGTCGTTCTGGACGTTTAATTTATTGCTGTGTGGTTTAGGTGCCCCGCAGGGCTTAAATACAAGTTTTTCTCATTTACTTGACGATAAAATTGCTAAGTTTATTGAGAGAAACTGATACGCTTTTTGCTCTTATACTGTGTGAAAGACGTACATTTCGTACTAGAGTAAACCGACCAAAATTGACCAAAATACCTTGAATGCTTGAAATGAAGAACCATATATTGCTGTCCAAATAAAGTGAATACAGGAGGATCACGCTACGAGGCCTTTTTTGGGGGATAGGACAGCACATTAGCGACTTTAGCAGTTGAACGGCCGCAATTCACTTTTTACGTAAAAAATTGCGGTGGTTCTAAGGATTCTTGTGATGGTTCGGGGAAGTGGAGCTTCATTACTCGATTGCGTGATGCTCTACACGAAGAAGCCATATACTTATAAAAAATTAATTTTTTCCCTTCGGGATAAGAAATGACGTTGCTTGCTAGAAACCTTCTAGGGTCTAAGTAAGGGTTTTCGAGATTTTATGGATCCACGAAGAACTATTCTATTCCTTACATGCTTTGCCCTTTAGGACAGTGAGGTACTACAAAATGTTGTATTTATGATTTTGAATACATTTAAGTTGACTTTAATATAAATACTTCTGATCTGCCCCTGTTTGAACCGTAAATCAATCTATAGTTTCCATTGCAAAATTCTAGTTTCCGGAGTTTCGAAGATTTCACGCTAAAAGAAGTTTGGGATAGCTTTGGTCAAGGTCTTCAGTAGCATTCCTCTTAATGTCACCTGAGATTGTATAACAAAATTGGAGGGAGGGGACCTCCTTGACAAAAAATTGGAACCTAAGACGACGCAGAATGAAAAGTATAGTCGTTTTGCTTTCATTAACAGCAATGGGAAAGAAACTAACGACACTAAGACAAATGAACTTACCCTGAAAACATTACGATTACATGGACGTAATAATGATAAATCAAAGGCTTTCTGCTTAAATATTCCATAACACTTATGAACCACCTGATAAATGAACTGGAAATAACTCACTTCGGCTATGATGTAACGTCTTCATTTAATGGTCAGTCTGCTGTTGCATTATTCGGCATAATTTTACATATTTCCCTTCCAAGGGTAGAAACAAAATCACGTCCGCAAGTCACAAACTAAACAGCCTCTTTTTGGCGCGAATATAAAACCGCCCAAACGACCGACTTTTGACGTTTTGCCAGCGATAAAACCTAGAAGTTGGTAATATTCCTTTGTAGAAAGGACCTTTTACTGTGTATTGCGCCCCCACTCGGTGCTTTTAGTAACTAATAAGATTATGAAAAGGAGGCAAAATGAAATAAAAAACAAAACTAGCAAAAATAAAAAGATTGAAAAATTAATCAACATTAAATATATTTGGCAAAATTTTATACAACTCCATCAAACGGATCTAAGCCGATGGCTCGTGCTTCTTCGATGGCTGTATAAAACGAGGACAAGTCTACATAGGGTGCAATGCGACCATTCTCGTCCAATTGAAGTGTGGTATAACTGGGCAAACCCCGAAACGAAGAGCTTTCCGTGCTCGATGTGGTAGTGTGCGAAACCGTATCGACTACCTTGAATTCGTTGCTTCCCCAGACAGACTTTTCCCGAATCTCTATGCTGGACTGGGTCGTTGTTTGAGTGCTTTTCAGCGAGCCGTCTCTTTCGTTTAAGGGAAATGAGAAATTGCGCAGTAAAAGGGTAATATCGTCTCGGCAATGGTCAGCAGCAGGATCTTGTACATATTTATCACGATGCATTCGGACTAGACGATCCACGACCGCTTGCGCTACCCCGGTTAATGAAGACTGAGTTGAGAACTCCTCTACAACCAGCTGTGCCACATCCTTATTGGCTTGCTCTGTCAAAGTTGCTTCTTCCAGGGAGTGATGCACCCCTGCTGACGTGAGCAGAAGGAATCTAGGGAGGAACAAGAGAAAACAGGTTGTCTGCCATTGATATTTACATCATTTTTACGTACTTGCAACTCTCATCGATCGGAATACCGCCTGTAATGTCGGGTTCGGCTATGATAGGTTCCCGAGAAGAAGAGCGCAAAATCTCCAAGTCCCTGTATCCGCCTTTGACAGGATAATTACCCAAACATCTGGTCGTCAACAAATTCTTGCGAGATTCATTTTCTAAGCAGAGAAGGCAGCTAATTAAAGTTTGTACCAAAAAATCTAACGTTCTCTACCTTTTGGGTTCGTAATTTTATGTAAATCTAACCCAAGCTGCGACAACCGTAAGAGCTCGTCTTCGTTGGTCAAATCGTGGTCAATGGAGAGCTGGATGACTCGAAGGACTCCATCTTCGCCCGTTTTGCACAACAGAGCTCGCGCATCTCCGACATTGGCGACATACAATTGTCCATTAAAAATAAGGGCTACTACAACGCTGCACGCTCCAGCAATTTTCTTATCCAGAGTAGCCAGCTTGGCCGCCAAATCAGGATACTTTTCTTGGGCTTCGGACACTGTTAAACCTTTGCAAAAAGATACTACAGTACAAACACTACATCAAGATGTGAGAATGGATACCTTCTGGCAGCTCGCACAAAAGAGTTGTTCGCTCTGCCAACAGATCCCCAATTGACTCGAAATAGCCTCGCTCGACAGAGGAAAACGCTTGTCGGAGAACCTCTTTAACATCCGCATTACTAGGTTTACCTCCTAGTTGTCCCAGTAAGACTTCCGCGGCCAATCTCTGTGCAGCAAAGTCGGCCACATGACTTCCACCATGTCCGTCAAATACGCCATATAGGTAAGTAGTATCATCAATTTCAAAATAAAAATTCATGTCTTCCATGTCACGTTCTCCTTTTGGGGGACCGGTAACGGAATAGGATTTATTCACAGCAAGTCCAATACCTAATGTAAAATTAAAACGAAAATAAACATGCTTTATCTATTTAACTCGCAGTTTACTTGTTTGTTGTTACATTATTTTTTCAAAAGTTACCGTATATCTTCGCATCGAGTACCATACCTGAATAAGGACACTTCGGTAAGTCATCTGTCCAGCTTTTAAATTCTTGATCCATGGCTATAGCGTATAGGAAGTGTTTTTCTAGTCTCTTAAATATGCCCCGAACAATGAAAAAAATCTGTTATTTTTTAATAACAAAAATTCGCCACAGAGTGAACTACTGCCGATGAGCTAGTATTCAAAGAAGCTTTGTAAGAGTTGCCTTTACGCCAGGTTTTGAATGGAATACCGCAGGCTAAATAGTACAGTTCCTGCTCCAAACCTAATCGAATTTAGAATAACTAAGTATAATCTAAATTTAGCCTAATAAATTAAAGTAACATATACGATACTTAGAGATAAATATACCATTGTTTTGATATCTGGCAACCTCATGTTAACTTAAAACACTCCCATTTTTGCTCTGTTACTAAAAACTTGAAACGGCTGTTTTGGTTCCAATGACGCCGAAGGCTTCGACTTGAATTCATCATGATTAATTAAGGAGTGCATGACATATTCTGACTTGACCTTGACGGTACACTCCGTTGTTTTTGCTTACTAGCAGGAATATCTTAATTGTTGGTGTTTAGAATCTGCTGGCATCCGACAGCACCAACGCGGAAAGAAGTGCGAAGCCTCGGAGCGTTTAAAACGAGAACTACTTGGTCAATACGCTTTTTTTCTTTCCCCACTGTTTTGTTTGGCTGGTCGTACATACCGGCCGTTTTACCAATAATGGCCAAAAATACTTCAGCCTTATTAAAACGCTTGCGTTCACTTATGAAAGACAGTTCTGTCGTATCCCAAGCCCTTCATGCGTACATCGTTCCCTCCGGAGATGCTCATCAAGTGAGTCTGAGTTGTCAATTTTTGTCTTAAAGTTAAACTGAATATCAACTTATTTGTTGTTTTCTCTAGAGCGAGTATTTAGCGCCACGTGATCAAAGAAGAGTATTTTTGTCTGGTTTTACAGGGTCGGCAGGCACTGCCGTTGTTACTGATAATCATGCTTGTATGTGGACAGATGGACGTTATTTCGTCCAATGCGAAAAAGAGCTGGATTCAAACTGGACCCTTATGAAAGAAGGTTCTTGTACCTTTAATTTACCGAAAGTCAAACTTAATAATGTATTATTTGTTAATTAGGTCTTCCTTCAACGCCGACGCAGGGCGAATGGCTTTCAAAAAATCTGCCTTTGGGCTCTAAAGTCGGAGTTGACCCAACCCTGTTGTCCCAAGAGTTGTGGAATCCTCTTTCAAAAGTTTTGCGCTCTGCTGGTCATGAACTTGTCCCAGTCTACCGCAATCTGGTCGATGTTATATGGGAAGACAGGCCTGATCCCGTTGAGAATATGATTGAACCACTAAGCATGGAATTCACAGGTAGTTATAGACATAGTCTCGATAGTCTCGATTACGAAGAAGTTTATGTTTTATTTTGAAGGCCTTGATTGGGAAAATAAGATTGAAGAAGTGTGCCAAAAGATGGAAGAAAAAGGAGCTTCGCTGTTGGTTATATCTGCATTAGATGACACAGCATGTAATAAAAAGAACTATGCATAGAGAAACATGTCCAAGTAACATGCGTATTTGTAGGGCTCCTAAACCTCCGGGGGTCTGACATACAATTCAACCCCGTGTTCTTTGCCTATTCTTGCGTAACTGTGGATAGAAAGCTGCATCTCTTCGTTGAACGAGAAAAGATAACTTTGGCTGTCAGACGACACCTCGGATTGGATAACATGGAAGACGTTTCCGAAACCGGTCATGTAAACTTGCACCCTTACGAAAATGTACTCTCTTGGTTGCAAGATGCTCTCCCTAAGCAGCCCAAGAAAGTCTGGATTGGTGACAAGTCAAGCTTCGCCCTAACCAGCTGTGTTCCTGAACATCTTCGCGTATCTGACCTTTCACCTGTCACAGCCATAAAAGCTATCAAAAACGCTGT
The DNA here is from genome assembly GCA_022832285.1 of Lepidurus apus apus. Taxonomy (NCBI): domain Eukaryota; kingdom Metazoa; phylum Arthropoda; class Branchiopoda; order Notostraca; family Triopsidae; genus Lepidurus; species Lepidurus apus. The sequence continues at coordinate 238,765 of JAGJRO010000040.1, read as the reverse complement.
GGAACTCCAAGGTAACGAACATTACTATATAGTACCAGCGTTCACATTACGCTCTATTTCATAGGTTTCGAAAATGCCCATATTAAGGATGCTGCCGCCTTGTGCTGCTTTTTCGCTTGGCTCGAGGATCAAGTCCAGAATGGCAAAGAAGTGACTGAAATGTCTGCCTCCGCCCGACTCGAGTTGTTTCGCCAGGAGCAGGAAAACCATAAGGGACCTAGTTTTGAGACGATTTCGGCATCAGGACCCAACGGCGCCATTATCCATTACAAGCCAGCACCCGAAACGGACCGAGCGATTACTACCGAAGAGATGTACTTGTGCGATTCAGGGGCTCAGTACCTTGACGGGACTACGGACGTTACGCGGACGATCCATTTAGGCACGCCCACTGACCACGAGAAAGACTGTTTCACCAGAGTCTTTAAAGGGCACGTGGCTTTAGCTGCTTGTATTTTTCCTACGAAAATTAAGGTAGTTTTTCGTTGAAAGCACTGTGAGAAGCTACAGCTTTTGCTTTTTAAGGGAAATTGTTTGGATACCATAGCCCGTTTAGCTCTTTGGAAAGTGGGGTTGGATTATTTGCATGGAACAGGCCATGGCGTTGGGCATTATTTGTGTGTACATGAAGGTCCCATGGGCATTTCTTGGAGGGTTTATCCTGATGATCCAGGCCTGCAAGCGGGAATGGTTTTATCAGATGGTAAGGGACTACCGTGCGTTTCTTAATATTAAGGCTTAAAACTTCTCTGTTTCTTAACTATACTTTTCTGTAATTAGAGCCGGGTTATTATGAAGACGGAAAGTTTGGCATTCGAATTGAAAACCTAGTGAAAATTGTCCCTGCCAATACTAAGTACAACTTTAAAGATCGGGGCTTTTTAACCTTCGAGCCATTGACGTTGGTTCCCATCCAAACCAAGATGCTGAACGCAGACATGCTGACGAAAGAAGAAATTGATTACTTGGAAAATTACCATCAACTTTGCCGGGATAAAGTTGGTCCACTTCTGAAGCAAATGGGCAAAGAAGACGGTCTTAAATGGTTGTTACGAGAAGCACAATCCATTTCCTAAAAATTCACAGACTTTACAGTCATGCCTTTATGAAAAGTTTTTAAATAGTGCATACCTTTATACCAAATTTGGGTTACTCAATACAAATGGGCCATCAATCTAGAAACGCGTTTGTTTTTTAGTTATTACCCCTTGTAAGGTATTGCTGAAACATTGCTGAAACAGTGCGACTGAATTAAAAAGCAGAAGAATGGAGTTTAGCCAAGGTGATCTCCTTATGATTAGTCTTTTGTGGCCTAAGGGCCGGGAGTAGATCTGTCTCAGGGTCATCTGCAGGCTATTGGTCAAAGCTACCGTAGGCGAGACGCACCTCAGGTTCAAGGAAGTAATATCTTGCAGGGCGAAGCCGGATATCGTGACTGAAACATGGGGCGGGGACCATGGCGGCTCGACGTAGAGCTAACCTTGGATTTCCGTATTTAAAGCTCACCGTAACTAGACCAATGTACCGCACTCTCCTTACTCAAGCCTTTGTAAGCCAACCAATCCACCTTTCCACAATGAAGACTGCTGTAAGCATCCTAAAACCTATAATAATATTATAGGTTACCTTTAATTACGGTTTTACTCTCTTAGATGGTATTCCTCGCTGTTTTGGTTGCCGTATATGCCGGCGAAAAAGCTCCCCTTACTTATACCATCGGATCTTTGCCCTACGCCGGTCTTCCCGTTGCTGGTTACTCTGGACTTCCCGTTGCTGGTTACTCTGGACTTCCATTGGCTTACTCTGGCTTGCCCGCTGCTCTCCCTTACGCTGCTTACAGTAAGTTTTACCAGACAGCCAAACAAGTGTCTTAACTAAGGTCTTCATTTTACTTATTACTATTTTGATTTTCTTGCGTAGACTACCGAACCATGATGCCCGACTACCGCTTGCAGTTGGATACCACTCTCCCCGGCTCTGCTTACGCCAACTTCCCCAACGCCGCTTTCCCCACTGCTTACGGATACGGTGTTTTGAAGAAGGCTGAATAAAGATTGCGGCGGATTAATGGTATATCTGACATGGTTTCTGGACGTTGTGTAATTAAGTGTGAGAAATAAAGCGTTTTCCTACAAAACTTGACTATTTGAACATTTATAGTGTACTAGAGTTTTTAAGCTATCATTGTGATAAAGCAACTCCAAGATCCTTTTTATTACGACAAAAAAGACTATATTCCATATCAACATCAGTATAGGAGACTAATGACTACAACGACAAACAAAAGGTAATACTGGATCGAAAATACCAAAGTAGTGATTTATATACCCATCTGATCATGAGAGAAGGAGGAACACAAAACAGCAACACGAATCTTCAAACTCGGGCCAAAATACACAAATAAATTTAGTCAGGAGACGGCATGCATTTGAGACGTTGGAAAGCTGCCTTTTCAAGTGCTTCTCGGTGATCAGGATGGGAAATGCGAATGAGCTCGTAAGCGCGTTGACGATAGTTTTTGCCGAATAAATAGCAGTAGCCAAATTCCGTCACTACGTAGTGAACATGAGCTCGGGTCGTGACTACGCCGGCACCTAGCAAGTACGGAAATTGGCCTGAGTTTTTGGCCACATTTGAAAAAGAGTTTCAATACCTTCCTTCAAGAACGGGACAATCTTGCTCTCGCCTTTGTTGGTACAAGAAGGCAAGGCCAGGATGGGTTTTCCATCAGGGCAAATAGCTGCTCCTCTCAGAAAGTCTACTTGGCCGCCAAATCCGGAAAATAAACGCGTGCCAATGGAATCCGAGACGACTTGCCCCGTGAGATCAATTTCAATGCAAGAATTGATGGCCGTTACCTTGGGATTCTGAGCTACCAATGGCGAGTAATTTACCCACTGCACATCTCCCATTACTATAAGAGAGGATATATGTTTTTAGCAGACAATTTCATACGAAAACATTACCAATAAACGGATTATTGTCGAGAAAATCGTATAAACGACGGGATCCCAAGCAGAAACTTCCAACAATTTTCCCTGGCAAAATCTTCTTGTGATAGTTGGTAATACAACCAGCTTCTGTCAAGTCAACAATCCCGTCACTAAACATTTCCGAGTGAACTCCCAAATCCTTATGATCGGACAACGAAGCGAGAACGGCGTCTGGAATACTTCCAATACCTTAAAAAATAAATACAAAAATTTACTTAACATCGGACAAGAGAAGATTACTTTTACCCATTTGCAAAGTGGCCCCATTTTCAACAAGATTGTCCGCAATTATTTTCCCAATTGTGGCTTCCAAATCAGTCGGTTTAGCAGCGTGACGTTCAAATATGGGATCATTATTCTCGACAACGGCATCCAAATGTGAAATATGAATCATACCATCCCCAAACGTACGCGGCATATTCGGATTAACTTGGCCTTGAAGAAAATTTCATTTATAATTGACAAGCCGTTTCAAATTGTTTTGCGCGCGAATCATGGTCCCCATTAACGCTTGGCGCCAAATAGTAGTTTGAAAAGTCGCCACGAGTGGAAAAATATCTAAACTAACGTCCACGTGTAGATTCCTTTGCTATAGTGAACTTATAAGTTACAAAATGAAACTTCATTCGCAAAATGGTAAAACATATACAAGTCCAAAGTATTTAGTATCTAACTGACATGCCTCATGCAGAGCTGGATGATTATATCTTTATCATAAAATTTAGGGAAAGTGAAGGACGAAGAGGAGACCATGTTCTTTAAAGGGATTTTTTTTACCAATGATATATTTTGCGCTTTGAATAGCAGCTCGGGAAACATCCACACTGACTCCCATACTACAGAATCCATGCTTATCTGGTGGACAAACCTACGATGCTCCCGTTATGACAAGCCGTTATAATCATGAAGCTATTAGAGAAGCTCTTACCTGAACCATGGCCACGTCCACTTTTACTATGCCTCTTCTGAAGAGTAAGGGGATTTCAGATAAAAAAATCGGTGTGTAATCAGCTCTTCCTTCATTGATAGCTTCTCGGGCGTTTTTCCCGATGAAAAACGAGTTATCTCTAAACACACCTACACAGCAAAGCAATAACAGATTAACAAAGGATAAGCAACAAGTAGTTGGACACTAATCAGGTCTGCAGGTTTACGATGTGATTGAACTACGAACTTTAATAACTAAATCATACCTGAAAATTCTGGCTTCATGTAGCCAGTTGGACCCTCAATATGAATATGACAGACAGTAACGTTCTGGAGCTTAGCACTCCTGCCATGATTGGTCATAGCCTCTACTAGCATAGTAGGAGTGGCTGCAGCGCTGTGTAAAAACACATGATCTCCTACGTGTGAAAGACTTTGTAGAGCTCTGTTCTCTAATTTGATCAATCACGTACCTGATTTAATAGCTTTCACTGCTTCATCAGCAGTTAGTGTGACTGGCTGTCTTGGTAGAGGATGAAAAGGCTCTTGTGAATACGTATAATATGGACGGCTACATAATAGAGAGCGAATTTTACCCCATTGTTGAATCCTTTCACTATTTTCGGGCTTTGTAAGGCCACGGCTAGCTTTGAGAACTGTCCTTAACGACATTTTCTCTGTTTTGCTCCGTCTCTACCCGCGTCCAATGTTTAACGGTACCATTAGTATACACTGCCCATTCCCAGACCTGGGGCAAGAAAGTGGCGCTTCTCTTGAGATATACTCGAGGGACGACCAAAGAGAGTCAGCGGGCTATATGAATGATTGGAGTGATTGATATTTATCTATTGCAAAGAAAAAAGTTATCAGCTTCTTGATTCAACATAAACTTGTTCTCTGTATCAAAGATCAAGGTACGAGAGTACTGTTGTCATCCTATTGGATCTTCGTACTATTTCTTTTTTCTTCGTTATTCGACTTTCAACAAATGTAAACCCAGTACGCTAAAACTACGATAAGATTGTGACAAACATGAGGTTTTTGAAGGCTATGTATTAGGTACATTTTGAGCACATCATATAAGCGACTCATTTTTGGAGTTCCAATAAATCAGTCGGGTGATCGAAAGCCGATAGCACTTAATACACATTAATGTGTACACAAGGATCAAGTCATCACAGCTTACGGAAGATAAATAGTTCGATAAGAGGCAAAAAAATGAACCTAGAAGGCAGATTATATCCATCGGAAGGGTTTAACAAGGATTTGTCTGTGATATTGTAGGGCCCATGATGTCTACTTCGTCGACGTCACAGTCAGATTGCGACTGGTGATCCGAGTCCGTTGCATCTTGTATGCCCTATAATTAATAAGCTAGTTAAGCATGAAATTAGATAGATATTTTGTAAAGACCTCTTTGAGGCGTCTCCATTTAGCGCGCCGATTTTGAAACCAGGTTTTGACCTGTAAACAAGTAAAGATATTGTATAGTCTAAGGAAAAGATATTCCCTCCAAGAAACCGTTTAAATACCTGCCTTTCCGAGAGGTTTAGTTGAGCTGACATTCTTTGTCGCTGAGGACAGGTTAAATAACGTTGCTTAGTAAAAGCGTTTTCCAGAATTTGTGTCTGATGCGCAGTGAAGCGAACTTGGCCGCCCTTGCGCACTCGATTGTTGCGTCCCCGACTATTATTATTCGCCCATTGCTGCGATGACCAGGGCCAAGAATGCCGTCTAAATACTATCAAATCAGGCATGATACGTATCGTAAGGCATTCGTATCCGTTTTATAAGAAGAGCCAGAAACAATAGTCAAAAATACATTGCGGTTACTCCCGCCAAATTTACTAATATCCTGTCCTTGTTTCTTCGAATTTCCTCAAGGCAAAATTGTGTTAAACTTATGCGGAAAAAAAGTTCCACAATAGATTAGTATCCTAACCAAACCACCACATTATCCGGTTACTCTTTTCCTTAGTGGAAATCCTACAAATGCTGATTTCCGAGTGCATGGTTCCGAAGCAGAGGAAAAATAAAAAGCTTTGAAAAATCTAAAAATAAAAATCTTACATCGATTATAGGTCTCATTAGAAGACATGTAGTAATTCCATGGTAGCATCCAAGGCTGATGATACATGTTTAATGATGCAGCAAGGGCGGCATCGGCACCTGTGGGTAAGGTCAAGTTTCCCCCAACAGGTTCGCTAACCATTGGGAGCGGAAAGTCACTCAAAGATGGCCGAGGCGGGGATGGTGGGTAAGATCTTGTGTTGGAGAAGATCTGCTGTGCGTTGGCTCTTGGGGATGAACTCTGCGGATGTCTATTTTCGGCCGAGACAGCATTTAAACACAGGTTCGAGTCAATTGGTGGGGACCGAGTTTTGGTATGCGTGTCACTTAAAATGGCGTCAATGGTAAAACTGTTGACGTGGTGCTGCATAGTTGCGTGGTTAAAAAAATGTGCGGTCCAGCGTTCTTAAGCTTGCCCTTCTTCTTGTTCACTTGTCGCACTGATGCACCAAGTCATTCGTCACGTATGCAAATGAATGACAGGCTTTGCCATAGCCGATTGTTCGGTTCCCCACCACCCCTCCCCCCTTTCATTCGCTACTTTTGGTGCACAATCGGTGGGCCACTATTTCCTGTAGTTGATCTTCACCGCTAATGACCAGCACATTGGCTTGATGATAAGATAGCTCTAACACACTTCCCGAACATGTATTGCGGTGTGGCAATAGCTTAAAACAGGGGAAAAGCGTATTTAGTCCAAATTAACTTCGTAATCAGTCGTACAGGAACGTGGTATGCGCAGTCCAGTAAGGAAAAAACATATAATGGAAATGGCTCAGAATTGGTTAAGATAATACGATTGTCGCATTGAACTTAGGAATACACAATACAAGGAATATCTTGTTACTAATAAAAAGGAGGAAAGTTTTGGCACTGATAGGGCCGATAAGACTCTAGGAAAACTTGTATTTCACATGCAATCGAGTTTCAGCATAAATAGCTAATGCACTTTTGAATGACATCACCCTATATGTTTTGAAGAAGAGTTCCCGGTTATCAAGATAGATTCATGGGGATTTTACAGCCTGTATCGCTAGTATCGGAATCTTTGTGAAGACAACAGTACAATCGTTTTAGCTTGTTTCAAGAACCTGATAAGATTAAATTAGAAACCTCTGTAGCAGGAATCGAAAAAGGAATCAGCTTGTTCACAAAGGGTGTTATTCAATCGGAATATTTCTATTTGCATCCTTAGCGCTACTATCCCTTTCTTATCGAACTATTCTGATGGTTATACGAATAACTTGTCTGTCGAGATAACTCTTTAGGCACCCAAGTTTGGTTTCAAAAAAGGTACACGAAATTGTTGTATAATACGTTCTGCAATGGTTTCCTATGTAGCTTGCGTAGCTTTTAAAATCCGTTTGGAAAGCAAGCGTGTCTAAATAGCCGAGTTTTGAATAATTCTGCCAGATCGTCCAAGGCAGCCCTCATTTGGGCCAGCCAAGTTCGCTTTAAGCAAAAGTTTATAAAAGATTCAATCCGCTCGTTCGATTGAAGACCTCTCGCATTACAACCAAACTAGGTATTCCATTTCAAACTTTGGAAAACATCCTTTCGCTATGCAAATCCAGGTCCCAAATTGGAGACTTTGAGAGCGGTACTAAAACTTTGAGCTTTATGGAGGAGCGCTGCCCTGGATCTAGTCTTAAGTCGCAGCGAAGCAAATCTGTACGTGCACCAAGACATTTCTGCTGCTCCTATTCTTGCTGTAGGTCGTCTGACATCCGTTTCTGGTGGGTATAAGGAAAGCTCGGTGCCTTTTTGGGCCCGTTTCGGCAAACTCCTCTTCCCACTAAAAGCCTATATCATATTATTGAGAAAGAGAGGGAGGAGGAAAGCTCAAGCCGAGATTGTGGTGTGCAAAAGGGAGAAAAAGATGGAAAGCTGTCCTCCCGCGGGAGCTGTGGTGGTGTTGCAGAGCATCCTGCGCTGGTGCTGTCCCTTATGCCCCACAGACCGAGTATATAGCAAGTCTAGTTCTTTATGCGTTTAGCACTTGGGGAAGGGAAAAAGCTCTTCATTTCATGGGCGTGGGCAAAAGGTCTTGGGGAAAAACGGCCCCTTCCCTCCAAGTCCTTGTGCTGTCAACCTGGGAGAATGGTGTGAAATGAAGTTGGACTTTTTATGGAGACGGCTGAAGCTGCGAAGCTCCAAGGAAAAGCTCTTTGCTCTCACTCGGGATGCTGCGATGCTGCTCGACGTCGTTTAGCATCCTCCCATTCCATTCGCCATCCCCGAGGGAGTTTTAAAGCCTCCAAATGGCGCTAACCTTCCGGGGTTCCATATATAGAGCAGAGACTAACTTATTTTTTTTATCAAAAAAGATACTCTAAAACCCTTTGAATTCATCAGAAATCTTCTTCGCGGCTCCAATAAATTGATTCCGCTTTTCCCCTTTTTCTTTTCAAAACAAATCTTGCGAAAAGAAAGACCCATTTAGCTCAAATGTTCATATTATATTTAAACTAAGTTGAATTTTCTGTTAAGCGTGGGCATCACTTTGTACAAAATGTCATATTTCGTAACAGATTTGCCAGACTCGACTCCTTGTAGCATTTGTCGAACTGCAAGGCCTCTTACAATTCTTTATTTATAATTTAACCGTTTCAGTAGAAAAATGCTTCCAAATTTTGTAAACATTGAACAAGAAAGAAATAGAAGAAAAAATTTCTTATAAGATTGTATTCCCATAAAGTATTTTTAAAAAATCACAATATTATGTTATGATTATAAATTCAGTGTAATTGATTAGTTATACAATGTGTTTAAATGGAAAAGAATTAAAAAGAAAAAAATCGTATAAAATTGAATTCCCATAAAGAACTCAATAAAATCACAATATTGTAAATTATAATGATAAATTCATAAATCAGAATAATTGATTAATTATACAATGAGATTAGATTGTAACATTACGAATTTAAGGAAAAAAGACTGAAAGGCACCGGATGATTTTTTGCAATTTGCGAAGTGCAGTGTTATTAGAATTTAACCTGATTGCGTAAGATATAGTTACGAATTACGCCTAATTGACCCTGATCGTGTTCAGATAGTTAGGAATGATGTAGTCATTTATGGAAATTGGAAGTTGTGTCCCGCGTGATGCTGTATAGAGATAGCTTAGGAGATGTTAGGAGTGGATGTTTCTCCTGCGCTTCGTTTTTCCTCCTGTTAGTGTTAGCAATGCGCTTGTCGTCGCTCTTAGCCGCTCCATGCCACCGCCTGCCCTAAAACCTCGTTTTCTACTTGACTAAGTTGAGGGTTTTGTGATTTAGAGAAGCTGCGGCAAGCTTCAGAATGGTGCTGCGAAGCTTTTCTAACCTTCTATTTCTCGCCTGATTAACTTTGAAGTAAACCCACAGGATGATGGTGCTGATGGTGATGAGGTTGAGGGGGTAAGGAAATAAAAAGGGGGACCCTCTTATATATATAAACGAAGCATCCCGCAACCGTCAGTGTCCGTTTACCAGACGAAAGCACTTGGACGCCGTCTTGTCTCGTCTCGTCCTTTCCCCATTTCTCTCTTACTCGGGGCCCATTATCGGTTATATGCAGAGGAGGAGATGAGCCGCGAGGTAATTGCCCGGAATGGCATGAAAACCACTCTATTATACCAACTCTACAACACTGGCAAACTTTTACGGTTACCAATATATGGCTTCAGCCCGCAAACCAGTCCGTAGATACAGGCGACGGAAAAGGGAAAACGTCGTCTCCGAAGTCTATAGCCGTCTAGTCTTTTCTTTTGGGAGTATAGAGAGATAGTTTTAAAAGCTGCTGTGTAATGATTAGCCGGAGAAAATCTTCCGTGCCATGCTAAATCAAGCAAACACAATTTGGTTTGGGCGAAAAATTTACCAGCCCCAAAATGAGGACAAAGACCCGATTTGTTGTGGCGAAGAAACATGGCTCCTTTTTAGTAATATCGTACGTCTTCCTCCTCCGGAGCATAGATGTATATTACCTTGTGGTGAGTGTGTGTGGGCTCCAGGAATATGTTATGTCCCTGGAGGTCGATAAATTAATCAGCGTCGCCGAGATTTGTGGTCTTTTGATGCCTGTATCCCTGCCTTGAAAGAAAATGCACTCAAGTCGTATTATAGCGACTTATTTTTTTCCCCCAACTTGTACAGTATTTAGTGTCGCTAATTAGCCGGATTTCAGGATACATTGGAGCTAGAGGTAGTTTTATTCCGATGAGATATATTTCATTGGTTGTTGCCTGTTGGCGTTGCAGGCTGAGCGGGAAAGAACAGGCAATTTGGGAGCCAAGTTGGCTCTGGACACGCGGCTCCGGTTTGTTGGCAATAAGCACCTGCAACGCCAACACACTCTACTGCTCTACTAAAAAATAAATTAAAAAACGAAGGGAAACAAGAAAGAAAAGTTAAGAAAAACAAAGGCAAAAGATATAAAAAGCTAAGAGCCAATCCTCAATCAACTGCGAGCAACTAGCGCAAACATAGCGGTTGGTTGTGTATGTTAGAAGCCCATAAAACTTGGTGTAGAGCTTGGTAGCTCGCCTCGTGAATAAAAGGAGATCCACTTCTTTTAATTGAGCGTATACTCGGGGTTCGCGTCCAATTATCTTGTTGTAATCCATGGCGCGTGATGAGTGAGTTTCCCGTTCTCCCCTCCCCCCCCCCCCCTTTTTAGTACTACTTTTGCGTGTCGGACTTGTGCTTTTCGGATGAAGCATATCTAGCTTGATGAAAATGTGCTTGTGCTTTTGCTCGCTCTTGTTATGTGTATAGAGAAGAAGCCTCGTTAATGGGGTTGGGCTGGCGCTTTTATATGTGTAAGCCGGTATACACTCATAGCATGCACCGTGAGTTTTAATTTGGCTCTTGCGAGTGTATTAGGTCTCCTTTCAGAATTGCATTGACTTGAAGCATTGACTAGGGCAAGGAAACAACAAATGACTGAAATGACTGAAAAAAAGCGAAGGAAATGGAGCGTGACACGAGAGCGGCTTATGCTAAAGGAAAGTCAATCCTTCGATTCGACTTAATGACTCGTGTCATGCCGAATAAGCAACATAGTGAGTGTTTTTTGTCTTTTTCTTCCAGGTAAAGGGCTTGATGGATCCAATTAGGAACGTTCTCTACTTTGTTTGGCGTGATTCCAGAGGATTAGTCCTTATGAAAAGATGGATAGATTGGTCGTGTCGTTTTTGTTCTTTTTTGCCTAACAAAAAGGGGGTTTTTCCTAATCGGGCAATGGGACAGATAGATAATAAAAGACGAGTGGGATGTATGTATATGTATGCATTATTGTTGAAGGAAAGGGGGGGTAAAGAGGGATAGAATTGACTCGAGACCATCTGCCGTCAACGTCCCATCATGAAGCGAGAGATCATCCTTCCATTACAGGGTCCCCCCCTTCCCATCTACCCTGTAGTCGGTATAGTATTGCTCCCCAATGCCCAAGTCGCCGATGTATTACCCCGGACTTGGCTCTTCTTCGGTCTATTATGAACTATTCTATGCACTGCTGCTGCTGCTCTTCCTGCAAAGTTCCTTTTTGCCTTCACTCTTGATTGGAGTCCTCCGTCGCAAGGGGTCTTCTTCAATGGAGAGAAGTAAAAGACACTCCACGCCGGTCAAAAACCCTCCAAAGGGACTTGTCCGGTACTCCATAAGGATGATTGTTGTCCCAGGTTCCATTTTCAACCAGCCGGAGAGATCCGTCACATGGATCATATCGCCAATCTGACTTTCGTGAACCATCTAATTTACCGGAGTTCTGAAGAGGAAAACCATCAAATTCCCTATTTTGTTTATTTTTTTCTCTCTATCTTCCTTTCGCTCTTTCGCATCAAAAAAGCCCAGAAATCGGTGGCGCTCGGGGCCAAGCCAATCAGGAAAGATGGTCGACAATTGCCAAGAAAAGCTTTGGGCCGTCGCTATATACACCGCTGTACCCCCCCTCTTGGTGAATTCAATAGATTTTTATTAAGAAGTGGAAGGAATGGGGGGTAAAACGTAGACTTCAGTACCCCAAAAAGTCACAGACGTTCGGCGTAGAAATTTCTTCTAATATGTTCTGGATTTTTTTTTTCTTTTTCTTCTTAAGCTTTGCTCGTGGCTAAAATGGAAGTGTATAGTGTATAACAGCGCAAGTAACAACATGAGCTTTTCTGGAGCAGCGCCTTTTCAATTGACGAAATGGGCCTTCCAGCTGGCACACGCTGGAGCTTTTCTTTCTTTAACTAACAAAAAGGCAATATGTTTATATAGCTTTTTTTCGATTCGAGTATTCGAGTACAGAATTGTCTTGATCTTCAGTCAAAACCTAGGCTACTTTGGCAAAACTTGTCTATTCACCACGTATTATTCATGCGGGATCTCCAAAGTGAGGAAGATGTGTCGTGGCAAGGCTTTTCTCTCTGAAAAAAGTTGGGGAAAAAAGTAGTGGACTCTTCGGAGCTACAATTCTTTGCTTTTTTGGGGGGGCTATTCAATTCCCCTGTGGTCATGCACTCAGGCTAATGGGCGTATAACGATATGGATGGTTCTAAAAGTTATATGTGAAGCTACAAAAGATCCAGATCTGCAATAGCTGTCCCGAGGACAACTGCGAGCAACACTCCACACGCACGTGTACTTGCTTCTATTCATTCCAGATCAAATAAAAACCTATCTACCGCCCATAAAAAATCGGTAAATAGTAAGCTCATCGCTTTTCCCCAATTCCAGCACCATAAATGTCCGCCAAACTTTGAAATATAATTTGGCTTGTGGGTTTCGAAGCATCTTTTTCCGTAATGACGATCCCGTGCTCAGGCTAAAAACTAATCACCGCGTACTTAACGATGAATTGCTAGTGGAGAGATTGGGGAGATTGTGCATCACGAATAGGATATTCTAGTTAACTGGTTGTAAGACACTGCGAACGCCAAACGGACGTCTAAGTAGAAAGGATTACCTGGTGCTGCGCTGCCTTGTGCAGAACGGAGGGAGAAGGTGGAACAAAACAGATGGGAATGGTTAAGTCCCATGCGCCAAGCCCATTTAGCTAGATCAAGCGAGCAGACAGAGACAAAAAGGGAAAAAAAGCGACCAGAGTTTGAGTCAAAAACTATAAAAAAGGTCGATCGCCATTCGGGGACGGGGAGCAATTGCTCTACCTTCTGGTAATTGAGCATCGTTTTTTTCTGAAAAAAGCATCACAGCACTCCATGAGTCCATGGACTCCTGAAAGCCAATCTGTGTTCCGTGCCGGTCCAAAGGGAGCAATCCATAAGAATCTTGTCCAACGACCACGTACTGCTGCACCTTCCAAGTTCTCCCAGAACTCTTCATTTCCCCTAAGCTTCGCGGTACATCCTACATCCACTGACTTTACCACAAAAAATAAACAAAAAAGAGGTCGATTTCAAGCCAGGGAAATCAAAAGTCCAATTCAAATTAAATGACGCGTGAATGGATGGAACCACCCCATTATTGTTAGCTGTGCTGGCGGAAAATGAAAACATATCTAACCAGATGGTGGATCCACAAACTCGACTCTCTTCATCGCCGTACATCACAAACATCCCAAGTCCCCCCAAAGTCAGCGAAGAATAGCATAATTCCCTAGAGAAGGCGTAGTTATGCTTCATCTTCAAATCCGGCGACCGTAATACCAGCAGTCGACCACCTTCCCCGCCCCCCAACCCCTAATACAGACGTACACAAAAAACCACAGCATGCAACCCTATATAACTTAGCAGAAATCATTGAATGGTGGCGATATGAAAAGAGGGGCCCAAATCAAAAGCGGAAGCTTTTTAATTCGTTTTTTTTTTTCTTTTCCCTGTATCCCTTGGGTTGCCGAAGACAACATTTTGCAGCTTACTTATCATGTTGGCGGGACTTCCAATTCATGAGCGAGAAGCTTAAAAGACCCATAGAGCTACCAGCAGAGCGCTTGAACCACCCTCCTGATTCCATCCGCTTTTCTCCTGGAGAGCATAACCTCTCTATTAATCTGCTGGTCCTTGATTGATGGCAAAAGCATGATCCTCTCAGGGGCAAGAGATGATTATTGATTACCGGCAAAGACTCTATACGGTTGGACCCCTTGCAGAGCCAAGTTTTCAATGCGTTTTCATAGACATCCGCTTGGTTATTACGCAAAGGTCTCTCCCTATTGTCAACCCTTCACAATTTGACAGCGAGAATGAAGCCAAATTAAAACCCGAGAACATCCCCAACTCTCGTTTCGATTTGACCTCTAATGTGATGCTCTTTAGAATGTCAAATAATGTACCTTACTCAATTAGACATCGATTTACGGCTAATAACACGTATATTTAACTCGCAAGTTCCATCAACAACATTGATAACCAAGAATCTGGCCATTACAACTAAAATAAAACAAAAAATTTGAAAAAAAATTTAAATTTGGAAATTCCCTCCTATGTTCACGGTCAGGAAAGAAATGCGGCTTTGCCCAGGGAAATTATTGACAAGTAAAGCCTTTTTTGGATATGTTCAGAGAGATATTGCGTGTAGAGGAAAAGGTGGCTATGAATTTAGACAGAAAGGCTTGAAAGATGATCATTCAAGTGTGAGGGAAAGGTAAGGAGATGGGATTACACTATGCCTGATAGGGGTGATCTTAAAGTAGAAGTGCTTGTTGAGGCTGAGACAGTCAGCGATGTGGGGTACATGGATGTCGGGGGGGCGTGGTGGTAGTACAAGGATGGATAGGTAGGAGCACCCGAGGACATGTTGAGCGAAGAATTAGTGGCAGCAGCGACGGCCAAGGAATGTAAAGTGGTGGCAGAAGTGGGTTCTGTGTGCGGATGAGCGGACATGGGCGGAGCGAGGGAGGAGCGAGGGGCGTGTGCATGCCCGGAGGCCTCGTGGTACAAGATCGGCACGCGCACTAATCGTTGCCCGGCAGCTGCCATATTAGCGGCTTCCAATTCCGCCGCAATTTGACGCTTCCATTTATTGCGTCGGTTTTGGAACCAGATCTTCACCTAGAATCAGTTACCAATTGAACTCTTTGTTTTTCATCCTTAATTAACTCCTGCGAAAGAACAAAAAGACAAGAAAAACGCACCTGTGTCTCTGTGAGGCTAAGCGAGGCAGCTAATCCGGCGCGTTCGGAACTTGACAGGTACCGTTTCATGTCAAAGGTCGACTCCAATTGGAAAACCTGAGGAAAAAGTGTTTTTTTTTTGTGTTTAAACGTAATATTTAACTATGTTCTTCGAAAGAGAGTGGGGGGAAAGCTGGGATTTGGTATATTCCTTGGAAAATTTGGTTAATCTTGGGGAAACTTGAGGTTATAGGCTTATCTCGAGGAAGTTTCATTGTTGCAAGACGGGAGAAGATTTAGGAAGAGTTTTGAGAGTTTTTGCATTACCTGGCTCCGTGAGAAGACTGTCCGGGTTTTCTTCTTGCGTTTGGAGGAGTTTCCGTGTGAGGAAGCCGACTGACCTGACGCTAAACGATGGGAAATATTTTTGCTTTCGTCCGAATCTGCAGAATCGTCCTTACTGTTTTTGCTCGAATGCGCCCGTAGAATGCCAGTACTCGGCGACAAAGGACTCTGGCGTCCGGATGTCTCCACATCTGATCCGTCGTCTTCCACGTCGATTTTGTCGTCGGAATCTGACAAACCTCCGTCTTCTTGATGATAAAATGGAGAAGAAAGACAAAATAAGGGAAAGAAAAGCGTTGGAGAATTGGAACTTCCAAACGGTACGTCGTATGGGAAACCCTGCGTCATACCTTGACTAATTGATGGGGGGAAAGAAGAACTTGGGCTATTTAGCTTGAAAAGTCTTCTTTCTTATCTCTTTTTTATTTTTATTTTTTTTGGCCCTTTTACTTATGAACGCGCCTTGAGCTAAGGAAGTGCCGGACAAGCACTTGGCAGTAATCGCATTAAGTTGAACGTCGGCGAAGAAGCGCGAGAGGTTAAGTACGTGGAAATGTAAGCGGCTTTTATGGCTCTTCGCTCTTCGCGGACCAGAAAACTTGGTACTTACTTGAATCCTTATTAATACATGTATTTTTGCGTCTGGGAACTCAATTCCTGGTCTAGGATGGGGTTCTCGACCTGTTTACTCTAAGGCCTATTAACAACAACAACTTAATTTCAAGCTTTAGCTAAATGGCAGAATCTGCTCCCGAAAGGCTTTGATGTAATTAAAAGGCCCAGCCAAGTGCTTTTCCTAAGGTATATACGTATTCCAGAGGTGCTTTTATGTACTGTACATAAGCTGGAGTGTCACGTGATATCTCTTTTGATAGCTCAGTGAGCTTCACAAAAGGAAGCCTTTGAAATGACTGACTTGCTGCTTTCCTGTTCCTGGTCACTAGTCCTTAATTCGACTTAAAGATGCTATTGAAAGGTGTCATGTCATGACGGCTTTTCAGGGAGTCAACAACTTTCCTTAGTAATACGCCTCGGATCGTCCCACTCCCAGAAGGGTTGCTTTAATAATCTCACTAATCCGTTGAACTCCGTTGGTCCTTTTAAGACATTCAGAACTTAGGATGCTGTCTATGTATCTATTAGGATTATATCATAAAGGATGTAAACAAGTCTGGGAATTTTCGACGTGATCAAGTAACAGGGCAAAAAGAGGCGGAGGTGGTAATTTGCCACTCTTAAGGTTTCCGTTACCTTCAAGTGGGGGAGATTGATATCGTTGCACACACAGCAAAAATCCCGCACACTTGCTAGGATTCTTGACCGCAATATCTCTCATACCTTTTGGGCGTGTTCCCGCTCTGAAAAAGACCAAGAAGTCCTTGTACACCCCGCATATCAAAAGTGGAAAAGGACAGGAAGGTTAGGCTAGCTAACTAGATTAGGCATTAACGAGCCGGCTTATTGGGTATATACGAAACGGTTTCCCATATTGACAAAAAATGCCTCCCAAATGGCTCCATGATATCAAAACATATGAGAAGCCCCATATCGGACAGGATATATGTTATTGACTTACCTTCATGCGATGAGAGCGGTGATAGACTCGGTGGATCAGCCAAGTTGTCGTTTTTACTGAAAGGGTCGGCGATGTGCATAAATTTGTCGCGATCTCGATCTCGACCCGTCGAGGAGTTATGGAGTGCGGTATTGCTTTCGCGAGCGAGGAGCGTATGGCAAGGGACGGGGTGTTGCTGATGACTCGGGTGTTGGTGATGTTGCAAACCTATGGCGGCCACAGGGTTGGAAGACCACCATTCGGCCGGGGAAGCTCTAGTTATTGGGTTAGTCGCGGGTACATTGGGATGCGACAGACCCGGGAAGAGGTGCGGGTGACTATAGTACCACGGGAATGCTTTAGCAGAGTTATTGTTAGTCGGAGTAACAGACGTGGGATGAGGTAGATCAGGTTTGGAACTGCCGTAAGGCAACCTGTTCTGTTGCTGGAATGCCAAATCCGAATACAAGGACAGAAAGTGCGGTCTGAGTGCATGGAGCGCGCTTAGATGCGACATGAGACCGAGTCTGGAATACCAAGAGGCTAATTTAGTCTGTGTTCTTACCTAATTCATTATAAATTCTATTTGTTAGCGGTATAACGTGTTGAGTGCTCTGAAGCACTTTTTTACCTTGTCCAAACTGTGTGAGGATCTTGAGAATGTATATCCAATCCAGCAGCTGCTGCTGCAGCCGCCGCCGCTGCAGCGGCCGGCAAGAAGATTTCTTCCGAAGTTGGAGATTCTGTCGCCGGCGAGTTAATGTTGGTGACGTGGTTCGGAGAACCTGTTTTGCTCCGTGACGGATCCTGGGATTGCTGGTCTTGTTGACCCAGCAAACTAGAAATTGAAAAACTGGCCACTTTCACTGCTTTACTCAGTCTAAACGAGTCGGACGCTTCACGGTTCCGTTTCTTACTCTGATTCAGCCGAGTTGGCTGATTCGAGGAATCTAGGGTGCCATTGGGCGAAGAGCAATTGGAATGGCGATCCGAAACTGGCGAAGGCAACTCAACACGGGACACTTCATTCAACGTGATTTCTTCCATGTTTTTTAGTGGTTGCAAGGTTAAGTATTCAGTGTATTCAATCCCAAATATAAGGAGTTTTTTGGGGGTTTTTTGGTTTAAGAGTTTAACTAGTTGCAGTTCCAATTTAACTTAGGCAATCACTGGGGGAATACTAAGGAAGCCTTCGGTATTGCACTCGACAGACGCACCGCACCGTTTGACCAGGACTGAAATGTGCTGAGGGTGCAGGTATGAATGATTGAAAAGGGTCGGACAGGGAGTTTTGGTTGCTGCTTACAGATAGCAAGGGAACAATGCCAACGTCAAGTGGGATGCGCTAAACGCGCGAGGTTCACGTCCGGAAGGAAATAAACCGACAAGGGAGTCACGGAGGAGGCGGAGTCTTGGGTTATATTGGGGCTCCCGCGGAGTTTCTGTTTGGAGTTGAGCGCGGAGCCACTATTAACCACCGACGTGTGCTTTGGCCCTGCGCTCTTCTATACATCGATCCCCGCGATCTTGCTCCGTTTCCTATTTCCCAAAAGGAAGTGCGGCTGCTTTTTTTTTTTACTTGCTAGAGTCGTTCTCTACCAATTGGTTTTTGCTTGGGAGCTCGCTTCAAGAGAATCTCGTTAAAACCTTTTTTCCAGAGCAAGCCTGGGTTGGCTTTCGCGTCACCCATTGTCCAGCCCACGTCTACGGGTACAGCAATTACTCTCTACAGCCTCTTCAACAACGCGCGTTTTTCATGTTGATCATGTTCGATGCTCTTTGAATAAGCTCGATCTTCAGTATCATATAAAACTTACTCAATTCAATACGCACAGTTGAACTCGTTAAATTCGGTGTAAACTCTTTTTGAAGAATTATTTTTCCACAAATGGTATATATTGTTAAAAATACATTGAATTAATCTTAATAATTAAAATAAAGCCGCTTTGGGTACTTTTCTTGAAAGAACTTAATGGATTTATCGGTATTCTGCACAGTCACTCTTAGAAGAATTGCGAATTAAAAAGATTCATTTGCAATTCCTTCAGAAATTAAAGATACTGCATGGTGCAATCGGCTTAGGAAACTTCTGCTAGATGTAATGTCTGAATATTCGATTCACTTTCAAGAATACATTAAGGTTCATGATGTGCGTTAATCTGCGAACCCTGTGACATCTCTAAGAGTATTACAAATAATATTAATATTATAATATTTAAACAAACTTATGCAATACTTAATGTCCGGATGGGTCTGTTACGTTGGCATTGCAACATCTCATAGACAGATTAATTTTGGCATCCATGGATCACTTCCAAACTTGGAAGCTTAAGATTCGAGTTAATACGGACTTTTTACAACATAGTCATCTAATCTTATAAATAGCTAAACTAAACCTAGTACTCCCGTTACATTGTACAATGTAATCCTAGTAATCCCGTTACATTGTACAATGGTAGAATTGAAAAAATTGTAGTTATACATACAGTATACAAAAGTGCAGCATTCTGGTGCCTTTTGACTTAAAACAAACTTGTAAAACTAGAAATAAAATATTGTAAAAGGCGATTTAATTAAGAAATTGTAATATCGAGATAAAATACACTTATTATAGAATTCATGGATTTTTTATATTTTTTTTACAATGTATTCTTGACATAGAATGTTTCCCTAAGCTTTCTCCCACGCCCAATTTGTCACCGTTTAGTTAAGAGACGGGATCTCAGGGGTATATACCTACATTGTATAGGGAGCTTTTGTGGTGAATTACGCGCGAACGGAGCTTTTTTTCCTGCAGAAGATCTCTCTGCCATAGGAATAAGTTGTTTCTGCACATTGTCCGGACTAGATAAGTCGATAATGACCGGAGCTTCTGTATCTGTATACATTTGCCCGTATGGTGTCCTGTCCTGGACCGCTGCGCTGCGCCTATGTCCCCCTTCTGTAGTTGAAAATCCGCTTTACTTTTCCAAACTGCAAATCATTTCACCTGAGTAATAAAGTGAGCTGTTAATGAAGTGGATGTATAGGATGCCATTGTCACACTAAGCTTTCGCTTACCCACTCCCTGCAGTTCTAAGCAAACAGCTTTGGCTACTACCTAGAGATAAAGATACTTATTGGTCCAAAATGCATTTTGTTCCTTTTTTATTTTTCGAGGCTAGTTTGCATTGATGCAAAAGGTAGTTAAAGAAGGAAAAGGAAGGAATCGTTAACCTAAGCGCTCATCATCAAGTGTTCTATGGATGGCACAGATTGAAAAGCTCAGCCAAAGTTGCTTGCGGGCTGGTATACAGGAGCAAAAGCCATTCCAATTTGCGATATGGAAAAGCTGTAAGGCTCACCGTCTGTTCGCTTTTCTCTCCACCCTCTTCCCCCGTCTCCCAAAACACAGCAATGCTTTGGTGAAAGATGCTCCTTGCTCCCGTAAGAATTTGCTTGGATGAAGTCTTTCAAAAGCTTCGAGTAGAGAAGAATTGGGCGCTTGCGTTTAATTTGGGACGAGATTCAGATGTGCAAGGGGCTGTTTTAAAATCCGACCTCCTTGAAAGCGAAAAAAAGGAGAGGAAATCTTGCCAAAGTCGCTCTATCTTGCTCGCTTTATCTGTCTACTTTGTGGAAAAACTCCTGCGCGGGCCACCAATCTTTGGATCTTTTCTTTTAAATTGCGCCCAAAAAGGCTTTTTCGTTTTACATTTTTTTTTTAGTTTTTTTGTGCCTTTTGGGGGGATAAAATCCTCAGTCAGGGAGAGCAAGTCATTTGCAGCGTCTTTTGTTGTAGTTTTCGTGGCTCATCATCTCAGAAAGGAGCGCACGTTTGAACTTTTAAGATGCTGAGCGTATAGGAAAGGCAAATGAGAAAAGCTTCTCAAAACGAGCAGAAATCATCTTCCGCTTGACACCCTTTTGTAATCTCCCGTGCTCGTAACTTGCCATACAGGAAAGTAAGGTACACTTTTTTTTAACTTTTTTTCTTTTTGGGACCTTTTGTTCGCGTTTCAAAGTGCAGACGCAAAGTATACGAATTTGTTAGGGTTTCTGAGGTTTCTATTGAGCACACGCGCAGAATCTAAAAGTTGAGGGAGGGGGATTCGAGACTTTCCTATTCAAGTTCATCTACTTGATTCAAATTAACTAGAACTGCTTCTGTTGTCGTTATGGATTATAAATGTAGGAGCAGGTCACGGGGTTATTATTGGGAAATAATAGCGCAGCGCAGGAGCTTGGGAGCCACAGACCGCAAGCTTTTGTATATTCATCCCACGCATAATGGCCTAGTATAGCTCTGCTTTTTTCCGCACCGCTTGATTAAACGTATATATACGGCTCATGGTAGCGAAAAGGAAACTGATCTGCCGCTACATTACAAAAGTATAAACCCCCAACAGCTTTCTTTTATCATCCGATTTAGGGAGTGAAGTTCAGGTGAGAGGACAACAATGGTCCCAAGTTCATTTCATAGGACCCCAAAGTTCGGACCCAATTTCGTATAGTCGCAAGCCACAAAGTAACATGAGAAGCCAGGTGCTCAATATATTCATCGTATGCAAATAAAAATCCAATTGGCTGGGAAATTTTTGAAAAATCTACGTTCTAGAAGAGATTAAGCCTCTTTTCAAGTTTTGTTTGTGAGTTATGCTTGTTTAGAGGAAACGGATTTTCAGCAAACGGTCGTATAATATGTATGCACTATGTTATTCGGATGCATTTTATTGCACATACAGTAGATGCCGCTTATTGTTGAATTCCTTGATCTTGAACCTTCAAATCTGCGATCTTGAATCTTGAGTTCTTGAATTCTGCGAAATCAAGGTTCAAGATCGCAGAATTCAAGAAAACGAATCTCGAGTTCTTGAATTCTACGATCTTGGTTCGTGAATTCTTCGATCTTGAATCTTGAATTCTGCGATCTTGAATCTTGAATTCTGCGATCTTGAATCTTGAGTTCTTGATTTCCTGTGATCTTGAGTCTTGAGTTTTTGAATACCGCGATCTTGAGTTCTCGAATTCTGCGATCTTAAATCTTGAATTCTTCAATTCTGCGATCTTCAATCTTTGTAATTCAGGAATTCAAGAACTAACACTGCGCTTTTGAAGTTCTCAACACGATATCCCTTCTAAATTTCCCAGTCAATTAAGGAACTGCTCATTCAATTGATTAACCTGCTCATTGACTGGGGAGTTTAGAAAGGATTTCCCCTTAAGCGTATTTGTAGGCTGGAAATGAGAGGATTGGTCAAAACGACGTAAAAGCAATGTCATTGATCAATTTGCAAAGTCCACTATAGCAATCACTACTGTAGTTTCGTTACTGTACCGTGAAGATTTTTTAAAAAATTGATTATAATATCCAAAAGTGTTATTCTAATAACCGATTAAAATGCTATGAATTTTGCCACTTTGAA
The DNA here is from genome assembly GCA_022832285.1 of Lepidurus apus apus. Lineage (NCBI taxonomy): Eukaryota > Metazoa > Arthropoda > Branchiopoda > Notostraca > Triopsidae > Lepidurus > Lepidurus apus. The sequence goes on along the minus strand of JAGJRO010000040.1, from coordinate 216,434 downwards.
TCGGTCCTTTAAAATTTTATTCCATAAAGCGTCTGATTCTAATAACCAGTGATCCCAATAATCGCATCTACTGTATTTTTACGCGAGTGGTTAAATAACAACCGAAGTAGTATTTAATTTTTTAAAATGGTTTAGAGGTCGTAAATGGAAACGGAGTCCGTTTATACCGCAATATGAAATTTGACCACCCCAAATTGCTACCGAAACTTCTCATTACGTCTCCCCGCGGGAGTGGTTACTCGATCCGCTGTTCAACCACTGCCGAAAACTTCCACTAAAAGAAAACCTCTGCGGTGTACCTTATCGTCTTCTCATTACGAGGTTTGTGTCTATCTCTTGTCTCTTTACGGGTATATTGAGCCTGTCGTAGTGCGATCACAATATGTCTTACCGCAACTGTTTGGCTCACTAACAAGCTTGCCATTGGCGTATCAGCTTCGCTTGCTCGTCATCGTGCTATATCCATGGCTCAACCCACCTATTACGCTCGCTTGCCCTCCCGGGAACAAATTACCCTTTCCTCTTTGTTTCGCTTTCAAACGAAAAGGGATAAAAAAGAGTTGGAAATCTTTGTCAAGTCGTAGCAATCCTGGTGATAACCCGGGCAACAGAGTATAGGGCAGCTTGTCTTTCGTTTAGCTTAATGGTTTGCCATTAGTCCTGAAAGCCACGTAATTCGACGCACGAATGACCCCTGCTGGTTGACGTCATCCAGGTAAAAACTGTTCCATGGTGGAAAAGCCCTTTTATAGACGTTTCGCTTTACGTTACATCTCCAAGTGCAGCAGGAGAACAAGAACTTTGGGACAATAAAGCCAGTGGTCAGGCAAATTGCATAAGGGATGTGCTTATATGCCCATCCTTTAAAACTAATTACCTATTAGTTAAGGTAAAAGGGAACTTGACGGGGGGTGGGGAGCTGTGCGGGGACCTAAAAGTGGAAAACCATACGTTATCAATAAGGTTCTTAATTCCAAGGTAGACCGGTCGCAACTGCCAAACCACTAATACGTATCAGTTACCAGAAAATCTTTTGTATCGCTGAACGGCAGGCGTGTGCCAGAGTAGCGCGCTCCATATGCAGGGGTTAACCAATACCCTTGGATTGTGCGCTCGACACGTGGCGGTTTTGTTATGCTAGCTGCAGCAGCCATCCATCACAGCTCGTTAGACATTGGAAAGTCCCATGTATAACTGTGTTTGGTCCCAGCTCTTAAGTGAACGAAGTTTCCAAAGCCTCTTAAACGTTACAATTATGGCATTTTATTATCGCTATCTTATTTTATTAATTATATATTAAATACGCTATATATTTAATATCCAGAATTAAAAAAATAATAATTTATTATCGTATTAACTGGGTATCTTGGGATGATTTTATTAGCATTACAGCAAACTGTGGGATATCTTCATAATGTATACAGCAGCCCTGTAGTGCCTCGCATCCATATATTTACGACGTGTTTGTCGAACGCGTTTATCCTTACATTGAAATCTTTGGGTTTAAGGTAAGTTGTTCGAGTCTTTTTAGTATGGGATTTGTGACTCAAGTTCTAAATAAAACAAGGTGTTTTAAAGTGAGCAGGGAAATAAAAGTTTGGTTTCTTCCGTAACAGAGGGTGAAGGAGATTAGGTGACGGGGTAGAAAAATGTAACTATGGATGGGAAGAGGATGTATAACCTGCTTTTAACCTTAACTAAGTGCCCTTTACTTAGTTAAGCTTCATATTCCAGTACTCACGACGTCTGAAAACAAGTTGAAATAAGTAATGAACGCGCAACCCATTAATTCGTGTTTTCCAATAAAGATGAAGGCTTGATTTTAATGTGCAGATGCATTTCTAGATTTGTTTGCAATCACAGAAAGTATACATTGTTAATATTGGTAATTTTCATATTCCAAATATAAAGAAATTGTACTCAATAGCTGTTGTAAAACAGTTTGCCCGCCACGAAACAAAGGATTTACCAAAAACATGGCTGCTGAGCTTCCAAAACTAACCGCTAGATGGTGATTCGAGCCGCTCCCTTCTAATATTATTCTGGTTGTCCCGCTCATTTTACAATCTCTAGGCTCGCTCCCTATTCATGCTGCCCTCGCTCCATGTCTAGCGATATGTGAAGCCTAATGACTTAATTAGCTGGTACCCCATGGCGGGGTTCATTTTACTAGTAAAGCGTCTAACAGCTGGTTTGAATCAGTTCCGTTTAAACATGGAATGAAATTTCCCAAGTATAACTTCATGGTTGTCTATATCTTTGGTTCTTTCACGCTTTTTAAATTGCAAGCGCCATCTCAGTTAAATACCATTGACTTTTTAGGAAAGTAATTTTTTAATTCATATTTTCTATCGATTATTTTTTATTAAATTCTGATTAGAATAATCAATAACTCTACTAGAGCTTTCGATATGTCATCTCAATCATTTCAATGACACTGATAGTAAAAAGTTTAAAATGTTGTAACGAACCTTGTTGTAGTGCCGATCTTGATAGTGTTCACGTTCGCCTAACGGAACTGAGATGCGCTCCACGAAGGTCCCGCAATCTTGAAATAACTTGAAGGAACCTAAATTTAAAGCTTCTGACCGTCAACCTTCTGACTTGGCTTTTTACTGTGGTGAATTGGTGTGAGTCGCAGCCAATTGCCCAGTTCCATATTTCACCACTTATCAGGCTCGTTATCAAGGCAGAGTCATTGGGAAGCCAAAAGAGTCATTAGCATAGTTTCACAGGAGGTGCAGCGCGACAAATAGACTCGTTAAAGGAGAGACAGCCATGCATCGCCAAAAACTCTCAGCCATTCCCATATTACAGTAACTTTTTTTTTCTTTCAAGCCAACAGGCATAGCTATACAGCGAAAAAAAAAATTCGAGACAGAAACTTAAAAGTGCACCTGTGCTCAGCATCATTACCAGCACCGCACCGCCATTAAGAACTCGAGCCAAGAAACAGAAAAAAAAGTCAAAATGAAAAGGGCGCCCAGGGAAAAATTAATGGATTTGAAAATAAAGTCGTAATATTCGTCTATGATGTCTCATTTTTTTCCCCTTTTCAAAAACCCTCCTTGAGCTGCCTGCTTGGCATGTAATGGAGCCCTGCCTGCTCCCATTCTTATCAAGGCATTTCACACTAATTAGTTAACCGGGACCATAATGAGCATCACATGACATATATTAACCGAGAACTTGGCTTTTTGCTCCCTCCTTTTGCCCCACCATAGCATGCAACCGCGATGCAGTAGTATACATGACAAGTTCCCTTTATTCTCACCATCTGGTTTGCACAATCCACGTCCATCATTGTATAAAAGACCCACCACTGCAACAGCACATGTCAAGTTTCGGCAAGAAACACTTTAGAATGCATTAAATGCTTCTCTTATGACTACATCCTTGCCGAATTTCTTCCTACATGGCTGCATGGTGTCGCAATACATGACAGCTTGACCTTAACGATGAGTATTGCCTGTGTAATGATCGTAGGGTGTTGATTTTGATTTGGCTGCTGGTGAATCACGTATACCCTAAGAGGTTTTTATTATTCATAGAAAATGGTATCATGACTCGGGAGTATCATTGCGTTGCTGCAGCCTCATCAGGATCCATTGGCCACGCTGGGGGACTAAATACAAATAAAAAAAGGAATGAGCCCTCCTGACATTGCGTGATTTCTGTAGGCTTTGGCAATAGTTGCATTGTGGCCAAAGGGATTCCATAAAAGAGCCTCATTAGCATGACTTGGGAAACGAGGCTATACACTCTCCCATCGCGTTATAGGGGTGTTATGTATCGCTGTATAAAATCAAGGGGCATCGGGTATATATATTTGCTGGCGCTATAATATTCGCTGGGTTTTTGATGGGGTGGTGAATGCTGCCCCAGGCACAGATAGTTTGCGTCTAACAATGCAATAGTATTGTATTTGTGTAGGGCTGAGCGCGACAGGGGGTCAAGTTTGGGTTCTGCAGAGGAAACGGGGTAGAAGGGTACGAGGGAAGGAAGAGGGGGAGTGGGGTGAAACACTGAAACACGTTTGGGGTATATAGAACTATGCTATGCACATTGGAAGGGATGGATAAGATTTGGTGCAAGAGCGTGAGGGTGTCTCCCCGGAGTCTCGTGAAAACTTAGGAGTCGTTCCTCTTTTGTCATTGCGCTCCATAATGGGACCCTGTTAACACAAGAACTTGTCCCCGGAGAGCCATCACGGACAAGCGACACTCCTTTTGGAAGTCATCTTATATGTCGCTCTTCTATATTTTTTGTCCTGTTTTGATGGCACCGTCCATCAAATCTTACTATACACTGCAACAAAAGCGACCCATGTCGTTAAATCTTTTCTTTCGTGACCCTGAGGAAATGCCAAGCGCAGTTAAATCCGTAATAAGACAACAGCTGAGACAGTTCAACTCTTGTTTCATCATCCCGATTCATCGCAACTCTTGAACTGCGTTCAACCTCTGCTGTGCTGGAAGTTGGGATGTAGACGCAAGGACGACTCGACGAAAGGACTACACACCCCTAACCTATAACCTAGTCCTAACCTAACCTAGTCCTAACCTAACCTAATCTTAACCTAACCTAACCTTAACCCAGTCCTAACCTAACCTAGTCTTAACCTAACCTAACCTAGTCTTAGCCTAACTTAACCTAGTCCTAACCTAACCTAGTCCTAACCTAACCTAATCTTAACCTAACCTTAATCTTAACCTAATCTTAACTTAACCTAACCTAATCTTAACCTAGTCCTAACCTAACCTAATCTTAACCTAACCTAACTTAACCTAGTCCTAACCTAACGTAACCTAGTCTTAACCTAACTTAACTTAATCTAACCAAAAGTCCTTAAGTCGGCGGGTTTGTAGTCCTTGAGTCGGGTGCGTTGTAGTCCTTCTGTCGCGTCGTCCTTGTGTCGCATTGCAAGTTAGGTCAGTGGGAACAGGTACATAGGAAAGCTTATCAATCGTTTGTCGAGGATTATAAGCCGTGTCGTCACTGGCCCGTGGAACTAGCTCCAGAAATCTTGCTGTTACTTTATTTAAGGATTTTTTTCTTCAGTTTTTTAATTGGGCGATTGGTTTCCTTTTCTTTCGTTTTTCTTTTCTATAAGCCTCTAAGTTGGAGGAGCGAAAACAATAAGATGATGTTAAATTGAGGCGTGAGTTCTTGTGTTTCGTAAGCGTTTCTTGGCAGCTTCTACTCCGGCCTATCCAACAAAAGGGCCCCTATAAGCACAATTTGGGACGACGACGATCACTAGGGAGCGGGTGTCTAATGAAGAACTGTTAAGCGATTTTCCCTCTCAGTGCGTCGCGATAAGGCTTTGCTAGGCTCATTTGCATATCAGAATCCTTGCATGCAGTCTGTGGGAGCTATGTGGAGCTCGGATTGGGAGTAAGGAGGTTTTTAAATCGCGCTACATTACCTCCAAATTATCCCGGGCGCGGTAGTTGTTGGGGAAAGCCTTTTATTCCATCCCTTTTGCCCCCGCATTGCAAGCTCAAGGCAGGCGTCAGCATGGTGTCCTGTTCAGCTTGGGCTTTCTCGATAAAATTAATTGAACCACTTAGCCCCTTGATAGAAACGAGTCATTTGGGTCGCTCGGTTCTCGTCGTCGTTGTCATTGTCCCTTACTGCGGTCCCTTGGCAAATACCGGGACCTTACTGCTGGAAAACATCTCCAGATAAAAAAATAAATAAACACAAATAGAAAGGAAACAGAAGCAAAAGAAAAGCAAATAAGGCAAGGGACTAAGGACTATTACTTCTAGTAATTAAGACCTGGATGCTGCATATCAATTAGCAAAAGCATAATGGGCAACACGTGAGAAAGCTAGATATGTTCCCAGAAACTCTGATTAGGTCTGATACGAGTAAAAAAAAAAATTGCTTGTGACGAATACTTTTTCCAGTTGATGCAGACGTATGATGGAAGCGAACGTTGACCTGACTTTGACTTTTTCCTTTACCGTTGTCCCTCTGCCCTTGACTGACTTTTACCTTGACCTTTATCTTACTTTCACCTTGTACATCTATATATCCTATTTGCTTCAATACAGTTAGTCTTTACCTGAGCATCGAGATTTCTAAACAGAACAGAAACTAAAGATCAGGCAAAAAGAAGAGTTTGTTGGGGCCAATTACGTCTTCCTTAATTCATTTTCGTTGATAGAAAGGGGGGAATTGTTGGGTAGAGAAACTATCTATGTTTATACTAATACTCACGATAATAGTAGTAAAATAAGTCGGAATTGACTGAGCCAAAATTATAAGCGGTAGGAAAACTTGGTCGAAGAGCTGCAGCAGCGGATTAGGGGATAAAGCAAGCGGCATCTCATATTAAAGCTGCACAAAGCAGAGGCAAACACACGTGTAATATATCCCGTCTATATACGCAAGAAGTTGCACAGGGTGGCGAGGACGAGCGAAGGGAAAACCGAGAAAGGCTCATTGAGTCTCGCGCTGGGGCGGCACAGGAAGTTAATGTCCGTGAAATAAGACGATCAGCTCAGGCGTCGTCTCTTCATTCGGCAACCAATTTCAAGCCCTTTTGTCCGCACGACGCCCCGCTTAGGGGCTCTGGGACCCGGGACATTTTTTTTTCCTTTTCCTTTTTCGCTTCTTACCATCCTTTCTTGTTAGTTCCCCGCATTATTTCTGTTTCTTAGAGCCGCATTTCTGGATTATAAGAAGGTCCCAACTGTCTGCTAAAGCTCCCCGAGTTGGATGCAGTTTTGGCTCTCATTAGACAAATTTGGAGCTCGACAGTCGGAAAGGTGTATAAGGGCTGGTTTGTGGCAGATCTTGGCATTCTATGCAAATGAAGATTCGATAGAAAAAAATACTGTTTTTACTATGAAGAGAAGTTATTCTGGTGGAGAGAGTTTTGGCGCGAGATGTCTAACGAAAATTTGGTTAGATTGTCATATAGAGTGTTGATTTCTGTATAGGTTTATGAATTGACGCCATGTATAAAAGAAAGGCAGAAAAAAGAGCATGAGGGGCGATAATCGGATCGGCAGGACGTCAGTCGGTTCTGTTCCCGCCCTGCTTAAGTGACGGACACAAGAACACTAACAGCACAGCAGCATCCATCCGGGAGTATTACAAAGAAGTCCCGGGTCACTTATTCCTTTGGCCAGGGGACGTTTTCCCCGGCTCGGCATCGTTCTCTCGTCGTCGCACGCTCCGTATCAAAGCCGATTAAATGCGGACGCCACTGAGCGCAGGAAAAGCGGCGCCCATCTTCTTATTCTTATATCTAGATCCTATCACAATATCCGCCACCATTTCAATGTTTGAATATATTGCTCCTATCTATTACCGACAGGGCAAACGTCAAGTGTTTTATGTATGAGATTAGCAGTTGATGAAATTACACTTAGATCAACTAAAAGCCGCCGACACTTTCTTTGTAATGAAATCTCGCTCTGAGTAATAATTGTTTGGGAAAATTATTCTTTGGGAAAATTATTCTTGGAAAATTAAACTTTGGGAAAATTATTCTTGGAAAATTAAACTTTGGAAACATTTAATATAAGATCATTTTTATTGATTTGGTTTGATTCTAAAGTGGTTTGTTTTAAAAAAGTAGAATTTAGAAAAAGGAATGAAGCGTTAGGATATTACTTTCTGTTGGCGGATTTCTGAAAGCGCCAAGTGTAAAAGCCTAAAAGTGTGTATTGTGAGTTGAAATATACGATAGTACCCGGCCAGTGAAGGCACATGGAGCGAGGGCGGAGCTAGAAGGATGCTGGGGAACCAACCCCCGGAAAAGAACCTCATCTGGTCGTTTATATTGCGACGCCAATCTCCGGGAGAGCGTCCCCGGAGAAGGCGGAGTTGCGCTAGCGGAAATCTCCGAGCCCTGAAAGCCGCAGCATCGTAGGACTTTAAGCGCTGCAGCAGGTCGCTCCTTTACCAAACAGATGACCTATACTCCCACGTGATGGTCCTTCGAAAAGGCTAGTAAAAGTTCAACAGTCAGTGGTGGTCCTTCCCATCGGTTCCTCCGTCATTTGCCTTGAGAATTATATCCCAGTTTAGTGCTCTCAGTACAAGAGTTTTTGAAGAGTTTTCTAAAAGTTCCAAACGTCTGGCAGTGAAGAAACGCACAATAAAAAATAAATAAAATTTCTTCAGTTCCCCTAACAATCGAAGGACTGTGAGTCAGAAGTTGTTAACCGCGTCATGGAAATGGTACCCGTGGATTTACGTTGTGCCGTAACCAGATCGAACCCTAACACACCAACAGCCGAGTTAAGTACCGAATTGTCGCTAACTGAAGAAGACGACGATCTCACGCAGTCTTCCTTGGATTCGCGTTCCACATTGCGTGAAGACGCGGACCGCCGCAGTGCGCCCATCACTCCCAGCCACATTACGTCTTCATTACCCAATATATTAACTGTTGCGACAAATTCATCACCTACGATGGAAGTGCAGGACAGACGTACCGTTCCGCAAGTTCTGCCTCGGATGAATGGAAACCTCGGGGTCGCCAAATTGCCGTTTAGCGTGGAAAACATCTTAGACCCGCAGAAATTTACCGGTAAACCCTTGAATTCGCCGCCTCCTTCGGCTGCTGTCGCTGCGTTCATGTTGCGGGTTCCTCCTCATACCATGGACAGTCGGCTCCCGCTGCACTCGCCGTACTTCCCCAGCGAGCAGTACCTGCATCACGCAAGCATAGAATCACAGTACCATGAAGGGGGCCGAGTGCGAAAAGACAGTAGCGAGACTTATGTTGATGTTATGGATGATATGATGTCCATGGACGAAGACAGTGGTGATGAAGATCGCGATTCTGGTAAGCTAAAAATAAAAAAAAAAATTCTCTCGAGACCTTTTTTGCTTGTTTGTTGTTCGTAAGATTGTTGGATGCGGGAGACATGGACTTGACGGCTTGTGGTGGGAAAATCGTTGTCTTTATAGTTGTCTAGCAAAAGGCTCTAGATATCGCATGACTATATGCACCCATGTGGTCTTCATTAAGAAGGGACCCCCACTTGAACCACAATTTACACACGCTCTTCACATTGCAATGCAATTAAGGGACGAAATCCATCATCGCTTCCCACACAAATTAGGGTCTATTCGTCAGCCCAACTTATTGCAATTAGTCTAGAACATTGCTTTTTAAGCTCTGTTAATTAGGTACGTACAGTACGTATACAGCTCTCTGTTTTGGAAAACTTTCCAACTTGGAAATTAACAATCGCGAGGAAACTTTTACTAACGCGTACCTTAAAAGGACGCAATTGTTTGAGAAGGAGTACAAAATGTTCGTATTACCAGAAAACTAATTAGACAGGCAAAGAAGGTCGCCGGAAATTTAATTTTACAACCTCTTTTGGTCACCAAAAAATGAAAAGAAAGGCAAGAAGGTTCAAATCTCGGATTGCTGCCGGAACTAATTTATGCCATGTCGTTTGTTCGTTTTGGAGTCGGATGGGTCCGTAAAAAGTCAAAGGGGTTCGAACAAGGTTTTACGGTCAGTTTGGGGCGAAGTCTTCGGGGCTCTTAAATGTCTCGTTTGGTCAGTGCAGACAGGTTTATTTAACAGAGCCACGTGGGGATGACACGTGAACACGAGTTTTCGCCTGACAAGCCTTCATCTTAATCCGTCAGCATGTACGTTTTTGGAATCTTTTTTCCTTAGCGCAAGGGTCAGTAGCCAAAACAAAGCTGTCTGTCAAGCGTTTAAACTTGAAAGCGTGTGCTTCTCCTCCCGTTACTGCTCTGCGAAACTCCGGAAGCATCAGCAATGAAATGGGTTAAGACTAACTTGACTGCGGCCAAAATCCGAAGCGTTTTAGGCATGGGGAACTCGTTGCGAAAAATATTAATGACTTTACCAAACACACGTCACCATCCATCATCACTATAAATACCCTAATTCCTGAAAGCACACCATTTAGTTCTGCCTCAATGCTTGCTCAGATTTTTTTTTCTTTTCGCATGTGTTTTTCTGACTCACATATCCGTATGGTGAAAACCGTTAGGACTTTTTAATGAATCTTGGCTCCACTTTTTGCAGAAAACGGAAGTGGCATGGACACTCACGGGCCTTGCTGCGATTCCGAACCCGAATCCCGCAGCAATTCCACCGAAGCCCCGCCAATAAGCCAGCAGCGTTTAAACAATAACAACAGCAAGGGTTTGCAGTCCCAAGCGTCCAGACACGGTTCGCACACCGCGGGCAGCGACAAGTCGACCGGATCCAACAGTAGCAGTAGTGGCAGCGAGAGTCATAAAGCTGGTCATGGTTCGAGCAAATCGAGCAAGAAACGGAAATCTTGTCACGACTCGAGTAGCAAAGGCGGGAAACCTCGGCGTGCGCGAACAGCCTTTTCCTACGAACAATTGGTCTCGTTGGAGAATAAATTCAAGACCACACGCTATTTGTCGGTGTGCGAGCGTCTCAATTTGGCTTTGCAGTTACAGCTGAGTGAGACACAAGTCAAGATCTGGTTCCAGAACCGGCGAACCAAATGGAAGAAACAGAATCCCGGCTTGGATGTCAATTCTGCACAATTGCCCCCGCCGCCTCCTAATTCCATGGCATCTCATTTTCAGTCGAATCAAGGCATGGGATTTAGCGGAAGTGCAGCAGCAGCAGCCATGTTGTACGGGCCTAATAACCCAGCAGCGGCTCTCAACGCTTATATCGCCAATTCAGCGGCCGGTTTACCGTTCTTGCTCAACAGTGCTGCCAATAATTCCACCAATTCCCCTTCCTACAATCCTTCACTTTTGCACCCATGTTTCCATCACTTAGGACACACATGATAGTTAACCAGCCTTGGGATTTTTGCTTTAACCATGTTCTTAAACTCTATTCCTTATATAGAGTGTTTCTTATATCCTTAAACTTCTTTTAAATTGAAAATGTGTACAAATGAATGACAACGTAAACAAAAACAAAAGTTTGTAAATCTCAAGGTGAAAAGGTCATTGGTTCCTTACATTCAGAAGATAGTGAAGTAATTGTGACGGGAAATGATGATTGGTAACCGTAGTTGATTACATATAATGTACATAATTAAAGTTAAAAAAAACATTTTATTTTTGTTATTTGTCGTCGCTTTGGAAATGTTTGGCGGGCGTTTGGGCTAAAAGGTGCCCAATGTACCGTTCACGCACTCAACTAGCAAATCTCATTTGAAATGGTCGTATTTGTAGCCGCTGTCTCATTCCAAGGGGACGAATGAAGCGGATTGAATGAGTCGTCGCTAATCTGTCATCGCCTTGTTATATAGCTTAGCTAGCAGAAACTTGTCTTCGCCTTGCTACTGCTGCTACAGCTATATAGTGCGCTGTGGCCAAAAAGCTTAGAGCTAATGTTGGCTCGGTTGCAGTCCCGGAGTTTTAAATGGTTTCTCATCACTTGCCACTTCTCGCTGCCCCTTCCGTGCTCACTCTTTCTCGTAAAGGATACACAGACGTTCGCATTTTACAAGTTTTACGTGTACTAATTAAGAAAGGCAAATAAGGCAACACTTACGTCCACATTTGCTTTCTTTTTATTCTTTTCCACGAGGCAAATAACCCCGGCATGGAGCTTTGAGTTTTTAAGGAGTAATGTGATGTGAGAGGGAAAGACAAGGAAAGATGCTGGGTGTTCAAACAGCATCTGGATCCTCTTTGCTGGTGGGCTTGACTGGTAACTGTTATAGAAGAAAACCCATTTCGGCACCACTTACAAGTTTGTCGAGCTCTTTTCCCCCTGATATGCATTCTCCTTCAACCGAATCTAATCGATATTATCTCCACACATGCTAAAAATCCCCTTACCTCTTTTTTATTTGGTTCCCCGTGAGAACGACGCGATGAAACAAAAGAAAATATGGGAAAATAGTCAAAGAGCCGGTAACTCGCTCTTCTTCAACCTTCTTGACTCTCGAGCCTTTTTGAGCATCCATTAGGCTATAGAGCGTCGTTCAAATTCTTTGTTGGAACTTTTTTTTTTTACAGCTCGATGGTTTAAAACATTTGACCTGTACGTTCAAACGTGTTTTCTTCCTTTCTTTATTTCCAAGCGACCATTTAAACATTTAAGTCTTCAACTTACCAGAAATTGGGATACAAATAGAAGTTTCAGCGTATGTATTTGACGTTTGAAAAGGAACGCAGTTTAGATTACACTGCGAGAAATATGAATTCCACTTTAGACACGGATCCATGACTCAACCGATAATTGTCATTAAAATAGCCAGAGGGACTATACGGTATAAGTGTAGTATTGTGCAACACGCTTGGTGTAACACACGGATTAACCTAAACGAGCGATTATTCCAGTGGTCTTGCCCATTGATACCCAAGCGAACTAGAGGGGTTAGTTGAATATTGGTACAGGGTAAATGGTAATAAGTCAGGAAAGAGTGACAGACGGCGTAATGACCGTGTTTGCCATTCAGGTCCCAAGTTTCCTGCACCAGGAACCCGTCTTCTGTTCTCCCTACGGATGTATACTGGAGAGGGTGGTGCAGCGAGTTTCCATTAAACCTGCAAGCGATATGTCGAGCGAGGGTGGAAATGTGTAGCATAGGGTGCTAGAATGGGAGGTCGTATGTGATGTGGCTACATTAATAGACCTGTTATAGGATCATTTATTGATTGAATGAATGGTGGCAATTTGTCTGTCTTCCATTACTCTTTTTCGATTCCGAATGAATAGATGTCTGAGTGAAAGTTTATTCTTGAAAGCTGACAGAGCAATGGCTGCCAAGCACAATTTATTAAAAATAGAGCCAAAAATCTAGCTTCGAGATTTTTTTCTTTCCATCATACACGAAGTAAGAGTTACGCTATTGTATAATGAAATTGCACCGCAAACCAGTATCCAATGCACGGCTCTAAATAGGGAAATAAACAGTAACCATGATAACAAGCACTATATAAGCCACGCCATGGTTCGTCCGTGACGTCAGCGACCGAAAGTTTACATGCCTATATGGCCTGTAAACTGCTATTTGAAAAAATGTTAAACAAGTTCGTCTTTCTTAGAGTAGTGGAGACTAAGAGAATCTATTAAACTCTCCACATGTGATTTTGGTTATTGACCGTTAAGTGCATGGTTTGGGAAAGTTAAAAGAGCTTGTAAACGTAAGCTTTCAAAACCTTTCAAGACTACTTTCTGATAATGTCTAATGCGGATTGGAAAGCAAATGAGGTTGTTACAGAACGCTTTGTCAGTTAATGAAGAGGCGTCTTCAGCACCATATGCTTTTCCGAGTATGGAAATTAGGTTCTTATTCCGTGTTCTTGTAGTTGGAGTTTTCCCCAGCGCGTGCGGATAGATTGAGAAACTGCTTATTGCCTTACTTTCGGCAGTTGGGAAATTGCCAAACGAGCTCGCTTGCATGGTATTTAAGCCTTAAATATATAAAGAGGAGGAGTAACGGTTTGGCCCGTAATCTTTGCCACATAGCAGAACCTAAGAGTGTACATCAGCATCTCGAAGGAGGATGAGAGTTGAGACAGAGACAGGAAGGCAGCAAAATGGACCCGTCGTTAACCCCACGGCAAATTAATTTCAGCATTCCAGCCGTTGACGAGCTGACAGCTTCTGCCTTGTCGACTTTTCTTGGCTTTGGAACTTCTGAACTTGCTGTCCCCCAGCCGCAGACTATGGGAATTGCTTCTTCGTATTCCCCAGTAGCAATACTAGGACGAAGGAGCGTCCGTGATGCCAAACTTCACTCGGGAACCCATAAAGCTCAATAGGAGGGCGGTTTTCGTTTAAAGCCCAGGTTTGAAACAAGGAAAGTAAAAACAAAAAAGGGGCTTGGTGAGCGCGCGAACGCAGATTTGTAGCCAAAATTATCTGTCGTAAATCTGTCGAGGCAAATGAGTGACGGAAATAAATTACTACTCCATTTTCCATGTAATGAGCGAGTCTATCTCTTGAGGAGTTTCAAAAGAATCTTAATTTCAAAAAGCCTTGGGTTAAGTTTTTACTTGCTATTAGTGTAACAGCTTCGTTGCAAACTGCTGGGAGTCAATAACAACGTGAAGAAAATTAATAATTTCCAGTCAATCATTTAGATGAATTTACCCAGGTAAGTGTCGTACTGCCGTAGCGAGGATATATACTATGGCAGGGCAACGCATACAAAGCTTCTTTGTATTCAACATGTGATATCTCTGAGAGCTTAAAACTGTGGGTAATGAGTTAATGAGCTGTTGCGGTCACTTTTGGCGGTTCCCAGAGGTCTTTCAAAAGTTGACCGCCGATCCTCGGCCACACTCGGTGTCCATATATCAAAGGCCGCGCCGCGTTGCTGGACAACCACAACAAGTCTTCTGGGAAGACAAGGCAGGGCCACTGTCCCAATTTTTGGCCAGTTTTTCGACCGCTTGTCTTAATTACGATTTACCCTTTGGCACCGCCGGTGACTTATATGCTTGATAGCTGTGGTGGGGAAAAAAACAAAACTTGACCGCGCGAAGAGGCCCTTCATAGCAAAGATACTTTGTAAAAGAAGAGTATGGCGAGGTCAGAGGTCGCGTGGTTCCAATGGCTACTGGAAGAGCATTCGATTAACCTTTGGACAGCAGGAAATTATTTTGGCTAGGGCTTCAAAGAGCCAGAGACCGAGTTTTAGGAGGACAGCTAAGTGGTTTCATCTAACCAATTTGGTGGGGTGATATGTCTCCCGTTGGCCTCTTTGCGTCCCACACACCACACTACGGAGGCTTTTCCCCAAAGCCCAAAGTTCTTGGGTTCCAGAATCCATTAGATAGTGGTAAAATGGCAAATGAGAATGCATGAAACTGGATGGGTTGTGAAAGCGTCCCTCTGCCTAATTAGCGTACACTTTCCTTAAAGTCTTCTTCAATTTGTCCTCGAAGCTGGAAATGAACTAAGCGCTGTTCACATCTGAAGAGGGAAGGGTTTGAAACATGAACGCCGTAATAGCTAGAGACGCTCTGCGAGTTCCAAGCGAAAAATGACTGCCGTGGTATTTTAATAGAAAATGAACGCAAGATTTTGACCCCTGGCCCTTCAGAAATTCGAGTGTCACGTTTGTCATAAGTGGGTTTCAACGCACGGGGTTTCACCTGCAGGTTTGGAAAATGGCTCTTGTTAATGCCCGGCATGGAGTAATAATCTGGCTAGTCATCGTTTGCAAACAAGCGAGCCGCCAGTCAAAAGAATCCCGGTAGCAATCGCAGCCAAACTCTATGCTTCACCTGCCATTCATTTGTCAACACGAATGAAGACGTCTGCGAACGTTGGAGGCGTCCAATTAGGACTGTGGACGCTTTGGCAATGGCGTCTTTGCCGTGACAGCAGCGAAGTGCTAACCAACGTTAATGATCCAGGCCCACACGACTTACCAGAACAGATTAGCTATTTCTTTCGCTTGGTTGCTAACAATAGGTATATTCAGATACCGCTACCCCTTTTTCTCTCTCTGTCTCTCTCTCTCACTCTCTTGCTCTCACAGATGAAATGCAGCAGCGAAGAAAGTGAAAAATAAAGCCTCCCGGTTTGCATGCAAGGTCCCAGTACTCGAGCAGTCAGTTTTGGCACGCGTAATGAGCTTTACTTAACCAAAATTAACCGCTAAGACCAACAATCGCTACTTGATGAGTTCATAGAATTAGCCGCCAAATTGTAGTATAGATCCGTAGCTTTCAAAAGAGCTTTGAGTCATTAGACTGTCCAAACATAAACCTCCGGGCTACCGTCAGCCTTTCATCCAGTAACGAGGTAGCCATGTTTTCTTTCGGACAGAAATTTCCTTTTGGCCTAGTGCTAAAACTGGCTGTAACGGCGCTTGCCCAACAGAAGTCACCCGCCACCATTGCAACTTCCGAGTGCTAATAAGGAGCCAATTGTGATCTTGGCAATCGCGACTTGGCTCGGCTGACATTCCGCAACAAAGTCAATAAGACCCATAATGAGTGGACTCTTATTGCCTTTGGCTCGCTTTGCCTGACATTCTCTTATAGATGTGAAGTGGAGGAATTCGCATTCCCAAGTGCAAATGTTAATTCCTTCTCCGTTTGCCGTGCGGAGTCTTTGAGCGTCTTTTAGCTCCCTCCGAAACAATCCTTTGCTCTGTCTGAAATCTTCGATGCATGACTTACTGCGACGCGTATAACCTAAAATAGGTACTGTATAGTTTGGGACCTGAATTCAAAGAAATGCCGCCAGGTTTTCACAAGTTTCCAAGTCAATTTCGCGATTTCTGCAACTGTTTACTGCGGAGAAAAGGGAGAAATCTACACAAATACGAGCAATGAAACAATACTGAAGGTGCTGAAGAAATGGAAAGATCCGTTTCCCTCAATGAGAAGTTAACAAGAGGGTAATTGTATGCTGTTCTTAAGTTTGGTGCGTAGTTTGCTCAAGATGGATGGGTTGCAGTTGGGGCATCACCACGCTTCCACGCTCGCCAGATATTTACATTTAAATAGACCCAATTTCTGCCTTTGAACTTCCCAGGACAACAGAGCCTTTTGTATCTTTGAAAATGGCTTTTAAGAGTTTCAAACTTTTACACCTTGTCTGTTGCACATGGAAACTTATTGATGGTGACACGGGTAGTGTGAAAAGCTAGGCAGGCTTCGTTTCCGGCACTTGATAGTTCTTAATGATTGTGAAAAGCCGACAGTAACAAAGACCTTATTCTGCTGAGGTATATAAGTGGCTGCATGATTCTTTTGACGTGATTATAAAAGTGCCTTATCACAAGCACACCGAGCCGAAGTTTCCGCTTGTCGCTTGTCATGGGAAACGTCCGTCCAGGTCAAGTGTCGCGGCCTTTCGGTTGACCTCACCAGGAGATCGTTGGAAATAAGGTTTTACTGGATTGAAAGTGAACGAGCAATAGGGCGAGTTATTCTGTGAGTGCAGTATACGTCGGTGTCCTTTGGAGACGCGTTAACCGACTAATTGGGCTCTTAATGAGGACAGGATGTGTGGGGCTCATTAACGTGAATGAGGATGAACAAGTTATTATAAAAGAGCGATCCAGAGAGACGGCATCGAGCTGGCACAGAGTTAGGAAGCTTTTGTCGCTCAATTCCTTGTTTGCCGGTCCCTTGATATTGCTTTATAACCTAACTAACAACAGATAAGCGCGCAAAGGCCCAGACGAAGCGACGATACTAGACATAAGTTTTTTTTCTCTTTTTTACCCTCCTCCCTCATCCTCTCGGAAATGTCTCGCTGTCTGAATCCGAAAGGGAATTACGAAGCACTCAAGAGAAGCGAAGAAAGCTGATACTTTGTTAAGTCGTCATATACGCACAGGTTCCCATGCCATATTTATGCTACTTATTAATTTATTCTAGTCCAGGAGTAAAATCTGGGAGGAAGACTTCAAGCAAACTTTTCCGTAATTGCTTTGTCAAAAAGCTTTTTCTTCTTTCTACGCACAAAAATTCCAAACTTTGTCAAGAAAAATCGTTTCGTTGGAGCGAGGCACAAATAGGAAAGTTCTATATAAAAGGACAGTAAGTACGAGGTACTTTTTTATGTAATGGCTTATCACAATAAGCGTGTGTGTTTATCTCCTAATAGGAAGCCCTTTGGTCAGTGGAGAGGAAAATCGGGGTCGTTTGCGCTAACGAGGCCCTAGGTCGGCCATTGGCGTGACCCAGCAACGTCGCACTCCATCTAAACCGCTTAAACAACACACTGACCTACGCAGCAATCACTCCGGCGCTGGAACTAGTCTGTTATATATACGTCTGTTGTACAAGTGCAAGTTGCTGTCCCTTTCAAATCCTCAATGTAACCTTAATGAGCAATCCCAGTGACGCGTCCTATTCCTGTCTTGGTAACTAAGGAGCTTCTACTCCGCTTAAACCTCTCTCACTCTTTATCTTTCTACTCGCATTTAAAATTCCCGCTTCATTTTCGGTAGCCATGTCGAGTTTTACTTTGTAGGGTATAGCGTTTGGCCAACAATGAACTTTGGCATATATACAAAAGCTTTTGAAAAGAGCTTGCTGTGGTATGGGAATGCGCTAAAGGAATCTAGCACCCTCTTATTCTTTGCAGTGAATACGTTTCTAAGCCCGAACTGGAAGAGCTGGGGAAAATTTGAATTTCCGAAAACCAACCCGTCTTTGACGACTTGTTCGTTGTTGTTAAGATCCCGAGCTTAAAAAGCGAATGGAAATGAAATACAAACAACCGCCCAATGGAAGTTCTTTGAGATAACAATGGTACCCTCGTAAGGTCCTAACATCTCTTTTCAACTTTGGAAGCGCCCCCATCGCTCTTATATTCTAATGGGTCAATCTGGGAAGGCCCCGATAAACGACAACGCGTGCCGGCATCACTCCGCGGCTTGCGACTCCTCCATGAAAACTAACTCTCCGCTGCTGCTTTTCACATTGTGTTCAGACTTGACAATAGTGCACACACATCGCCTTATCCGTTTTATGCAAAGCAATTGTTATCAAGTTGACTCGTCAAACCCAGCAGTATAGCAGTACTCTTGTCAACCCCAGCAGCATGGGCTGTAAAAGTGTATTCCTTTTTTCTACCCCCTTTTTTACCCGTTTAATCTTAGTGTCAGTATTGCTGCCGCGAAAGCAGAGTCGTATAGCACGCAGGTTACTGTATATCTTTCTCCATGTGCATGTGGATGTATCTAGAGAGCAAGTTTGAGGGCTCAGACGCCTTATAATGGGGCTCATCCATCATGTGTAGTAGATTCTCCGTGGGGGAAAAGAATTCATGCAGAACCAACCGAGGCTTCCAACTCGGTTGAAAGTCGTTTTGCTTCCACATTTTCTTACCTCCCTTCGACGCATGGCTGCCGATAATAACACTCCCCAATCTTCCACTTGTCAATCACCCCAACTTGAGCTAACGAAGTAAAGAACTACACCCACGCCGAAAGTTTAGCAAATGGAAAATAAGTTGGGGCCATCAGAGCAAAACGAGCAATGTATATCAGTATGTATTGCTGTAACAACAAATTGACAACATACCTTCGTTAAGAGATAAAAAGGTAGCAAATCTTAAAAATTCCATGCATGGAATATCATATGTACATTGATAATAAGTAAAGCCTTTGGGATACTAAAACCTTCTGACTAGTGACCCACGTTACGTATCATGTAAGATCCATTTCCTAATCGTTAAAAGTTTATAACTTTTTTGAATTTGTCAAAAGTAATTACACAACTAGGTTGCGCAAAATGTCACTATCGTAATAATGAAACAGCCAAAACACAATGAGGGAAAGGGGAAGAAAGATCGAATAAGTTTTTAAGGAATAGGATTTTGCAATGGCCTGCGTGGCCAATGCTGCACAGATAAAAGCTTATCTTTGGTGTGCCATACATGATCAAGCCCCTTTTTAAGAGGCAGTAACAAAGTTTCAATCCATTCTTGGATGGTATAATGATCGTAAACAGATTGGAAGTGTTGTCGGACTTGTTGGATGAGCAGGTCCAATTCGATGCGAGCGGAATTGAGTTCCGGTACGATCCCTTGAACATGAGCTGGGGAGGAAAACACGTGCTGACCATTGTACTCGGTCATCCATCCTCGGATAACCGAATGGTTGTAAAGCAGCTGCAATCGCTCCTTGTAGTCGTGGTATTTGTGAACGGTTTGGTACACGGAGAAGCCCGGGAAGTTACGACAGTTTTGCCAGCGATCCGCAGCGAAGGACGAAAAGAAGGCGCCCAAGAATGTGGTGGAACAGCCCAAGACTTGTGCTGCTTGTTGATAAAGTCGCGCGTCTGCAACGCCATGCTTTAGGTAGAGTAAATTAACAGATAAGCTGGGCAAACCCACAGGCAAGAGTTCGCAGAGCACACTGAAATGGTCGTATCTTTGCCAACCCGTGAGCATAACACCTCGGATCTGTTGTTGATTCTGCAGAGATTCCAGTAAGGAAACCCACGCTTGGTGATTCCGAAGATGGTAATCGACCGGTGTGAGATATTGATCAGATCCAGTAGCTCCTTTAAAGGCAGTAGCGATCCACACTCCGTGGAACGCACGAAAATAGCGTTCTAAAAGACTAACCGTGAGCTGGGCTCCAAAGTTGGGAGTGTATTGCCAAACGACAAGGTCTACCAGGTGACGCAGAACGGAAGCTTTTTCCATTTCAGAGTCATCCAAATGGCGAAATTCGTCGTCCCACATCATTGGCTGAACTTTAAGCGTGTTTTTAACGAACGTGGCTACGGTTGTAACATGGCTAATGAACAGATCGCTCTTGGACCAGTTCTTGTCGAAAAGAATGCCTTGGCAAAGCGAACATTCGCCCATGTGATAGACTTCGTCAGACCCAATATGCAAGTAGCGAGATTCCGGGTGCAAAGTACGAACCTGCTTCAGCATTTCGAATAGGAAAGGCAACGTGGCGTTTTGTGAGGGGCAGATCGCTTGAGGGTACTCGGGAACTTCCCGCATATGAGCGTAATCTACTAACTTCAACGCAAATTCTAAATGTCCAAATGTTTGCACTAAAGGAATGACTTCCAAGTTGCGATCTTTAGCTAATGCTAATATGGAGGCTATATCCTCTTTCTTGTACGCGTTCCCAGCAGGAATGGCGGCCAAGGAACCCCAGTAGGGAAACATGTCTTCATATTCCAGTAAAATGCCAGTGGCACCTAGGCGAACAAGTAAGTCGAAAAATTTTTCGTAGTATGATACCAAAGGTGGGGCTCCTTTAAGGTCTACGTGAACGATCTTATGGGGCAATGCCACAGGTAGAGAATATTTCGTTATGTCGTTCTCTGGCTCGACTTCCTCGAGAGTTTCCAAATTATCCACGTCCATTCTTCGGCCAATTATTTGAACGGGCGAAGCTATGTTTGATTCAGAATTTGGTTCTTGTCTTTTGGATATTAGACCTGCTTTATGAGGCTCTGTGGGTGTTACTGGAATTACGTGGTAGATGTAAACGATTGTTAACAAAGTTACCAGTAGGAGAAAAAGAGAAAATTTGGTTCGACCGTGACCGTTGCTTTTCCAGAGGCCCCAATCCCAAATGCTATGCCGAGTCATTGAAAAGGACAAACAAGCCCTCCTCAGATGGCTCAGAGGTCGGGTTCCACAATGCGTTGAATAAGATCCTGATTTCCCAAGTTTAATTCCAAGATATTAAACCAATTCATGGAATAATGGACTCACACAATTATAAAATCTGTAGAAAAAAGAAATTAATAAAATACGTCGAGCTTGTTTTAAACTTGAAATCTCGCCTACCGATTTAACGACTGTTTTGGTTTAACACGAGTGATTCGCTATTAAATGATGGAGCTAAACTTCAATCTGCGACCTACTTTTCAGTTGGCTCTTGCTGGCAAGAGGCGGAATCTGCAAGGAACATTTATTATGAAGCGATACTCTACACTAGCGCCTTCCCTTTTCAGGTTCCGAATTTCCCACAAAAGGGTGCGAAAACAAATGTTAGATAATCGTACGCTTAATAAATAGTCTTTAAATTGTATAAATGTATTTGCTGTTATAAATAAACAACTTATTTGAGGTTAAGGAAATGTGTTAATCGACGAAAAAAATCTACGAGAAGCAGAGATTATTCAACATGTTTAGGATTACTATCAGACAAAGTGATATAAATGCTGACTTCATTCTCTGAAACGCTATACTTTCAAAAAGATACGGTTACTGAATTACTTACTTTCTTACAATTACGGTTACTGAATTACTACACTTTCTTACAACATCCAGTCCATAATTAAAGCTTAGTCCGGGGCCTGAAAACTGATGGCGCTAGTATCGAACTGGCTTCAAACCTTTTTATAGTTGTCATCTCCACACTACATGTTCCTTGGTACTTTGACCGCTGGTCGGAAATAAACAAAATTATATCAGATATTTGAAAAATTATCTAATCGGCCCGTAAAATTTGTGCCAATTTAAGCCTGGGATTTTATGTATATAAACGAAATCCTTAACGAGAGGTAAATCAGGAGATCAGTTTGTTAGCCTTCGTTGTCGTAATTATCTTTTACACTAATCCTAGTAATGTCTCTGTCTATGTAGGAAAATAGATCACTAAACTCTTCTTCGGGATCATGTAGTGTAGACCAAGCACAAGATCAGAAAAAGATTTTTCTTTCGATGGCCATGGATAGTAGGCAGTCGCTTAGCCCTTTGCCTGTTGAGGAAACAGAGGCCCTATGCAATGGCAAGAGTCCTACTGCAAGTCTATGCTCGGATCAAGATCAAGTCTCCGATAATGAAACAGAACTAAATGACACACATAATATCCAAGATCAAGAAGCATTTAAACCCGAACCAGTCCTATCCAATGGGATTGATTTGAATATCAAAGAAATGGAAAGTTTAAAGGAAGCTAATGAAAACTTAATCCAAAGATTAGAATGGTAATTTTTTTTCGAATTATTCTATCCTTTTAAATCGTATTTTGTTAGTGCTGAAAAGGAGAATGCACGAATTGTGGTGGAGAACAATGGAGATTCGTACAAGACACAAATCACGCATTTGGAAAAACTATTGGAGGAATCGAAAAGTCGGATTGGCAAATTGGAAAGCCATTTGAAGCAGCAAGAATCAGACGACAACCTACGCCTTGAAAAAGTAGGCTGTCTAGTGTATTAGCTAGTTTTTAACAGTTCTGGTTAGTGTCAGAAGCAGCTGGAAGTTGTGAGCAAGGAGAGGGACTCCATGGTGGTAAAATATGCGCAGAGTGAGCGAGAAGTTTTGGGTTTTCAAAAGGAAAGGGATAATTTTGAGAAAAAGCTAAAAGAAGCTTCCAAAGAACGGGAAATACTCCTTGGTAAAATAAAAAGTCTCAATGGCGACACATCAAGGGTGGGTCAACTTTTGGATTCAAAGGTACTTGCACTATCACTTGCTGATATTGTAATCAAAACTGGCTTCCTCGCATAGTGCCACGAGCTCAGTCTTGCTTTAAAGGAGATAGAGAAACTAAAGGATGAAATCAATTCTCGCGAAATTAAAGTGCGCTGGGCACACAATAAGCTAAAGGTGGAAATGGAAAGTCATAAAGAAGCGCAAACCAAATTGGAAAAACTTCAGCTGCGGCTCAGCCAAGTGCAAGAAGAAGCTGTACAGGTACGCAAGGACTACCAGTCTGCCGTTCAGACTGCCGAGACTGCGACTTTGGAGTCGCGTGAAGCCAACGTTCAAGAAATGAAAGATCGCATTAGTCAGTTGACGGATGAGAATAACTCGTTATCCATGAAAGTAAGCCGTCTTTCATTCTATAATTAAACCATTTGGGATATTTGGTATCCATTTGTCTCCTAGGTCCAAGCCTTAGAACGTGACCGCCTTACATTTGAAGATAATCTAAGCAGGTTGAAAGAAGTTGTCAGTCAACAACAAGGAGACGTAGCTGAGATGAATAAGAAGCTAAAAGATAAGGAAGACCTTCAGTTGCAGCTGGATCGGTACTTTTCTTATTGTTATGCTTCATTCTAGGTAACGCGGATTTGTACGGTTTTAGTGAAAAGAGTCGCGTCGTGCAGTTAGAAGAGGAAGTTACGAGTTGGCGAGCACTCCATGCCGACTTGCAGGGAGATATTAGCAGTTGCCGACAGCGAGAAGCGGAATTGCTTTCCTTTACGCAAACGCTTACCGAGAAGCACGTCCGGCTCCAGTCCGATTTAACTGGGGCTTCAGCACGAGTATGTGTGGTTTACTTATATATAAACCTCGATAACTAGTGTTTTTGTTCTTAGGCAGAGTACAACGAATCCCAGGTATCTATCCTAAGTGCAAAACTTGGTGAATTGGAGAAGACGTTCACCGCGTTGAAAAGCCAAAGCAGTGCAAACTTAGCTGCGAAACAGAACGAGCTTGCCATCTTGGCAAGGCATTTGGCTGAGAAAACGCGAGCATGGGAAACCCTGCAGCAGTCTAACGTGGAATTGCAGGGCGAGTTGGAAGTTGCTAAACGAAAGCATCAATCTAGTAGAAAAGTAACTGCCACCTCTCACATACCTCTATTTCTGTTTTACGTTTTTAACTTTTTAACGTTTTCAACTGTGTTTTTAGGAATTGACTAGAGAACTGAAAAGTTTGCAAAGGCGATTTGAATTGGTTGAAACACACGCGTCTTCACATTCCTTGGACCAGAACGGTGTTCATAGTGGCACCAGTCTTGGTTCTCGATCAAGTTCGCATACATCCCTCAACACCATGCAATGTGTAAGTTTATTATAATAAAAAAAAAAAAATTGGTCTTAATTAATTAAAATTTTTAAGAATCAGGAACGGCCGTCATCTCCTTCCAGCACGAGTCGGTTTTCACCTTCACCTACACCTCATCCGCTCACTCAAATGGACGATTCCCCTCAAACCCAGGCATTGCTAGAGCGATTATTGTCTGTCCAGAAGCAAAGCGTGAAAAAAAGCCAAAAATTAGATTTTATGGAAGAACACGTGCAACAACTTGTAGAAGAACTGAAAAGGAAGAACAAGCTCATTCAATGGTATATCATGAGAGAGGAAAGTGGAGCATTAGCTTCCACCCATGCAGATGAAGTTAAAGTAAGTTATTGGCTATATAATTTGGTATAACTTACGCTAGTCTCTCATTATTTTTTGGCTGAGTACTAATCTTCATTATTTCTTGCAAGCTGGGGCAAGCCAAAGCTCTCTGTCAGGTAAATCTCTACATAGCGTGTGTATTCCGGTTTTTGTTTTATTTTTTTATGGTACAGGGTTTTCCTTTAGTTTGGCTTACCTCAATTTATATCCAGTTTTTGTGTTTCGAACAAAACTTTTAGTCTCTGTTCTTTGTAATTAATGCAGGCCGAGTTGTCCAAGCACGGAGGAGTAATGGCTTCTTTGTACGGCGCCAAGCAAGATCAAGCTCTGACGCTAGAGTTGTCAATGGAAATCAGTCGCAAGTTGCAGGCCGTACTGGAGGATACGTTATTAAAGAATATAACTTTAAAAGAGAATTTAAATACAATGGGAGAGGAGATAGCTCGGTTAACGCAGCAAAGGCATACCTAGTGTAAATGTGGCTTTAACTATAATTTCTTCCATTTTACTTTTTAAGTACATGTTTATTTTTTACATGCTGTGATGGATGTGTGCAATTCCGTTGTAGATTCATTGTATTCAGCCTCTGTGAACCTGAGTCAAGGTGTATAAAGTTAAGTAACCTTAGCATATTAATTGCCTTTGGTACGGTTTTGCTATACCTGGTATTTGTTGACAACGACCTACCTGAAGATACTGGCCCCGTCTAGTATTGCAGAATCTTTCTTTTCAAGCAAAAAGACGAAGCTTGTAAATAACGATGAAATTCGAGTTACAAATTTTCTCTTGCCACACACAGATTCTTAAGCTCTCTTGCTTTAAATGGCAATGGCCAACAAAAAACAACTTAGTGATATCACGCATTCCTGTGTGCGCGAAATAGCAACTGAGTTATTAGGAAAACAAGATTATAGATTTGAATTTGAATTCCGCGGCGACGAAAAAATAGACACGTTCGCCACAAGGGCACAGTTTGCATGCGTTCTTGGCTGTGAAAGTCAGGCGAAAACCTCTAGAAATGGCAGATAATTGGAACGACAGTGAATTTTTTCAAATGAGCCACATTAGAGGGTGAAGGTACGGAATTAGATGACTATTTTGCCAAATGAAGGAGCTTACCCCTACCAGTTTCAGCCGCAGAAGAAATTACTGTTGGTAATGTATATTTACGGTATACGTTCCCTTTTCTGAATACCAGAAATTTTTACCACTTTAGGTTATTAATATAATCTTAATTTTATTAATCCCAACTCAACTATTATTAATTACCCTAAACCTTGTTGCATTATAAGAACAAGGAACTATAACTGACTTCACAATAATTGTAGGGACTGCTGTTGGCGCACTAATTTCCCGCCTTGCTTTTTGGATTGAAATCCCATGGCTAATTGCCGATCAACACTTGCGTCAACTTGACCGGCAGTAATGTGCATGGTCACCACAAAACTAGCCGAGTCCGACCCACTCCCTATCTCCTACTTTCTTTTTTGGGTAAGACAAATTGTCCGCTATACCCATAACCGTTCTTATTCCCAGAAACAGCACAGTAGCAACCTTCATTTCTTTCCCCCCCCCCCCTTCTTTTACTCGTTACTGGCCAATTCTGACCAAGATCATCGCTGAAACTAGTGACACAAGGCTTGTTAGCGCGCTACAGCCACAGCTTCTGCATATTTGTCCAAGTCACGATTCTTGTGGCGGGAAAGTGACAGCTTTTACCCTTCAAAATAGATTGAACTCTTTTAACTGCGACGTTTTGAATCCATTATCCTCAAGGCAAATTTGGGCATAATTGGTTGATTACTGCCGTAGCATCTCAAATGAACTAAACTGAACAGGCAGTTTTCGATTGTTGAAGCAAAAATGACTACAAAAGAGAGCCTCAAGTGTTGTGGACCACGCCAAAAAAACTGCGCAGCGTTTTTCACCGCACACGTTGGAAGGAATGAAGTGGGAACTTTCGCATGTTGATTAGATGCCTCTTGGCTGCACATGCGGGTTTTTCGCCGTCAGAATTCTCTAGTCTTAATTAAATAAATTCGCATATGCTTTGGAGGTAAACGTATCCGGTTTGGAGCTACCGAACAAATGCCAGTAATTCATTATCTTGCATCATCAGAGCGAACCAGGGAGCGGAATTCGATTAGCTGCTGCGGCAAGAACGCCGACAGGCGAAAGAAAAGGGTCGGGCCACTAGTAGAGTTGTAGTGTACGGACGTCTTAGGTTAATGAGCTTGTCAACCGAGCTATTGTCTAGAATACTGAGCGAGAATGAGGTTGTCTTGGTGTACACATTCTGGCGAGTTGAAACTTGGGAAGCCCTGCTTGACAATCAACCTTTCTCGTTTGCTGTTTGTTCCCCTTAATTAAGCAGTTTGGCAGCTGGGAAAGCTATGCCAGCAAGCATAAGCGGCGCATGTTAAGCAAAACATGTTTGGAAGCTCGTTGTACTGCGCTTATCGTGATCATACCCTATGCCCTCCTTCGGATTATTCAACGCCTCCAATGATCATTTCGACAATTTTCCTCACCATAAGCTTTTTCTTCGGAGATTTAAATTTGGTTTGTGTATTTGAACACTTTACGGGTGCTCCAAGGGAAACTTGCTGCTTAACTTGACTTCTGTTGTTGACGGAACCGCGTTTTATAAACAACCGCTGGTGCTCTTGAAGTATTGTTTGCCAAAATTTCAGCTGCTAGGACAAACACGAGAACCAATTAAGACTCCTCTGAAGATTCGGTTCGCAAGTTTAGGATTCCGAGTTCAAACACACTTGTAAAGCACTTTTACGGTAGTTTTTAAGTGTTTACTATACACTGCCAACTGGCTTAAGGTCCTTTATGATCTGCTCTGAAAGGCAATGAACTTATTCCTTTCGAAGATTCAAACCTTCACCCAAAGTGGGCTACAAAGTCAATACTTTGCCTCTTTCGAAATAATTGTAGCATTTACGTATAAATTACCTCAGTTATATTTATTCGACAACCAAGATAGTACCTCAAATGTTTTATACCCTAATCTTCGCGGATGAAAAACGAGTTTATCATAACTCGTCAAGTCTGGAAGCGTTTTGCACGCAATAGTGCCTGTCACAGCGAAATTTTATTATGCGAAGGAGCCAAGAAATGGATCCACGGTAACTTTGTCCCACACGCTATGACATAAAGAGACTTTTAATTTTAAAAGTCACGTCCCCTACTTATGCATCATATTCCATGTCCAAATTTAACGCTAAAATTACATTTGGCACAAAAACTTTACCTGAGTTTCATTCCTCTTGAAAGTATAATACTTGAGGTAAAAACACTTCCAAATTTAACGCAAATTACGCTCTTCTTGTTTTACATTAAACACGAAACATTTATTGTAGCAGTTGAACGGAAAAAAACTTGAACGGAATTTTCAACTTGAAATAGTTGAACGGAACGGAAATAAAGTCACTCGATCTCCAATGTTGAAGGTTCTTGCTCAGTGGACTAGTGAATCATTTGGCGGCCAATTGCTATTTCAAGTCTTTTCTTTGTTGACCAGCAGTTTTACGCTTTACGGTCATCTGCTGTTGCCAAATTCGATGAATCCTCAAGAACGACAC
Source organism: Lepidurus apus apus (assembly GCA_022832285.1). Taxonomy (NCBI): domain Eukaryota; kingdom Metazoa; phylum Arthropoda; class Branchiopoda; order Notostraca; family Triopsidae; genus Lepidurus; species Lepidurus apus. The sequence continues at coordinate 188,339 of JAGJRO010000040.1, read as the reverse complement.
ACTTTCAGCAGATTCTGCGCTTGTGAATAGCGTTTCCGGGAATGGAATACGCTGAGCAGGATCCTCGCCAAAGTCGATCTCCAAAGCGAAAGAACAATAGCCATTCTCATCGTCTTCGGCATCTTGGCCGTGTTTGCGTTTCAGACCATGCGGTTCGCTTTCCTTTATGGCCATCAACGCTGTCGGTTCTGCGATTACGCCTGGACTTATTGGCATGCAGGTGCGGACTGCTGGGAGAGGGCTTGTTAACATTCCGTCAGGTTGGCGCATCAAGGGCGGATCGCTTATTGTAAATACATTGTAGGAATGCGGCATCGTAATTGCCTTCTGGTGTGGTTCTTCGGGTACTTCACCCATTTCTATGACACCGTCATCGTTGTAATGAACAAGTCCTTGCCACTCAAGTGCTTTTAGCTTTTCACGAATGCGTGACTTGACCCCACCAATCTGATACTCCTCGCAAACCTTTCCTTTTACTAGCTCGTTATCCAGAATGCTCGGTGCCTGCTTTTGCACGTACGATCCAAGCAATTCGGTCTCCAACTCGTCCTTTCCTTGCGTCTCTTCTCGAGCGTTACTTTTCCGTGAATCAGGAATACTAGTTTGCGTTTGAGTAAGCGTTGCAGGCACCTCTTCAACGTCGATGTCTTCATCAACTTGAAACAAGGGGTCTGACGGTACGTTTAAACTACTTTCAGATTTTAGCTCCACAGGTGTGCCGCTTACTTCGCTAGCGCGTTCGGCGTAAAAGTACTTGCTCGTTGCGCTCTCTTCAATAAACTCCGCTCTTGTTCTTAGCGAGCCAAAACTTGGCGGCTGATAACGAGGAACTGTAGTCGCCGCAATCCATTCACGTTGCAGTGCTCCCACGATTGACTCTGAAGTTCGGTACCCAAAAGTGTCTGGTACGTACGTTCCAAACATGGCCTGGTGCCAAGCATGGTACTCACCTATAATGAAATTTCCCCAGGTTATTAAGCTGTTACCCAAATAAAGCGATTTCATACTTGGCCGAGTGGGGATAAACGCTCCGTCTGAACCTGGCAATCCGCTATTTCTTTCCTGCATAAACATGAACGCTCTTTGCAGAATCCTTCGAGCTCTTGGGTTGTTCAACGCTTCCTGCAACTCCAAGGAATCCATGGCTGATACAAGGCTAAAAAGAAATAAGCGTAAGTTTGTAAAAGATAAGATTCTTTGGCAAAATTGAAATAAAGAGGAGAAGCAAATAAGCAATCAGACTTGGGCAAATAAGACGTCCTAAAAGTGAGAAGCTGCAGTCTTCCCCTTTAACAACTTAGTCAGGCAATAGTCCAGAACGGTTGTCGCGCAAAGGGGCGTCAATGGGTAACAGTGCTCATAGCTTTGGCTATTTTCTCGGCGGCGCCCGGCACCGTTTTTGAAGTCACAAACCCTAACTCGACGCCGTTCCGAATCGTAAATCCTTCCTCGCTGAGCCTCTCGACGCTCCATCGCTTTGCTCCCAGTGACGGGCCAGATTGTCGCCCTGTTTTTGTTGACTGAGAGTTTTACTGGCTCAATAAAACTGTTTGACTTTGCCCTTAGGGAAGTTTTTTTTTCCTATTTATACCACATTAGCAAAGAAACCTACGTGGTTGCTTAACCACACTCTTACACATTAAAACACGAGAAAAAATACAAAAACCTCCGCTTAAAACAGGTTCTTCCTAAAGCGGATTAATTTAATTATTTTTCTTTTGAAAGTTTCTTGGCAATTTTCGAGTTTAATGTTTGTTTCGCGGTTAGTTTTCTGTGTATGTGTTATACCAGTAGGAGGGCATTTTTCGATTGTAATGACACAGCTTAAGCTGTTCCATCATCTTCATGTCTACCTTCTGACAACGCTCGGAAATCCGGGTGATGCATGGAAGCATTCGCCCCCTCAGCATTCTCTGCTGCCGGGGCACACGCATGCTGCATACAAAAGCCTATTCCTTGCGTGTTATCCAAAATGATTTCTTCAATTGGCAAACTCCGATCCCACAGCAGCACCGCACGACACCGGATAGACAATGAGAGATTTACTTCATTATAAGTTTTTCTTCGAGGTCTTATTAGCGCTACAGGACTGCGGTTTTCCTAACATTGGTGCATAGAAGCAGAAGGCCGTTGGACGCCATCAGGGAGATGTTTATACGTCTTGATTTTTTTGGTTTTTGCCCATGTTCACGTTCAGTATACTGGGCCGCCTTTTGGGGAAGACAGATTGTTAGAATCCATAAAATGAAGACCCCCCCTTTCGGGATCCTTAGGCCCTCAAAGTCATGGAACCTATACAATTAATCACGGTGGTCGACAGGCCTTAGCAACCGCTCAATTCAATTAACCTATTAACCACTGGCAGGACCTAGAACCGACCCAACACAACCAATACAGACGCGGACAAGAATGGAAACCCCCTTGAACTTGAAAAGCCTCTACGATAATGATGATAATGATCCTTTTACCTCTCCATCTTCGCCAAAATATGCCTTTTGCCGCCCTTGTTTGAATTTGGGACTGCATTGTTTCTGCCACCATGGAAGGCAAAGATTCTTCTCCGTTACTGGCCAAGACAGCTTAATCAGAAATGTACAGGGGCAACAGGGTACGAGGGGAAAGGACAAGGAAATAAGTTGAAAATTTGTCGCTCTTTTCTTGGAGGAAACCAATTCACCTGTCGCCAAAGGTCTTATAATTGTCGTTTCGGGGGTATATTTTTAACTTAACCCATTTTTGCTGGCGGAACTTGACGCAGTAGACCTTGCATTGCACGGTCAGAGTCTGGAAATCTTTTTGGGAAGGGGAAGATCATTAAGTTATTTGGCTGGTGAGCATTCCCGAGCTTGGCGGTCTTGGTCTTTTACCTTCCCTTTCGCTTACTAACCCCTAAGTCTGGCACCCATTAGTTGCTAATGGAGACAGGCAGAGCGTTTAGCTTTATGGAGGCTGCCAGTGCCAAGGACTTCTAACGAGCCCATCTGTCTTGGGAAACGATTGCATGACTGCGAGATGCAAAATCTTTGCTCTCCTTGTGATAACTCTAATGAAGGAGGTGGCAGGTGATGACTGCTCCTGTCCCAACTTACTTAGGAACTCGAACTTCTGAGCCGTACTGCCCAATCATACTCTCGCCAAACGTCCTGCGAATCGCTTAATAAAGAAAAATACGAAATAAAATCACTTAATAAACTAAAGTTTAATCAATTGGAAACTACAAGCAAAACGAACGCTATCGGTACGAGATTCAAACTTAACGCAAAAAAATATTCCATTGAGAATAAATAAGTCATTAGACATTTAAGTTCGATAACTTTCCATAGTATTGTAATAGCTTAATAAATAAACAATAATTTTCGGTTCAAAACAATTATTTATAAAGAATAAGCAAATAAGTTTCGAATTATTTTAACTTGAGAATCTCTCAGTGCGTACTCTCAATAATAGCAAATTTCAACTTAGGAATTTTATGAAAAATTAGAGTGTAATGTAAGAATTAGAATGTTAGAATGTAAACGGAATGAAAAGATGAGAATATAAAACAGAGTAAACGAGTTAGAATATAAACAAATAAGTTCGTAGACATTTTACTTCAGTTTGAGATCTTCTTTGTATAGTGTATGGTTAACAAAAGTAAATACGATCTTTAGCTTTCAACTTAAACTTAGGTTTTAGCTCTGGAAAGTAATTTGAAAAAAAATAAGGTGGGAATATGAACCAATAAGTTTGTAAGCATTTCAGCTTGAGGATTTTCAACAATAGCCAATATTGCCAACGCAGCCTTGGGGAAAAGTGCTTACATGAGGATAGCACATGATCTTGTTATGTCGCCCAGATTTACGAGACGGTTAAAGAACCAGCGCCAACTTATTTCCGTTCTGGAGCATCTAAAAAGCAAAAGAGCCCCATCTCCTTAATACTATTGCATCTCTCCGTGGCTCTTCTGGTGAAAATTGACGCCAGTCTCGACGCCGCATCGCCCCATAACCTTAACCACGCTTATCGAGCGTTTGCTTTGATACACTCCTTGCACCTCCAACTCATTATTCATACGAGGATCAGATGGGTTGTCACTGATGGGGCTCAGGGAGAGGCAAAGAGAAAAGAAGAAGATGACTGCAATGCGGGGGCGACGACAGAGGAATGTTCTCCACCACTCGGCAAGTTCATAGCTAAACGGGCACGCAGGATGAATGGGAGTTGGGGCCAGGACGACACGGGTAATGCCAAGAATGTGTGACAGGCATAAATATCACAGCTAAATCGGTAATCATTAACAGTGTCTTTTCCTCCCCACCCCCTTTTATCTTTGAACTATTATTGCCGAGGCTTTTCTTCCCCCTTTCGCTCCTTCACTCCTTCGCAGCACGTAGAGAGAAGTGGGAAGATGCTTTCGTCTACAGTGACACACTCTTAAACCATTACAGATAAGAGTCGTTTGGGAGCAGAATTTTCGTCGATGCGTAGCAAAAGGAACAAGTTAATGCCCCTACTTTGGAGAGGAGAGCAAAGATTGTGGGTCGTTTCGGTTTCGGTTATGATAAACGCTTTTGAAACAGCATCATCGACGGGATAGCAACAATGCTGCTCCGTCCAGGGCGCAAAAGGGAAAGAAAAAGAAGCAAAAAGCTATATACGTAGCCAGGGAGAGCATTTTGTCGTTGGATATGGGACTTTTGCTTATCCGATTTACGGGCTAGTGCTCCCATTTGCCATGCGATTTGGCAACCCCGAGAGCTCTATATAGACGCTGCTACCATCGCCATCATCCAACTTGCCCTGACATTGCACGAGTCATTAGCGTCCCGATCCATTGCTTCCTTTTTTATGTGTGTGCTGTTCGTGTAAAAAGAGGAAAATCTCGCGACACAATTGGCTAGCGCTCGCTAACGCTATATTGCTGATCCCAATCGCAGCCAACACCCTATTCTTGCCTTCTTCTCGGGCTCACAATTATCGACCTCTTTGGGGGCCAGTTTCCGTAATTCGTCCGCTCAAATTTGTCCTTCTACATTTATTTTGGGCTTTTCATAAACGTTCCATATTTGGCGAGCCAATTCGTCAATCGTTAAGCGTTTAAACTGACCACAATTAAAGCACAGCTCCAATGTGGGGGCGTTTAGTGGGGGTCGTAGATATCAATTCCCATGATTGGACTAATGGGAATCCTCACGACTGGCAAAGGGTCAAAAGGAGAGCTCATCCTTCACGACATGGTTATCTTGGGTTTGACTAGCTAAAGCTAACACGCGGTATGTTTCCATGTCTTGTAGGGTATACAGTGCTACAGCATCCCCCCTTTCCAAAACGTTTATTTAACAAGCCAAGAAAACCTATTAATGACTTCCTGTTCGAATCCTGTTCGTTAGTTGAACAAGATGGGCGTGGTTCGTTGTTTCGCGACAAGTTTCGAATTCCGTCTCGAAAATCTTCCGGCGTAAACACATGCGAAGATTCTCCTCACTGCGACGGAAATTGACTTAATCGATTCTCTCGCTTTACAGAACCTTTAAAAAGAAGCCCCCAAAAATATAAAAAATAAAGGAAATTGGGAGAATAGTAACAAATCTCGATGTCTATTAGCTTGACTTCGAGTTCTTCTAATCGAAGCATCTTGCATAAATCCCTCCCAGACTTTAACGACTTCCTTCCCAGCAGAGTAGCGAAGATGTTTTTTGTCTTTTTCTGTTTAAGTTGTATGTACCAGAATGACTACAGGATTCCTTGTCCGTTCTCAAGAAATTTGCTGGATTGGAAAATTGCTGTCCCAGTAAAAACAACGAAAAGGCGGGACCCTTACCCCCTTTTTTGTGAAGCTGTCGTTAAGAACTCCCGCATGCTGCTTGGAACGTACTTTCGTTAAAATGACCATGCATAGATACCCTCGCTAACCGATCAGTAGGATCCGGAACGGAACTTCCAAGTCTGTTACTCATTGCGTGTTAAAAAAAAAATATTAAAAAAAATCTCGTTTGGAAGAGGTTGGGAATTGGAGTTCGTTGGGTGACATTATTGGAAAGTATTTATAAACCAATCGTGCTGGTCTTCCCCCGATCCTTTTCCTCAATGATCCACGGGCCAAAGCGTGACCGGAACTCACGCTCTTAGACTCACGCCTCTTTTGTAAAAAGATTTTCTGAAAAGAAATTTTACATTCATATTATGATATCATCAAAGCGTATGACAGCCCACCCACTCAGATATCCAGACTTTCCCCCGACTTGAGCTTCTTTTTCACGGTAAATTTGACAAGCATGCACTACAACCTGTTCCTCTGAGCGACAGGCTCCGTATCGGCGAGTGATTTGGTAACCCCCAATCAAGATACTCATTTGGCTGTGCACGTCATCGCCTTGTCAGGTTGTCGATCAGAGCCACGGCATAATGGCCGGGTAGTGTAGATCTCCAAAAGGGCAGTCAAAAGATGCAGAGGTACCCTTAAAACGTAGCTTAGGCGCCACCCCCTATAGTGCGGATGGGTCGCGGAGTATGCGCTTGCGTTCTTTTTTGTTCTTTTTTTCCCGTACTGTACGCGCATGTGCGGCACGGAAACAGCAGTCTGCCGGAATGTCTCACTGTTTTACAGGTCTGGCAACTTCTTGGCGTTCTTTTCCCGACCGCTATTCTACCAGGAACTTTGGCCAATTAATCCGTTTTTAAAAGCTCATATAATAAGGAAAACGTGCATGCTATTTTTCTTTTTATTTTATTTTTTAAAAATCTTTTTCCTCTCAAGATGATGTAATTTTCAATTTTTAAGACCACCTGGCTGGGAAAGTCCCTCCATATTTGGGGATCTGAAAAACCGGTCAGCGTATCAGCTTTTACGAGGGGCGGCCAATTAGTGCAACTCCTGCACTTTTTTTTCTAAACTTCTTTTTTTTAGTGATCTGTTTCGAAGTTTGCCTTGTTTTTCTCGTTAGCTTTTCTTGGCTGATGAAGTCGATTCCACAAGCACAGCTCAGCAGCAACCTGTTACCCACGATATTCTCGCCCTCCCACCTTGAGCCCTTCAAACTTATGTCACGGTCTATCCCTATCTCGGAAGATGAATTGAACGGGTCTTTGTTAAGACGATTTATAATCATGCAGGCTTATCGGGCTTGCATTATGAAAATGGTTAGAAGCGGGGAACGGTTATATAAGGAGGATACAGTGAGCTCAGACGGTTCTTAAATAAAAAAATAAAAAAACATCAACACGCTTGTTGAGAAACCGCCAACGCCAAGAAAATAAATAAGTACAAAATACAATAACACAAATAATGAATGTGTTATTGCACTCCATAGCTCCGAGGCTTTTTATGCCGTCTTCAATTGCCTTTCCAATGTCAAATTACTTCACTTTGTTGAAGCCATTTAGGACTTGACAAGGCATTCTATCCGCGAGAAGAGGAAACCTTTTTTATATATAAATGGAGGCAGCAAGACTTGATATGGAAATGAACTCCCGCGTTCGTGAAAAGCGAAAGAAAAACAGCATCTCCGGAGACAGATCCTCGCTTTTCGTTCCTGGTTCCCTCGGTGTGCCTATTCCCCACGTCTTGAGCCCGAGGATTCCCCGGCACTGGTATATGATCGCAGCAGCCGCGGGATTCGGGGTGGTCGATGCCGGCAGGAGTGCTCAGCCATTGTCCCTGCTGTGTGGCTGTCATTGAAAATCTTTTGTAGACCACCCGACGTCACCAATTCAAGCGTCGCCCCAACACCCATGATATAAAAAGGATATAAAAGCACTATAACCAGCGGATAAGAGAGGGAAAAGACCAAGAGAAAGGAGTATAGAGAAACCTAGAAGAGAGTGAGAGAGAGAGAAATACGTTCCTATTGCCTCAACGTTCGTAAGCGACTCACTAAAGACACTAAAGAGGCTCTCTTATGGAGTCGAGAAATTTTTAAGGCGAGATGCAACACAGGAGATGCTAAAGATGTTGGTTAACTCGGCTCAAGACAAGAATCGATGGCAGCGGCCCACCCTGATGGCTGCAAAAGCAAGTCTTGTGGCTTTTGTCTTGGCCATCCAATTTATGGGCCACCTGCAATTATTTAGCGTCAGGCGGGAGCAGGAAAACAAGGCATTGAATGAGAAGAGCTAACTAACCGGTCCCGAAGTCCCCGTCCCGTATATATGTATACCCCTCCAAGCTTCTAGGCTTTTGTTTTATTTCTTCTGAACACTTTTTTTTCGCTTTTTTCTTTCCTACGCTTCGCTTAGCTGTATGCATAAGGTCTGCGTACCCAGAGTGGTCGAATTTACATGATTTAGACGTAAAAGAACTACGGTAACGAAACACAAGAAGCTTTATAAGGTAACGCAAGCTTCGTTTGGTGAGGGAAAACCTTTCGCGGCTTGCTAGTATATAAATCGGTATCCAAACGAGAATCATTCGTCTTTTACTGCTATCAGCTTCCTATCAGCAGCAAAAGAGCCAAGTGAGGGATTTGACCAAAAAGGCAAAAGGCTCTCGAGTTGCTAACGGCTGCTGGCCTAACCGCATTCCCCTATCTTGGGATTAATTAGTCAGCGTCCATCCATGTTCCCGAAAAATCGCCAACGAGGTCTAAATTAAATCCCAAATTCCGAACTCCATGAGCGGATGATTATGCTTATAAACCGCGCTGATGGGTGCAGTTTAGACTTGAGAGGTTGTGACAGTTAAGGTGATTCAAGGAATCACAGCATGGCGGCACGGAATCGAAATATCCGGGCTATTTCATCCCTAAAAGACCCCCAACATTCTTCCAAGTGAAATGTTTTCGGCACGTAAAATATGTGTAGCTGACTAGCTAGTAATGGTACGTTTATAAGCAACCCAATGCCTGGGATCGGACGAGATAATGCAGCAAGATTGATGGCTCCAATTAATTCACCGATTCTCGGACTGTTGTAATTTATTAGACACGTGTAATGGCTAGAAAAATTAACCCTGTTTCTTTCTACGATTGCAGTAAATTAGCAGCCGAGACCAACTGTGAACAGAGTTTCGCTTTTGCCTTTTTTTGCACGCTGCCCCCGGGTTTTCGATGCGATGCAGAAGGTTGATTAGACGAAAAAGGTCCTTGTTCGTTTGTTGTGGCGACGTGCCGGTTCGTTTATGAGCACCTATATTTTCCGAGTACGATACGGACCTTTTGCAGGCAGCAGTAACTAACTATGCGTCAGGATGCTACCAGTCGAGTTCCCCGGCTCCATCGAAGCCAGCCGAAGACGCGACGAGTTATATTGCCGCTCTGGAGGCGAACAAAAGAAACCAGCCAAGTTAGATATCTGGTCGAGGGACCATCAGGTTTTTCGAGTTGCTTGCTAGAGCCACCGGGCTGTCAAATTAGCTTAACTGGCCGTGTCGTATCGCTAATTTGTTATTCCGGCTTTGAGATTCCTGTTGAGGTTGAGCATAGAAGCCCCCCAGGCCGCGCACCAGCAAGTTGTTGCGAGTCCACTAAGGGCTATTCAATTAGCCAGATCTTAATGAATATTTATGACCCTGTCCAGCCAGGTACGCAAGAGCAGAAGGAGAGGCCGATGTCTTTTTTTTTACCTGTTTCTTTTTTTACCCCTCTTTAGTGCACTGGCTGGGGCAAGCACATTGAAACAACTAACTAAAAGAAGGACGAAAGAAGTGGGAGAACTGCGAGGAGTGCTGAAGCGGTGATAAATTGCAAGAGGCCATTGCTAACAAATGACGGGCAACCTTTTATAGTCCTGGAAGGAGAAATTCGTGACGCCCATTACAAGTTAAAGTCAATTATATTATGTGGCTCAAATTATCTGCTCTCCTTACGCGATATAAAAGCGCGAACGTCAACAACGCAGCAGCTTTTTCATTTTCACTTTTTGTGTACCTCGTTTACTCAAAGAGCTTTATAGGACGCGTACCCCGAGCGTGATATGTTTGTGTTTTTACTTGAGAATAGGCACCAATTATTAATCCATTATCTTGTGCTTGAATGCCTTTAGGGGTAATGCAATACACGTTGCCTCAATTTATATATTATAAGATACATATTTTTAAAGTAACATGTCATATACCTTGGTCTTTTTCTTTTTAACTATTGTGTTTACTCAGTAGCTGTCTTTAAGCTTGAAAAATTATGACTTCCGCGGCTTTTTTAAGTACTTTCACTAGATTTTCAAACCAGAAAAGACGTTACTTTAGTTCAACCAAACGACTAAACCCCGGCCTTGGTCGTAAAAGACTTACCGCACTCGTTCGTAGTCCCTCGTTTTGGCTCACTCCCCATGTGACAGTTCTATCCGTCATGGAAAGAAACGAGTGCCTTGTAATCGCGAGACTTTTATTTATATATTACGGGATCCTAATCAACGTCTGAAGAACTCTTGTGTCAGGTATTTGGATACGCTACGCTGGCATGGTTAGTAATTCATAGGTGATCTCCCGAAAAAGTGTAGTTGCCAACTTAATGACTAGTTAGCTCGAGGTATCGTGCAAATAACCCGTTTCCCCACCTCGGTGGTTAGGCCAACACGTCAGCTATCGCCCCGCAGGCGGACCACTTTTACCATGTTAGCCAGGAACGCAAAAGGCAAGCCGCTGCCGTTTTACAGAACCCCAAAACTACCATAGCCAAGCTGAATTAGTCTTGGCGTACTGCAATCAGTCCCCGAAGTCTTTATATTATAATTATGCCGACATATATTATGAACTTGGTAGATTCATTCTGGCAGGAGCGGAATGTTTGCAGACTGGTTTACCATAAAAAAGGGAACCGAACTGACTCTACGGCCTTTTCTGAATCCGAATTGCCAGCATTATCTCGCCTCGCTGTTATCCCACTTTCTGCCAGTTTCGTTTCCTTTTCTTTGCCGCTCTTTTGCCCTTTTTTTGGCTTCCGAGAAAACAGAGTGGGTAGGACGGAGCATTGATAATAACCCTGAATTATGACAGCTTTTTTGGCATCCATCAGCCATTATACTTTGCAGGTGGACGTTAGCTGACCATTCTTATCTATTGCACCGGAGCTAGTTGCAACAGTGAGAGTATATAACATTGAATGACGTCGCACAATAGCACTTTTTCCTATAAAGCACCTCCCCACATCATCATCATCGTCATCACGAGGCGCTGATGGTGTTGTTACAAGACAATCAGCGCATAATGAGGATGTTGCTATGGCCGAGGGTCGCCTGACCATAAGAAAACGGCTAATTAGCTTTACGCTCGTAAATTCTCTTCTAGCGGGCAAGCCTTTTTTTCCCTTATGTTTTTTTTTCTCCTTTTTAATCCTCCTATCCCTTTGGAAAAACCATTCGATTCGCATCCCGGCGCTCATCTCACAGGCCCAAGAGGAGTGCTTCATAGCTTATTTTAATTCTTGCAGCTTTTATTCCTTATTCTTATATACTAGCCATTATCTCTCTCCGTCTTTCGCGTGTAGGCATTGCAAGTCGGGCAAAGAAACAGAGGGGAAAATAAAAATCTGATATAATTTAGGGCGCGGTATAGTGTTATGGCTTTTTAGCTTGGAACCCCCTTTAGCAGTAACTATACAAGCTAGCTCTTTCTTTCTGTCCTTCCTTCTTTCTGTTTGTTACTCCATTGCGCCGTAAATTTCTTGGCACACAATGGGAGCTAAATGAAACGCGTTAATTAATGGCAGGGCTTAGACGCTATTGTTGTGTTTTGAACTCGGGGGGGAAAAAGAACGAAATGAAGTTTGTGCTACTTCAAAAGGCACCAGCCCACTTAATTGTATCATCACACTAAAAATCTTCCGCAAGACTCTGGTACTAATGAGCTCCGTGTCTTTCTTTCTAACTATAAGTTTTCTCCCGTTCTAGATTTTAAGGGGGCAAATACACTGAAAGGCTACTCCTAATGTTTTTAGTATATGGGACTCCCAAATGGTGTATACACTTTCCAGCATGAGACGACCTTTAACGAAAGGGCAAGATAATACCATAAGTGTTTGTTAGGTGAATTTGACTTTCCCTTTAAATGCGGTGTTTTCTTGTAGATTTGGATGTCGTCGACGTCGACGTCGTGCAGGTTTGGGTCTGATGGATGGTTGTCTTCTTTGGCCGTCTTCATGCATCTTACAGCTCAGCAAGGTTTCTTGGCTAACATCACAATGCCGAGCACACCAACACACAACACACAGACTGAGTATCCCGTGTTTTGATTATTATTTATTTTCATTCGTTCTTGACCAAAAAAAGGCCCCAGCTTGATGGCGGATTACTCACCCTCTACGAATCTCCGGCTTGAAAAGCAACGCAAATGTTGCGCACCTTTCTCTCAGGTTCAAGAAACGCTGCTCCGGTGTGATCAATCATCTGGCTTTTTAGACGCCAGCAAAAAAAAAAATTGTCTTCACAATACCCCCCAAACTGGCAGGGACCCCAAAATCGTGTCCGTTTTCCCAACGATTTGAAAGGAACTTCAATTAACTTTGGCTAGCCAGGAGTTAAATAAGGAAACTAATTGACGGCATTCATGGACATTGTCCAGTTTCAGGCGTGTCAAGGTATGACTGACATCTCACTCTGCTCGCTCTTCTTCCCCTACATACCCATCAACCCATGACAAACTGTAAACTAACTCTTGCCAAAAGCTGTAGGTTCTTGGGGACCCGTCTCTCGAGTTGAAGTACCGCCTGGCGTTCACAAACCATTAAAACTTTCAATTGGTCTTAATGATCTGTGGCCAATCCGTTAGACAAGGTAATTCATCGTCTCCCCCCCCCCCCCTTTAGACCACGGGTTCTCTTCAGGCGTTCCATGCCTTGACTCCTTTTCAGAGTGGCAAGTAAAGACTATGCCAGGAATGTCCGTACGGGATGTATATACACAAGGTATACAGTACCCCACTCCACCCTTCGCTTTTGACGTGACTTTTACCTGAGCTGTATCTTTTGCAAAAGGGCCAGCATGAAAGACAACTTGGGTCCCCCCAAGAAAAAGGAAGAAAAATGATGGCATCGTCTTGTTGAGAAATTGGTCGCCGCTGTGCAGTTCTAAATTTCCATATGGGCTCGCAATAGGGTCTTCTTTCTCCTCCAGCTTCTTCTTTTCAACTATTTTTACCTGGATCCAAAAGGAGAGGAGGTATCCATGGAGGCATATCGTTCCTAGCTGTTGCAGCAGTGTGTGACTGACTTATTGGCCCTTTTTACAAGCTGCTGCTTTGCCTTGCCAAAGCTCTCCGCCATAAGTTCATCGAAACATTCCTCGAGTTTAGTTGACCAGCTGAATGGCTTTAGGGAAAAAGAGAGAGAGAGAATGAAAGAAAAGACAGACTCTTTAAAAGCTAGAGAAACAACTTGTAAATCGCTTACAAAGCGCTGAGGTATTACAGCCCAATTCCAAGTGGGGAAACTCTTAACTTTTTCAATGCGACACCGTTTTGCACCTCCATCCATCACCTCCGAGTTCCGCGTCGTTCGCCACAATAGTCCCAGCTCGAACACTCGTACACTTGTGAGCGCTATTGTTCACGTCTAAGGCCAAGGTGGCAGATCCCAACTCTGGAAACTCCCACACCGAAGGTATATCTCCCAGTTTTTCTCGAGTAAATCTCCCAAATCCAAAAACGGTTCAATGGATTGCTACTATATCGGTGAAACTCGCACCTCAATTTGACTCCAGAGGATTGAGTGTGAAATTCTTGTACCTCTCGCGTTCTCCAAAAGAGATTCCCAAAAGAGGCGGGTATAAAGGTAACAGCGAAGACTTTTTCAGGGATTGAGGCCGTAAGTATATACGCTTTTGATAGCATGACCGCAGCACCAAGTCCATCAGTCTTCGCATTGGGATCTGTCACGTGACAAATAGATTCTCCAGGTTGACGTGGTTTGTCTTCCGCCCGAGACCGCGCTGGCGGCTCGACGCAGCTTTTATACAAACTCACTGACACGGACGGAATAACTCAATTGCGAACCGACCGCTGGTTCGGGGGCTTCCTGGATTGTTGCTGACGCGTTCACCGTGAGATATGCAGCGTAAAAAGGAGCATTCTTGTGGGTCGGGATTGTTACCTTGTATAAGATTTTTGAAAGATGAATTTCACATGGCCTTTTAACTGTTCAGTAGCGCTCTTGGAAGCTCCCTGCGCCCCTTTGATGCTGTATGATCTTCCCTTATTCTCCACCGGAGTCAACTCGATAATGGTTGCCTTTCCCCGTGGAATTTTTCTTTAGACCTTGTAGGAGAAGGTTCTTAAAAAGCGAGGGACCAGCTATGGGACATTAATTCGATGGAATCCGAGTAATGCCGTGGAATGCGAACAATTTTCGGGGTTATTCGTCAGGTCTCAATTAAGATTTTAAGCAATTTTTTGTCGTCTCTTACTCGCTTTCTCCCTCTGAGGTTTGGAAGGGAAAAAGACATATTTTTTATGGTTATATAGAGGAGCGATGTAATCGTACGAAATAGGCAATTCCATTTTCCCTTGTCAGCTGCTTTTTCTTCTTCCCTTATTTTTTTTATTTTTATTTTTTCCATTGTTGAAAAGGCTGTCTGCACTCTGGAGGAAGCAACAGAATAGTTGAGTCGGGTGATTTCCTCTGTGCAAATAGCTCTTTTGATCCCATTCCATAGCAGTCATTTTGTTGTTGGTGTTGACGGCGTTGTAATCGGGGCAGCGAACGCTGGCTCGTTTCCGTCGCTCCGTATGGTATATAATGCAGTCAGCGGGAGAGTGTAGTGTATAAGCTGCTGTTTGGTATAGCTTTCCATATGGTATTAGCAAAAGGCCAAGAGTCAGTGTCAGTGCATATAGAGTTGGGGAGTTTACCAGCCCTTTTAGAGCTGTGGCAATGGCAATGGTTGTCCCCCGTGTGCTCCTTCACGTGAGATAAGCGTTATCAGAAAATGAGACTCCCCCGGGTTCAATGGAGAGGCTGAATGGCGAGAATTAGGATGCAAAATGGGGAGCGGTTATAGACTCCGTAACATAGCGCAGCAGTCCCCCGGAAGATGCTCCGGAAATTATTTCTTGCCATAAAGCAACAACAGCCATCTCAAACTCGCAGGCTTTTCTCGGGAAAGCGGCAAACGCTATTTTTTTATCACCCGGTGGGAGTCCGCCATGTGGATCGTTGTGTCAAGGTTTCCAAAGGAAATAATCAGGAAATTTTCTCGCTTACATATAAGCTTCTGATGGAGCCGATAGGAACGGGGAATCAAGGGATAGCGAAGATGATTGGCTGCTTTGGCCGTAGCATTGGCTCTCTCACGAGTGGGGAGATGGAGCGCCGATAAACTGTTGATATTCTTTGAGTAACACGTACAAGTCTTTTTAGGGTGCCGAAGCTTTTCCAGATTGAGATGATCTAAGAGAATCCGATTAGAATGGGAGAAAAATTAAGAAAAATATTAGAAAAATGATTTCGGAACACTGCCAAAACTTTTCAAAGATACAGTACAATACAAATGAGATTGTAACGGACATTAAAACAGTATTTGGAAATAATTCCGTCAGTTTTTATATTTCTTTCACCTCTACTTCTAATATTAGACGTAAAGTTGGTTCATGGGAATTACAATTAGGAAATGAAAATTAAATTGAAATAGCAACTGAAATGAAGAAGGGCATTTTGGACATAAACAAAGACAGAAATTGTAAAAGTAGAGTGACTTTTTCTCGGTTTTCCGTTTTCCTGATCTTCAAACTTGTAAAAGGTGTCTTATCGGCTTCTTGGCGTTTTTACATATCAGGTGTGGTTCTCGCGTTGCTGTTTTTGAAGATAGGGCTTCTTGGTCGTGGGCACTCGAACAGCATTCTAATGTTCACGCACACTGCTGTTTTGTTAACTTGTTTAACCTGCTATGCACGTGTGAGTCGGCTGCAGAATGGGTAAAAACGTAATTGTAGGTTTGTGTTCACTAGCTGAGATAATTAAGGTACGGAAAGTAGGTTGATGAAAAGAGTTAGACGATTAAAGCTCAGTGCAGGGACTAAGATGTCCGTGCGTTGGCGGCGAGATCGATGTGTAATTAAAGGTGATCACGCTATCCACTAATCTGGGCAGTCCACCGTGTCTACTTTGAATGCTGGGTTACATTAATAAGCGAAGAGATGCGTGAATCTATTGCTGGAGAGCGAACAAGCTTTCTAGGGGAGTCGCGAGAAACTCGTTACAATCTGTGACCCGTTCTTTCGTTTTTTAATATATTTTTTTGGGGTGGTACAGAGAGGGGGGACTATGTTAAAACCGAGTTTAATTGCGTCTGCACACAAGTTTGGAAGAGCGTTGATTTTACATTGGTTGCCCCCACTTGTGTAATAATGGCGAGCCAAGTGATGCCACACGCAAAGTTGTCATATCAGAAAATGACAATTTGAGCCCCATTCATCGTTTGCTGCAGCGGTCTAATGACTCGCTTTTAGATTACGCTCGTGATTTTCAAATTGAGAAGGCCGCGGCTGCGTGTTCTTTACATCCCCCGTCAAGTCCCCGATGCTCTCATCCGTCAATTTCATTTCCGGATTTCGCGACGTTGCCAGCCCCTCATGTTAATGTCGATTGTCAAAAAGGGGAACAATATGCTCGGGTAGGAAGTTTCACACAGGGCTCTATGTCCGTCTCCTTTCGTTATATATGCCTGACATCCCCAGATTACATACACAATAATAGCCCACAGCCCCCCTTTTCCAGCGAACGTTTTGACTCCGCATAAGAGTCCAAGTCGCTTTTGGCTTGCGTCTCTCTCCCCCATCTCTATTGAGTTTGTTTATTTAGTGGTGTAAAGTGTTCTATTCACAACATTTTGGTTACATAAAGACTTTCGTGTGGGTTCTAATAAGCCAAGTTAAGCGTCTTTTACCCAACACGAGATTCAGAAGGGGAATGGAGTGAGCGTATGGGAGGTCCGAGTTCATTTTCTATCATGCTTAGAAGACTTTTTAAAGGGAGAACGTAGCAGTTTATGGCAAAAAGGCCGCGCCGCTGTAGTACAGAGAAAAGCATTGTTGATTATGGGAGAATAGCTCTGGAGTTTGAGCGCCAAACAGGTTTTCTGCCTTGGGATCTCTGGGAGAGACCATTGCGTGACTAGGGGCGATTGAGAGACTCGAGTCGGGACAATTAGTCCTAGATTGGCACTCTAACACAATACTAGCACCGAAAGCATGGACAACACGCCAACTTATACTGCTAACTTGGGCACACCGTGACGAATATCTTAGGTATACAATAGTCATTCTTCTTCGTACCGTTTCAAGTTATCTACAGAAGCCGTCTGGATGGCTCCAGCAGCAAATTGCCTTAATTAAAACCTCTTCCCCAAACAGCTCCCATCCCGCTTTTTGTGCCTCTTTTCCTCTCGAGTCGACAATCACCCGAGTTAGGGCTCAAACCTCCGTAATTTCCAGCAGAAAACGCTGATGCCTAAGCCTGTTATTCTGGAATTAGGTTGAAAATGCGTGTTGAAATTCTCGGCTGGTTTCACATAGTCTTTTGTATTTTGTTTTTATGCTCCGTTGTAACACAATGGCAAATTATAACTTCTCTGGTTCGGAGGAAGGCGACAAAAACAAACAAAAAGAAACTTGCAGGGATGATGTCAAGGTATATGTACATAATTTTTTACAGGGAAAAACAGCGTCGCGGTAAAGAAGCTACCCAACATTCGCTTAACGTTTTATAGCATTTGTACACAAACACACACACACGCACGCTCTTCTTCGAACCCCCGACATGATTTTTAACAACGATTTGGAACGCAGCTGCAGCGAAAATTGTTTCCAACGAAAAGCACTTTTTGTGCCTTCGATTTGCATTTCCACATTTCAGCTCGTGTGTTTCTGTGAGTATATTTCTGCTTCTTTAGTCACTCATTGTTCTGGAGGGGAAAGATAATACTTTTTTTTCTACCCCTCAAAGGTTTTCACTTCAGCGAGGCAATAAGCCTGGCGGTAAGGACGACGTTGGTGTTCCACTGCCGTTCTGGTACATACCGGCCGCAGCGAACGACATGAAAGGGTTAGGCCTGCCCAAAGTGAGCCCGGAAGCTGAGCTCACTTGTGGGTACATGTGGTGTACTCCTGCGGGCCCAAACAACCCAAACGTGTGTGGTAGACCTAACGGCCGGGCTGACATTCGAAGTTTCTCTAGTTCGGCTTCTTGCAGGCGTTTAGCTTTGGCTCGTCGATTCTGGAACCAGATTTTCACCTAGAGATATTAATTTATTCATCTGTTAGTTTTATTTCATTTTTAAAATTATTTTTGACAAAGTTTATAAGTTTTGACAAAGATCTTACCTGTGTCTCTGTAAGCGCCAGCGAAGCAGAAAATTCAGCACGTTCGGCAATGGAAAGGTATTGCTTTTCGCGAAATTTCTTTTCCAGGGCCATGAGTTGCTGGGTGGTGAACGGCGTTCGGGGTTTTCGGTTGGGCTTGTGCTTCCGTAATTGACAGCGAATTTGACCAGGCGGAAGTTTCGGTAATCCATCTAAAGACGGTGGTAATTTAGGCAAACCGACTTCCCCATCTTCTGCGCAAACAAACCAAAAAGCGGGCCAACCGTTATGATATGCCTTTTTGTGAATTTGCAGAGCTTCAGAGAGAATTTTAGAGGAAATCTTTAACAGTTTTAAGCTTTTAAGAGGAGGAAAACGCACCGCTGACGGTATAAAATACAGAAAAAATGGTTCTGCCCAGGAGGAAACGCATGTCAAGCGTGAAAAAAGTGCGTGAGTGATACACACGCACTCTGCTTTAAAAAGCGATCCGGGGAGAATCTTTTTTTGTCCTATCTAACCTCAATGGACTCACATTGGTCACGACGGAAGTCATTAAACAGTGTAAAATTGGTTGAATTCAAGGAAATGAGCCTAAACTCGCATCGACGCGTGAAACTAAACATAGAGGTCAAAGAAAAAAAGAGGAAGGATTGTGCTAGGGCTCTAGGAAGTGTTTGATGTGACTTTTACGATCTCGTGACGAAAATGACGAAACTGGGCTTGATTCATTAGGAAAGTAATGATTGCCGCATAAGCGTAAAACGATTGAATTGGAATGACGATTGTGCGTGTCCGGTACTAGTAGTCAGCTGATTTGTGGTGGTGTCGGGGGCGAATGATTACCTGCGTTAATTGATTGTAGGAAAGGGGTACGTGTGTGTGTATGTGTGCATAGGAAGATTAGGGTTAATCACAAATCACTTACTGTGAGAAGGTGGATTGCCGGGGTGAGACCAAACGAAGGGCGAATACGCAAAGGGCCAAGGCGGACTAGTCAAGACAGTTGGCGTGGTAGCACCAGGTAAACCGGCGGTCCCAAAAGCTGAGCCCGGAGCTGCCGTAGCTAAAGAGCCGGGTGGTCGCGCCAGGGACGCTGGACTGCCGGGCAAAGATACGGTTGAATTGGACCGTTGGTGCAAGTGCTGCATTAAGGAGCTAGGGTTGTACAATGCATGATGGTGATGAAGCGAATGGCGAGATAACCCCGAGAGAGAAGAAGATTTCTTGTCGTCTTCATCTAGATCACAGTCGTCGTCCTCCAAATCGTCGAGCGAACTTTCGCAGCCGTCGTGATCATCCCGACCGTCACTGTGCTGCGACCGCGAATCGTCCACGTCAATGTCATTGTCACTGTCTCCGGCGGAATCACGAAGGTGTTGGGGTGAAAGGGAGGCGATGTGGGACAAGTCTTTGGCTTTGGTGGAGAGATCGGTTGGTAAAGTTGAAGAAGCGCGGTCGAGTGCGGGTGAGAAGGGTGATAAGGACTCTTTAGGGTACTTGACGGTAACAGGTTGTTGTTGTGACGGTGAGCGAGTCGTGTTGGAGAGAAGGGAATCGACACTGAAATTGATTTTGCGACTCGGCTGATGAGCAGGCGATAAGCACGGCGTGCGAAGGACTGCTGACGAAGGGTGCTGCAGTGCAACGCTGTTACCACACGGCGAAGACATGGGTGAAGCAGTGGTGCTCAGGATCGGCGAGCTGGAGGAATTAATAATGCCGTCAGTAGTGGAGCCACTCGTAGTACTAATAGCTTCGGAATCGGAAAGTGACACTGGTTTGACTTTGTCAGCAATCATCATGATGTCATGGGAAAGTCCAATGGTTGTTTCCCTCACTTCAACTCGGGTTAAAGCAAAACGTTGATCTAAGTG
This sequence comes from Lepidurus apus apus, assembly GCA_022832285.1. Lineage (NCBI taxonomy): Eukaryota > Metazoa > Arthropoda > Branchiopoda > Notostraca > Triopsidae > Lepidurus > Lepidurus apus. The sequence continues at coordinate 168,263 of JAGJRO010000040.1, read as the reverse complement.
ATTCTAGAATGGCTGTTTTGGGGAACAGTTGCACCGAGCACATTTACCGTCGAATCTCAAAGCGTTTTTCAATCAAGGTTCACTTCACTTTCTGGACGTTGTCTTTCTTTATTTCTTGTAGGCTGTTTTGAAAGTTTCTCGATGTTAAGGGGGCTTAAAAGCTTACAACAACACTTCCTTTCACGACTGAGGTTGACTGGCATGTGAGTTAATGAGGCAGCGTGCTTGGGAGACCTTGCTTTTTCCTTTTCCTTGGGTTGTGGCTGAGCTAGCGGGGCGCAGAGCAAGAGCCCCGCACAGGTAGGCGGTTCTTGGGCCAAGTAGGCGGTCGTTGAGTCTCGCCGGATTGTAGGTATTGCTTTCCAAGGCGAATCCATGGGTCGCGCTCGGGCTTTATTGATAAGGAGCAGGCGTGGCTAGTGAAACCGTAAGGATTTGACGCTATTCTCTCTCCTCGTTTGCTGTGCTGCTGCAGCCATGTCGGGAATCATTAGTGGCCAACACATGCGCCCGAAGCAGTACTAATCGATGCGGAGCTTGAATGCAGAACCCCATAGTTGTGAATTTTGGTCTGTGCCAGGTCTTTTGCGCTATTAGGTAATATACAGCCAAATGAGGCTATTTGTCACAGATCGCCAATTTTTGGTCCTATTCACATTACTTTTACTCACTACTCTCTCGTGTCTCCCCATACAAAAAATAGAAAAATTCGATAGTTTCTTTTGATAGAGTTGAGTATATCTTTTACTAGATTTATACCTCGCGGCTTTCATTTCTTTTTTACAATGGAGGAATTTGGGGTACTTTTTTTATTTATTTTCTTTTGCTTTCCGGCGCTTACTTTGAAAAAGAATTGGATTGTGAAAAGAATGGCATTCCGATTGTCGCACCAAACTTTTTTTTTCCGTCACGATGAAAGGAAAAAGGGGTGGTCCAGAAAAAAATAATTTGTCTCGGAATTATACGTTTCACTTTTTGACATGTCGTATTTCCCAATTTTTTTTTATTTTTTTTTTGGAGTGAGCACGAGGACGAGGTCACACGCAGATTGTGGGACCGCAGCCTCTTGGAGGGTCGCTAGTGGGCAAATCGAGCGAAGAAAGAAATTAAGAAAGGGTCATGTGCTAGTTTGACTGCGTTTCTTTAATCAGATTATGGACCTTGTGCCGACATGTTGCCTTGTAGGCTAATGCTTTTCAATTCCTACAATCATCCTGGTAAATCCTGCCCCCTTCTGTACTGTGCTTTCCCTTCTACCGCTTTCAAACAAAAGCAATAGCAAAGCCTAACTGATGGACGTCTCAGGTCAGCCTCAATCCTTTGGCTGGGGAGCTATATGGCAATCTTTTGACCTGACTTGACACTGACATTCCGCGATATTACTATGCAGAAACACTGTTCAAGTCACTGGACGCGTCTCTCACTCCGTTTGTTCTCAGGGAACTTTTCGGATGACAAACAAATGAAAATGAGCCCCCTCTGATGGTAATAAGTAGTCCCCGAAGCCAAAAGGGTTTCTTGTTCAAACTGATGTGATAAGCAATTGGGACCAACAACTTGCTTATTCCGTGTCACCACATCAGCACCAAAAATTCCTCTTTAATGAGAGGGGAGAGAGAGAGAGAGAGAGGGAGAGAGATCCGTAGTGGATTTGCTAGTCAGGATCATGTCTCGCTTAACCTTGATGGAATGAACAAGATACGCTGATCAGCCTTGACCCTTTCCCTTATTGCAATTATCAAAACGCCATAAATCCCCCAAGTGATTCTCGCCGGTGCTTTTTATAGGCTCTGTCGCTTAATAGCAATCGTTTCGGGGGTCTCTACGGGGAATCAATTGGAAATGGAGGGGAGGAACGATGTCGTTTGCTAAGAACAAAAACACAGCCAAGAATGCGTTTCAAGCTACCCGCCATGAAAACCTTGAATTGACCTAATCTGACAAAGCTCGTCTCTCCGGTCAGGGTGGCCCATCACCCTACAAGCTTCTTTAGAACATGCGGATTAACGGATTGAACCTTATTTCCAGAACAGGGTTTGAAGGACCACACTGGAGAAGCGAAACTGAAACTATGCCTGGCATTTCTGTGTATTACTAGATCGATAACTTTGGGCAAATCGAGTTTCTCTTTAAAAGGGTTTCCTTGCCTTTTAACCCAACCAACCAATCAACATTGGCTCACACAAACAAGTCGCTGCTAGCTCTTTTTAGTCACACGTGATCGTTTCTGGATTCGCTCATCTCCCTCGCTGCTTCACTCGACTGTTGAATTGCGCTGGAATTGACGCTGAAAAAGCTGGCACCTTTTCTCTCTGTGTCTCTTTCGCTTTTAGACGCTCTGTGTGTGTGAATAACCAGCTCGTATGTTGCTATCAAAAGCTCTGAATAGCTCGTGATGGCTCTTTTTGTTGCCTTAGCCAGAATCACAGGGGAAAGATAGACCGGAGAGCCTCTGCTCTGCTGTGTAATCTCGACCGTAGGACGTCTTTTTCATCTTCCCTCTCTATATTCGCAGTCTAAAAGACTTGTATACAGCCACAGAGCCTGCCTGGAGCTCGCTATACAGGCAAGGTAACCATGCACGACGGACCCCTGACTTGATAGCTATTTCGAGTCCTATTACATTAATCGGCCATCAATTTCGTCCCTTTAGCTGTCTTAATGACCCAGAAAAATTTTTGAGGACAAAAGGCGTCACACAGAAAAAGCCTTTTTCGGTTCATTCTCAGCCCTTTTGTACCAATTTTAAATTTTAGCCTATGAAGTGGCGATCTGGCGAAAGAACTTCGTGAAATGCTCAGTGAAGGTCTATTGAAGGCTCATTTTCTTACAACGGGAAAATTCGAACATTCCAAGTATTTTTCGTCGCCTGAGCGCGTGATGGTGAATTATGGAGGGTAATCTGTTGCTCATTCCTTGCCTGTGTTCACATGATTATCAATTGCGATTTAATTTCGCGTACAAAAGAGGGGACCGTTCCCATTCCAACGCCTTTTCAAGCGGGCTATATGAGATCTTGGCTTTTGACGAATGGCGTGCCGCTTGGCAGCTCATGCTTGTCGACTATTATTGTTGCAATGGGGATGCCCCTGTGCGCAGTGTATTGTTGGGCGCCAAGCTTTGTGAGAGAAACTGTAGAAGACAGATTTCTATTGGGTCGGTTGTTCGCTCTGTGTACGTGTGTGCAACCATGATGGCCCAAACGCTTTTGCTTATTGATAGAGCTCATGATGGAGAACGTTTTGGGGCTCCTGCGTTTGGCTGGCCGGTGTCTATATAGTGCCTCTCTCATTACGCTAATCGCCCGTGATGGCTGCCTGCATTGCCTGGCGTGGCACCCGGCCCAAACGACATTAGGAATGCTCGGCTGAGCACCAACGACTTGATTTAACCTTTCGACATCATTGCAGCTTTAATGCGTTGCTAAATGCTTGACTCTGACGCCAGAAAAAAGAATTGATCGGTGATAGCAGATGCGGTTCGTTTGAAAATTGACTTGGAACCGGAAAGGATTTTTTGTATGACATGATTTTCAACTGCTCAACAAAAAATAATCTCAATAACAAAATATAAAAAAGTTTAGCTATGGAATAATTTATTGGTACCGTTTGCAAGTTTACTTTGGGAAAAACAAACTTGGCTTTGAAGGTCTAAGCCAATAGCAGCTATTCCGCAGCGTGAAATTTCGTTGTTGGAGACTTTCATTATTGCAGTGGGAGCATGCGTTGGTTCGACGCGTTCATTCGGCGTTTCCCCGGTTTCCTTCAAACGCGTCCGAGGCCGAAGAATAGCGGATGACGAATGCTTGACTCTTGTATTCTTTACAGTCCAAAAGGTTGGGAGCTTCTTGTCACCTGGTCCTCCTGGCTCTCATGAAGTAGTCCAATAGACTTTATATGAAAAGCCTTATACACTTGAGGCATTGTGCAGTGTGTAGTAAAGGTAGTAAGCACCTGGCCCAGGTACATTACTCTTTGGGTCTCGCTTTTAATATTTCATTCTTTTTCAAAAGCTCTCCCCTCTTAACTCAACATCAATACCATGATCAACTCCAGTTCAATAGACTGTAACCATACAGCCCCAACGCCTACCTCGTTAAGAACCAAAATTGAGGGTAGGAAAATTATTTTTTTTCCTTTTTTTATTACAGGGATTGATTGTGAGTTTTTTACGCATGTGTGACGCTTAATTTTCGAGATTTTTATGCTTTTTACTAAAGAAAGCCGATTGCTGTTTCATTTGTCATTCTGACTTAGAATGGTAATGAAGTTTTCAAAAAATTCTAAGCACTTTGACTCCATAGAGCACGAAAGCACGACTTTTGGCGCTGCCATAACGTAAAATTGGTAAATGCGGGCACCTCCTCGTTAAAACTCCCTGGCTCCGACTAATGATGAAGCACATCATCAATCTGGCGTGGAAACTGACCGCCCTGTTAAACCATCTGGCTTGAGGGAAGAAGAAGAAGAAAAAGATTATGTCCAAAGACGTATCCGAGATGAGAGCACTTGCCCTTTCCACTCTTATTCCCTTTGCCACAGCAAAACTCTACACTTGCTCGTTTCCTGTATCAAAATACGTGTGTATAGGGCATACACATCGCTCTCCATGAGAGCAAGTGGTTTTGCTGCCTGGTGGTCGTGTAAATATACAAAACCATTACCGCCCTCGTAAGAAATCCGAGATCTTAATGATCCAATTTACCCATCAACAACATACCCTCAACGAAAAAGCCTATCTGCCCGTTCTCTTAAAGCTCTTCATTCATCTCGCCACGACACAGCGGATGGAGATTGTATGACGGGGTTTCGTAGCGAAGAGAAACAAAAAATACTAAAAAAAAGTGTCGATTTAGTCATATCTTTAGCAAAGGTGTGTCGCTCTGCGTTCTGAACGACTTCCGGCATGGTGACAGTCGGAAATATTTATCCATACAGATGGCCATTGTTTTCGTGCCTTACGACTCCTACGGGATCAATCCACTGGGCGAAAGCGTCAGTTTTCGATGGTCCTCGCATTATCTAGGGTCCAAGGAGGTCACCGGTCGTCAGTTTAGGTCGTGTCCCGGGAGAGATCTGTATTCCGAGGACGCTATCTTGCCAACTAGAAAAACTGCTCCATCAAGTCAGAATTGGAGAGTATTCCGAAGGAAATAGAGCTGTCGGCCCAGCTATAACTTCCTCTTTAAGTGAGAATTGCCACCGTAGGCACGCCCCAATATTACCCTCCCCACTTGGAATCTTCCCATCCATCTTATTTAGCTTCTTTAAGCGAAGAAAAAACTTTTTTCGTCTTCTTTTTTTCTTTTTGGAGGTTTCGTCTGAGGAAAGTATTGCTGATTTCTTAGTCTCGACTGAGTTGGAACTTAGAAGTAATTTTCGGTTTGGAGAGAGGAGACTCGGTAAATGAGATGGGCGTGGTTTTGGCGCGCGGGAGGGCCGTCACTAGCGTCGGTATATATGGCTTTCGTTTGGAATGACCCATGACCTAAGCTTGGGGATTTATGAAGACAGTTTTGGGACCGGGCTTCTCACGTTCAGCGAGATGTTTCTCACACATGGTTACACGCATTACTGCGTACCACAGCCGGTTGAGGAACCTCTTTGCAAAGTTGCCTAAAACTTACGCGTTTGGGGTCTTCGGTAAGAACCCAGAATCTTCGAACATTATTCTCGTTAGCTTCATGGAACGCGACCCAAGAGACCCCCAGCCTCTTGTGTTGCAGGCAATAGTCGAGAGTCCGTTTTTGCGTTTGACCTGGGTTTTGAGGTTTTGTTGAAACAAGCGGCTGTCTCTCAAACAAAGAGGAAGGATAAACGACCCAACGTATACACACATAGGCACGCATCCCATTACCCTATGATCCGGTTTAAACGAGACTTGAGACTTGTCTTCAATTTCCAAATTATTTCTCGTGTGTGACGTGTGAGTAATCGCACCCAAAAGGTTATCACTTTTGCCACCGACCCGTTACTAACGTTGATTCCGGGGTTAGGTTCCCTCTGACCTGGAACGATCAAAAGGTCAGCGTGGCTAATTAATTGCAGAATTGAGCGTTAATGGACCGGATGAGAACGGCAACAACGTCCGGTTTTTGCTTACAGACTCTTGTCGCCCACAAAAACTCGGAGCATAAAGATGAGTTTGGGATGCTGTGTGACCTTACTCGACCTGACTTATCTTCGCTAGGCTCGGTGAGGCGTGTTTCATGTGTGTAAGGTGGCAGATACTTGGCCCCCGCCCTGTCTAGACGTGCTGACTCCAGCCCCAGCGCCCTGAAATGACACAGGTCACGTGACCTGGCGACCTGCATTGACCCGTGAACTCGTATATATATACGGAATTGCTGGCTGGCCACTGCAGCACCGTCACAAGCATTGGTTTCAAAGGGGTCCAAAATTGGTTTTTCGTTTCAATATACTCATGATCGATTCCGCCATTCGGGCCTTTGGCTTTTTCGCCCCGAAAGAGACAAATCTCCCGAGTCAGAAGCAAAAAAAGTCGTTTGGGACTTGAGTTATGACGGCAGCGAAGGAGGCTTAAATTAGATCTTGTGTTTGACTTAGCTTCGTCGTCCGTGTCCGGGTTCCTGTGTGTATTTAGTGTAGCCGGGGCGAAAGCTCACGTGACTCGTTAAATCCGAGCATGTGGAATCCATAACGATGCGTTCCACTTGGGCCGGGGCGATTGGTTTCGCGCCGGTTTGCTTCACTTTCTAACGCTGGTGGAAGAAATACTGGAAGAAAAGAGAGCGAAGGATCTTTATGTCGTTTCCAGTGTCCTTTTAATTAGGGCGGAAGTGTCCCTTTCACCTTCTCCTCATACATTGGAAAGAAAAACGGCGATATTTGATCCGTCACCACCAGCGCCGAAGGATCCACATAAACTCTTCTAACCCTCACCCCCCCCCTCTGTAATAATAAGTGTGCTCGTGATTTTCGACCATAAATATCTGCGAGACGTTTGCTTTGGGGGAAAAAAAAAGATTCCTACAGTCCTTTTAAGTGTAAGTGGTAGGTTACGCGCGTTAGCGGCCACTCGAGTCCCAGATTAGCATTTTTTTAATTTTTTTTTTAAACATATGCAAAGTTGTCAGTTCCACTTAGAACGGACAACAAGCAGTCCCTGGCTGGGATGTTTTGTATAACTAATGACTCACTCTTACAACGCGGTTGCCAGTTACCCCAATAAATAGGAACGAGTTGCAGAGGAATAATTTGCTGCGAAATGAAAAACAAAATCAGTTTCAAGGGAAATGAAAGTCGACCAGAGCCTTAAAATTAGAAGTAGGGAATTTGTACGCTGTCAGTTACCATTACGTGGCTGATTGAGCTACATAGAAGGGAAGCGGAAAAAATCCAAGGGTTATGAATGTGGGTATAATTGGTTGATGCAAGACGCGGCTTTTTGGAGGTTGTGCGTATATAGCCAGACAAATTCGTTCCGGTTTTTTTTAAGTTTATTTTTATATTATTTATTTTATATATTTTTTATGGTTTTTCCCCTGCGTCTCCCGGAGACCTTGGAGCGTGTTAGCCAGATCCTTAACGAGTTAATTAAGAAAGCTATTGTGATTTCGCGAGGTTCCCTTTTTCCTCCAAACTCTCCCCACATTGGGACATCTTGATTATCGTTCTCACGCTAAGAGTTCCAAAAAGTAACTTTTTTAACGTCCCGAATGCAGCTGCTGACGGACGAGGTCTTGTGTGTGCACACATTGATATATCATAATAAGATCCCCTTTTCGTAAGGGCCTCAGAAGGATACTTTCGTGGCGAAGAAGGAACCGACTCACTCGTTCACGAGACACACCAAAGTTTAATTAACCTCTTGTTGTAGCCAAAAGGTGTCCAAAAGCCCTCATTATGCTAAGAAAGGCTCGCGTCAGAAGTTTTAGAAGTTCCCAAAATAGAAAAGAATTAAATCCACACCATCTAATTGAATTTTGTTTCTGCTGATATGCAATTTTAAACATGATGGTGCCCTTTTGCGTTCTTGGTACGGAAAAGGATACCAAAAGGGCTCTAATAGATCCTGTTTTGCATGGGTAAACGCTGTTTGCCTTTCTAAATAGGATGCAATCTCTCAGCAAAGCTGAGATCCTGAATACAGTTCCAAATGGGGCAAGACACGAGGACACGTATGATGGATGACCGGACTATATTGGCCTTTAAACCCACACGTTTGTTAAGAACGTCTCAAAAACCGCCAAATATTATCCACCGACACGTTTCAAAGATATACTATAGCGTAAATGTATTTCCTTGATGGAGCTAAAGAGCCCTTCTTTCAATGCATCTAATTACCCTAAGGAAAGCCAGTTAGATGCCAACAATCGGACAACAAGGGAATTTGATTTCTTGTGATTGTTGCGGCAACTTTCCGACGAGTGTTTGAATAGACGCTTAATACCTATGATTCCTATGGCCAAAAGGCCGATCGCAACATAATGTACCCGCTCCAAGTCTATATGAAGGGCGGGAATCGCTTAGGCGACGTCTATAGCGTAGCTGATGTGACCAATCGGGAGAGGTTTGGGAACGAGTACGCTGTTCTTTTCATAAATACTTGATTGCACATTGATAGTCTCACTTAGCTTTACATTGATCCTAATTTCTGCATTCGGCTCGCTTTGGCTGCTCTGTCAGGTGGTCGCCAATCAAAGTTGGGATTTTGACAGAATTTCAGGGACCGTTGGTTCCTTGAGAAACGTGATGAGAAAAGCTTTTCGCTTTTCTAGAAATATCGTGAAAGACGCTATTTCAAAGCAGTTTTGAACGACGTTAAACTCTTTTGGTACGTTATTTGGGCGCTCTAGGAGGTCCCAAGTTTTTGGCTTTCTCGGCAGGGGTGCTAACCCTTGTTAAAAGCTAACCCTAACTATTACAACTCCCGGGCTATAAAATTCTGGTCTGGCCCTTACCCTCATTTTTATATACCCCGTCAAGAAAAAGAAAAAAATGGTAAGAAGAGAAATTAGTGTCTTAAACCCTGCTTCCAGTCGCACGAGTCCGTCTTGCCTCAAGACCCGAAAAAAATTAACAGACACTAAATTTCGTGTTGAAAATTACGTTAGTATCTTATACAGTACTTGCAATAATCTTAGGAAGATTTTTATAATTTTTGAGGAAAGTTAGCCTAGAAAATTTCGGAAATTGGTCAGCTGGAGTGGTTGAAATTGAAATGGTTAATCGGGTTGAGGAATTCGCTAGTTAGTTAAATGTGGATTGGGTACATGTTATTTTCTCATGGATTTACCGCTAGGCAAACCGGAATTGGCTCTATATGGTACCCGAAACAAAGCTGCATTCTGAAGGATATTTTCCGGATTTGGTCTTGTCATGCCCACTCAAGTCCCAAACAAAGCTAAATTCCACAAATTATTCCGAGAATGGAGGAGTGTCCTTTTAAGTATTCCAGACGAATATCCCTGCTTTGTTGCTATTGGACAAGAAGTTTGGTGGCCTAAAACCCATCTGAATTCCAATAAGGACCTGGAAAGATCCAAAGATAAGTTGAGAATAACTTTTTCTTAACGTTAAAATTGTGGTAACAATATTTTTTAAATAATAATAACGTTATTATTAATTGCAGGTATTGGCACTGTTACGTCCACTCCATTATGAATGGAAATTAAGAAGCGAAAGATGAAATAGCTGTTTAAAGATTAAAAGTAACGAAAAACCATATTAAGACACAACTTCCTAAATTCGTTATTTTCACTGTTCAATAATACTTAAATTAATCTTTCATATAAAACCTATCAAAAAAGATTAATTCTCTCATAAAACGAAGTTTGCCTATAATATATGGCTTAATTAGTTGTTAGGATATACATAAATTAATATTTTTCTTGGAACTCGACGAATTGACCGTATTTCGAACAAAGTCCAGCGAAACTCGGATCATGTTGCTCGTTTTGGTCAGTTTTCTACTAGAAAACTCCCACATGAATCTTATGGTCGTGCTACTAAGTGGCTAGCGTTGTTCCAATACTTGTCATCCAATTCGGACACTTAACGGAAGAGTTATAAAGCCATAACCATGAAGCGTTTATGGTCAGAGCCCAGGCAGATGACGTTCTTATCGTTTGAAAGCAAACGTACCTGGGAAGGTAGTCTTAAAACGCCAAATTACTCAGCTAAGAAGCTTGTTACGAGTACGGAGTATTGTTCTACTCGCTCCGTAAACAATCCAGGGACATCAAAAGAAGCTTATACTCTTTTCTTTCAAATAATTACCTTTATCCTTCGGCAGTTTCTCTGGAATTCGGGACGGGCATCTTTTTTTTGGCTACTCAGATTCTTAGGTTGAGAGTTAGGAACAATAAGAAACTGCTGGGTTTATTGTTTAATGAGTTTGAAAAAACTGTGTCGTGAATACCCGTTCCTTTATTTTCTTTTTTCCCGAGACGATAAAGGTTGGAGTACAAAACGTCCAATTTGGGTGTCTAATTTGACGGAATTTCTGACTCTTTTATTTTCCTTTAACGAGAGTTCAATACTGGCTTGGAGAAGCATGTGAGGACAAGATAAACTGTTTGCCCTTTGGAGTCACACAGAAAAGGAAAAACGAGTTTGGGTTAAGAGAGGGAAAGTGAGGATGTTACTTTTTCAGAAATAATTAGGAAAGACAATATTTTGGGAAGGAAAAGAGCCCAGGCTATTAGGGACATGATGAAGGTTAAGTGAGAGAAAGAGAGAGAGAAAACTAAGGCCAAGTAAGAGGGTTAAATGAGGCTCACCGGCATCAGCTTCTCACGCCCCATTTGACTGCTTACAGATGTCTGGTAGGGCGTAAGGAAGTAATAGTCTATGGAATCTTGCACGTGGTCTCCTCCTCCCTTTGACTCGGATGCTGCTCGCACTGGAGATTCCGTGAGCCCTCATCTTGGACTTCCTATTACATTTGCTGCAGGTTATGGTCCCTTGAACACGTCGAATTTCAAAAGTGACACGTTTTTCTTATCGCATGTGTGATAGTTTTCGCGTTCCTTTAGTGTCTTCAATGGCTGACAAGTGTAGAAGAGATAGGACGTAAAACGGGCGGAGCTCATTAGCGCCTGAGAACTTCGGGTCGCCATGATGAGCTCATGGGTCCATGTAACCTTTTGATCTGCTGCCTGGGTAATAAGAAGGCATGTCAACTATTCGGTTGGCGTGTAAAGTACTGCAAACTATTGGGTTATAACGTGGGGAGATAAAGAAGCTTCATTAGAAGGAATGCCAACTTCATTAACACTTCCCTAAAAGCCCTAATTGCCCGGACTGTGCAAGAATGGGCTAACGATTGAACACCGCGGTAAAAGTAAGGATTCGGATCATGGACTTGATCTCTCCCTTTTTATATACTTAATATTTCAAACAAGTTTCAATAGATTTCTTTTCTTACAGATTTCTGGGATTTCCTGGGGAAAAAAGTAGCAGTTTTTGGCTATGACTTGGCGAAGATTCTGACTTATGGTCCCAATAATGTGTCCGCACGATGAATATCCATTGTACCCGATGAAGCGAGGGTGGTTAAGGGACGTCCCAGGGGGTGAGTTTTGACTTTTAAGAATTTTCAAACCGCAAGAGTGGGTTTTCAAAAAGTTGGGATATTATATAGCCAGACCCCCCAGATTTTGACCGCGGAGACAACTTGGATCATAATTTTATCTCCACGGAATAGTGTTTATTAGACAGACTGGCTGTGCATACAATGCAGTTCAACTTTGGGTGAATCACAAGAAAAAGTGAACCGAACAGGTTCTCTTTTACAAGTGAAACCCTGGTCACAATAACACTGGTGGGGAAGTTTTTCCCACGCTGGGCAAAAATTATGTCATGCAAATCTTGTTTGCTCTAAGGATTAGGATTTTGGCATACGGGGGAAAAAGGACAAGAAAACTTGCTGTTGTGAGAGTCGAGAATTAATGAATCTAAACGGTCCATCGCCATAGGCATATGTTTACTTTTATTAAGAATATTAATAATATTCAAAATGCTAGCGTTTTGTGGCCGCCCCCCACACACATAACACCCACACTGTAGTTTTGATACAGCGAGGAGTTTTTGCAATGGTTTTTCCGGGGTTGGATGCTGTGTCCTGTATGGGTAAAGTTTAAGTATGTGTAGATGTATTCATGAACGATGGGGTGGATGGGAAAGGCTGCTATGTGTACCGAGGATTAAGTCCGGGTCGGCTTCATTACCAACACACAATCGCATTAGCCCCTTCCGTTTTACCCCACTTAGCCGTCCCTTTAAGTGACGTTTATTACCGCCCGGAATGGCAATCACTGTGGCTATAGGAGCACTCCCTTGCCTCCCCACCAACTTTATATTGATACTGTAGGCCAACTTTACCCCCACATAGGAACCCCTTATATTGCTTTTATATAAATGAGGGACGTCCCGTCGGGCTCGTTATCGAAGCTAGCAGTCTCGTTAACCCCTATGAAACTCACACAATTCCAGACAGCAAAAAGGGACATTCATTCACTTGTGAGATGTTATATTTTTGTTCCCTTTTTCTTACTGTTATTGTCCTAATTTTTTGCCTGGCGAAGGGAGAATCATGTCGGAATTGGAAGGGAAAAAAGGATTGACTTCCATGACAGAAAACCGTGATCCGCAATCGTTCTTGGAAAGGTGTTATTAACCTTTTTGTGGCGCCGTCGAGCTTTATTTCATTTTCTCGTTTAAAGTAGCGAAACTTACAAAAAAGAGGACGATTCGGAATCATGTTTATCCTAGCTATTTGTTAAGTTAAAGCTAACGTAACTTTGCCAATACTTTTGAGTTTCTGAAGATTTTAAGTTATGAAGGATCTTTTTAACTGCAAGCTATGAAGGAAACTGCTAAGAATTTTAAGGCAATACAAACGAGAAAACTACGCTAAATAGTTATCTTAAAGCATCAGGAGAAGCTAACTATACGCTATATGTTAGCCTATTAAAGAAGGAATTGGCTGCTAATGCTCGTAGTTATTGTTTAATCGTCTTTAAACTTAATAACAGGTACTAATAATCGATAACAGGTGAGTCATCAGTCTTATTACTAGACTCGATTACTAGAACGCTTAATTTGTACGAACTAATAGCAAAAATGATGCCAGAAACGTCCGATAGGAGTCGTTTTTCAATAACAAACTGTTGTTTGTTTGTATTGCCTATTTAGGGTACCCTTAGCGTTACCTAATCTCATTTTAGATGTGTTTAATATACAAAACCCTCCTTAGCTTTATTGGAATTAATGCTTGTTAAGATTCTTTTGTTTTTGTGAAGATTTTAGTGACTTTTATTTAGATTTTTTATTCATTTATGTTCAGGTAAATCGTTCACCTTTGTTAAAATTGTATTAACTTTAATTCCGGTTTTTGTATAATTTAGTACGAGTTCTTTAAGGAAGAAATTTCAAGTTAAAAGTCTGCTGGTCAAATTTCTAGATCTAGCTCCTTATTGTTTTTTTGTTTTTTTTTTGGTTTAGTTTAGTTTAGTTTGCACACAGCGTCAATCTTGCAGCGCGGGCGTCATGGAGTCAATCCCGGACGGACGATATGATGGTAATCGTTCTTTGTATATACCCCCCATCCGCGCCATCACAATCACTCGCCCTCCCGAGCCTTGATGATGGCAAACAGCTTTTATCAGCGACAGCCTCGGCAGTTAGGGCTATTATAGGGTTTTCTCCCTCTCTGTCTCTCTCTCTCTCTTTCTTCTTTTCCGGCGTGGGTTTATTTCGCCCCTCCCGTCATCTTCCGCAACAATAGCTCCAGCACTGAGACCCAAAGAGAATCGTTTTCTCTGTTGTCCTTTTTGCTCGCTTTAGAATTCGTCTCTTTGCCATAGCAACGCAGGCGGAATGGCCCAATCCCACCGAGGATTTCTTGGGTCTCTCTTCCCTTTTGACGACGACGGCCAGGACGCCTTCGACGCGTGCCCCCGTGATGCTATCGCGCCGACAGATAAAGCCGAAGGGATTGAGGAGGGGATTACGACGATAAAGCACGCGGGATTTACCTCCCCAGACCCAAATGGACTTCAATATAACAGAAGCGAAGGAGGGCGCACTGTAACTGGCAGAGATTTCTGCCTGCCTTTACTATATTAGCGTCGTTATGTGGTATAAGAAGGGGAAGGGAAATTTTCCTTTATTTTATATTCCAACCCGAAGATCTTTGCATGGGGTGAGGGTGGTGTTAGAAAGGGTTTCACGCTTATGGATTGATAGCGGCTTAAAAAAGGAAAATACAAAGGGAAAGAAAAATCGCTGTGATTAAACACAGCAATTTTTCCCTGACACTTTTAACAGCTTTATAACAACTTTTTTTTTATCTGTAGCAAGTTAGTGATGTGTATAGTCTTATTTTTTTATTTTGTGCGTTTTTCAATTACGTCAGGGAGCAGGTTTCGGTGGTTTTGGAACTGAACCCTGGTAAAGCGTTAAAGCTCGCAGCAGCCAAACTAATAATCCTGCAACAGCACCTTCATGGAACTGATTAAGCTGTTTGGTGTGGAGATAGAATAATAAGTGTGGTTTGACAGCTACGGCCGGGGCAGTTTGTAGCATTATTACACTTGGAAAAGCTAAAGCCAAGGCTTTTGCACACGCCAAGCTTGTCTTATTAATATTGCCGGCTCCTTGGGCTCGTAATATATTAGAAATGGTTGGTGGCTGCACTGTTACAACAATATGTGTGGGGGGTTCATTCTGCATTATTCATGGAGACTTCGGGTGAGCTTGAGCAAAAAGGGCTGTGCGCATTGCGCCGAACTGAAACGAGCGAACGAAGAAAAGAAAAAAGGAATGGAAACGTTGTTTGGGGCGCTTGGAAAAACACTGTCAGAACGTTTGGCTTTTGATATGCCTGCTTTGCAGCGAAGGGGGCTTATACACGCTCCGCAACTGCCATAAACGACGTCTTTATCCACTATGCATATGCTAATTAACTGCCATTGCATTTGCATGAAGACGCCTAATGAGGCCAAAGAAGGGCGAGTTGATGATGGCTGCATGCACAGTGTGGTGTGTGTTTGTATGTGTAGATATATCCTGTCTATACCTTTAGGTTAGCTCTGCTTAGTCTGAAATAAAAACAGGGATGTTTTAATAAGCCGAGAGAAAGTTCACGTGAATGGCTCAGCAAATTTGAAATGTGATAGCTTTATCTTTTCCTTTGCAGTTTCCTTGACAGAACTCTTAACTTAAACGTCTGCTTTGTCAAACTGGTAATGTATCTTGTGAAGGATCAAAAAGGCTAGGACCGTAATTTATGTATGGATACGTAGAAAGCTCGTGTAGTGTAATTAACAAGCCAATTTAGAAACAAGGGTCGTTTAATTCTTTAAAAAAAAGAAGATACGGATCGTTAGGACTTATGGATTGAAACTGGCGCTTTTGCAAAGAGTCAGCTTGTTATCGTTCTATTTTTAGAGGCTTTAAGGATCGTAAAAGCTGGATCATAGCTCAGTTTGTTAGTACTCTGGGAACCCCAGCACTCCTTGTTGATGATGGAGTCATTTGCGTATCTCTGCATAACCATCTTATTAACCTGTGACCCCAAAAACTCTGTTGTGAAACGCGTGCGAGCTGACTGCAAGATAGTATAAGCCGTGTAGTATAGTTGATTCTTTACCGGCTTAAAAAAAAAAGTTTTTGTTTCGGGAAAAGAGCGGTATCCTTGCGAAAAATCTTGGAATGGATCTGTAGCCTTTTAGTATGCGTACGTGTTTAGGTCGTGGTCTATCCAAGTAGGAATGAAGTTGTAAAAGAAAGAGAGGTGGGTTCGGGAGGCAATTATGCCATTAAAAAGGGTTCCCTCGTTCGCTTTTAGGCACTTTTTGCTCGCGCTCGACGATACTCTCCGTCTCGGGCTATAGATATGCAAATCACTCAACGCCCCTTAATCACCGTCACGGGTAACGTGAGAACCCCAAACACCCGCGCTCTTTTCCAGCTTTTTATGTTCGATTAAAAAAAAAAATTGGTTCCTAGGAAGATGACCACAGTTTAGTTATGTCTCTTATTACTCACTGAGCAATTCGTCTGCTGAGTTATTCATATTTACTAATGAGTGGGTTTTATTTTGAGATGTTTTTATCAGTTAATTACAGCCATTAATCAAGTAGTAGGTGGTTGAAACACGTGAAGGTATTTGCAGTAACTTGTATTGACTTTTCATTTGGTAATAAGGAAATATCGTACAGACGTTCGTAGAAAACAAGGTATGTAAACAATGAAAAACAATGTAAACAACGTAAAAAAGGAAAATGTAAAACAATGCAAACAAGGAAAGAAAAGTAAGGGAAACAAGACAAGCCCAAGAAACGTTACGAGTCGCGGCTAGGGAGCACCATTCGTTCGGTAACTGTTTGTTATTCATTATTGGGTCTTTGCTCCACTTTAAAAGGCAGGCCGAAGTAACGGAATGAACTCCCGCTTACGCTGACGAAAGTCGTCGGTTGGGTTTTGTTTTGGACGGGATACCACTTCCAAACCATTGCAGGATACGTAACCGAAGGGGGCAACAAATGCAGCAGTGTAAAGAGAGAGCAAGACAAGCCGGGGCATGGCAACGAGTCCGGCCAATGGGTAAGTTCGTTCGATTCCTTCTAATGCACTGCCGGCAGTAAAGGCAAGCCAGAGCAATCCCTGGAGCCGCGGCCTGAAGCCAGCTGGTTTTCACGGTGGGTTCTTTCCCTTGTGAATTGCCAACCCTTACGTATGTTCTAAAGACAAAGGATAATAGTGTACTTACCTTGAAAATTATTATAATTAGTAGCTAATATCAGCTTTGCTTCTTAGAGAATAAAATCCATAGCGCGGTAAGTGGTACTTTGTGCGAACTTCGAGCGTTTTTTTGCGACATTTGTGAATCTCCGGATAATCTCATTTGCTCTGCATTTCTGTACTTTTTCACCCTTTTATATGAATTCTTGAACTAGTACTCTGTCTCCAAATATGTTTGCACTGGACCCAGAAGCCCAGCACATATAATTAAATTTTTTATGTCTAATGATAAGTCCGCTATTAAGGATCTCAAATTTTGTGTGTAAGTAAGAAAAGGGCTGAAAGCATCTGCTAGGCCATAAAGGAAGGTTATAGTTATAGAGAAGGTATAGAGAAGGACGATGTTAAGACGGCTACTTTAGCATTAAAGTAAACAATTGGGTTAACATCTTAAAAGCAAGCTGTAAGCCCCTCAGGTGTATAGGCATAGAGAGGAGGGAAGTCTGCAGCTGGAAGAGAAGTTTATGGTTGGAAACCGAAAAGTGCTAGCAGGGCTCCTTTAGTTATGCTAATTCGACATACAGTCTTGGTGGGTGGTGAGAAATTCATAGCTGGCTTTTTAATTAGGACGGAATGTTTGCACCTTTTCGTTTGGCCAATGGTTGCAAAACACATCCTCTGCCAGCCATTGGGACTTGCAATTGAAACTTCCCGGCTTGTTTTGGCGCAGGTTGTATATATATAGAACGTACTGTGCTTTCCAGGTTTTTCCATTCAAACTGCTTTTGACTTGGTTAAATTCCTAGTTTGCAAGATGAGAAGGAGTATCTGCGGTTTTCGTATGCTAATAATTGTTTGGCAAGTCCATCCCACGTATGCGCGAGGTGGCCGCGGCTTAATTACAACAGGCTATTATTTTAATTGGGCAACCTAGCCCTGTGATTAGGAGGTCTCTTATTAGGATGCAAGCTCTAACTTCTCCTATGAAAAACCTCATACCTTTCTAGCATGCGGTCGGCTCATATATAGTCAGCACGCGGAGCTCTTATCTCATTTCCATTTTTACTGCCTCGCACCAAAGCTAATTGGAGACTCGGTTTTTTCTTCTTCTTGCAAAGGTTTTGTACGGACAAGGAGAGTATGAAAAAATTCGCTAAACTTCGTTACATTCTTAATGATCGCTTATCATCTCAAGCTCTGCAGCGATATTTGTAGCAAATTTATTAAGCTAAACGCTACCCGCCGTTCTCCTTCTTTAAGAAATGGAATGATTTAATGGGAGACGTGCTCAGCGTGTTCTTTAGATCCTCAAAGATGGCGGACAGGTGGGTTCTTGTACTTGACCACACACCGCACCTCACCAGCACAACTAGTTAGCCTCGAAGTAATCATAAACTAGTAAGAAAATACAAATAGTTATGAAAGGATTCGTGTGGATTAAAGAACCTGGGTTAGTCGGGTATTATGGTGTCAATGTTCACAATTTGCCACAAACCAAAAAATAAAAAAAACGTGGGTTGCCGCCAGCCGGATCCATCCATGTTAACAACAGGTTTGGTAAACTGGCTAATAACCAGTTCATTAGCATAATGCCATGACCTGATTGACCTTTTCCCTCTACCGTCCATCATCATCATCCTTTTTTCATCGAACCTCATCAGCTTTTCGGTTGCTTCACGATTTATGTCTTAAAGGCTTGTATCTGCCTGCTCATAATATGCTGCTCTCCCATAACATGAATGACGTCAGGGTTTCAAATTGCCTGGTCTCTGCATAACAACATTTTTAAAACGATGCAACTTTTTGTTGCTCGAGTCTCGAAAAAGTCATCAGCGTAGGTGAAGACAAATTGCATTTGACGTGGATGATAACAGAGCTAGTAAGAAAGCGGGAAAACCAGAATAGCAACTTGTTTCTTGTTGTTCCAATTATCTCTTTCCTTTTATGAAGGTGAAGATCGTTTTTTTTCTGTTTGGTGACGCTGTCACAAGTGATGGAAACTGGCGCTTCAGGCTCTCAGCACTTTGCCATATGGTGTGTTTACAGGTAAACTTTCAAGCATATCCTTTACGAAGCAGTTTGTCTGTTTCGAATTGCATATCCTTGATTAAATCGAAGTTTCTTTTTTCAAAAGGCTTATTTTTTTTATTTTTGCGGTTAGCTTTGATGTGGTGAATATATTTGAAAAGCTCGGACGTTGAAAATTAGGTTGGAAGCTTACGCCATCTAGCGAGTAACTGACGAATTTTGTATTGAGATTGCTGCATACTCGGCTGTTTTTGAATGTGTTTTTTACCTTTCAATGTGTTTGGATCATGTCTGGCTAGTGAAGCCGGAACGATCTGTACTCTAAGTTAAATGAAAAATATGGAAACTTGGGTAGTTGGTAAACTTGTTGGTACATAATCTCTTCCATCATCCCCCAAGTTGAGAAAGATGAAGACGTAGCTTTTCCAAGATACGGATTAAGCCCGATGTTGGAATTCGTGTGAAAGTTGTCACTAGCGTTGACATCCGCCTATTTCCTGTCAAAAGATGGTTTTACGAGTAATGACATACTGTAATAAGAATTCAATGATAAACTATAGTTAGTGTGTTAGCAATGGTATTGCTTCGTCTTTTAAGTATTTACCTTGGCCACGGTATACTGAAAAGGAACCTGTTTCGAGTGTTCGTCGTGCATTTTCGCAATGCTTTAAGTTGAACACAAATTAGCAAAGCTTTAGTGTCAAGAATAGCAAGGTTTCCGGTTTTATCAAAAAATAAGTCTTAACAAGTCCGCATCTATATTCATTGCACACTGTAATAAATCAACATTATATTTATTCGTTCAAATTTTGTAACCAAATTATTTCGGATAGCTAGTGTGAACAGAATCAGACTCGTTTAGCGTAAACAGAGTTTACAATTCAGTCTAATCATTGAATGTATACTCGGTTCATTCGACAGTCTTGTGTGACGTTTAGTGGGCTTTTGTCTAAAGAAATCTCCAGTTGAGAGCTTTCACATCCGAAACACTTTCCAAACTTTAACAATTAAAAGAATCTTCGGGGAAAATTAATTTACTAAAACTGCCAGATACACGAAGAACAATATAGATAACATGACTAGCAATCGACCAGAATAATGGAACAAACAGTTGCATCTTGGCTATAAAAAGCATAAAAGGTTACAATTTGGCTGACAAGCAAAAGAATGGTTCCACGCCTTACAGTAATTCAACGAATTGGGAAGATTGTACGAAGATAGGTCGTCCGTACAGCATTACACCATAACCATTTGTTCCTTTTCTATTGTCTACTTAATGTAAGGCGTGAAATACGTGGTCGACTAATAAGGAAGTAGTCATCGTCTATTCTATGTAAGTCTTCCAATTGAGCTCAATTCGTCAATTGCCGACTTCCTGATTAAAGGGAGCGAACCAACACACAATACATTACGTAATAAGTCTTCCGTTCGTACAAACTTTAGAAAATAAGCCGAGTCTAATACCCAGATGACGAGACACATTGCATGTTTAAAACGTATTATGAAACATTTTTTGGTGATGTAATGCGCTGCTCTCCCCAAACCCCTTGGTAAGCACTATAGCTGCAGGAGGATTCCGATACCCTCTCCTGCGGCACTAGTACTTAGGAACAGGCGGGAGGACCAACAAATTTTGGTTTACATTACATCAATGAATTTCCTTTAAGTTTAAAAAACTTCGCAAGCAAAACCCAATAAATCCGCCACTAAATTCACCGCTAGAAAGAACACTAGTTAACGTAAGAACTCTTCGCACTCACTGTTAGAATCGGTGACGATGAATCGTCTGTTGATCTTGATCTGAGGGTACAACTTTTGAAGAGTCGACAATGACGACTGCTGACAACCAACTGATGCTTGGTGGCCGGGCAAATCGCCTTTATATAGGTCTTGGACCCTCTCCAAAAACAGTTTTGTCAATCTTCTTAATTTTCATCCTTAATAAGCTCCTCGTGTTGCTTCCTGTACGCTACAAGGGCTGTATCTTACCAAAGTCTTCTTCCATGTCTGTTCCCCGTCTCCCTCCCACGTTACCCATCGCATCCTCTCCCATCATCAGCTTTAGCCCCATCATATACTCGACATAAAAAGAAAACGTGCAGAAATTAAAGCGTTCCCATGAGTCATTTAACTTTCTGGTATGCAAACGTCCCAATTTTTTAACTAACGTTTATTGTGTCTACTTCTATTTTTTATCTCCTTTTTTTCTGTGCCAGACATGTTTTTGTCGAATTGCCGGTGTCATACTTAATCCGCTTAGAATTCCCAACCGAGCTAATCTGTAGTGCATGGGACTTACTCGCAGATGTGTCCGTGCTGAAAACTCTTAATGTACGGTAAATAAACGAATACGGTACACAAGGAAAATAAAGGTATCATGTGTTGGATGTATGTTTTTTGCGCTTGTATTGCTTCAAAGGTACAAATTGATCTCACTGTGTCGTGTTTCATTCTTTAAACCACTTACATACAAACTGGGACCGCTTTACAGCTAACGTACATATACTAGTAAATTCGCATGCAAATGCGGTTAGCAACCAAACGACGTTTTTAGCAGCGAAAATGACGTAAGCAGGCGTGTGCAGGTAAACACCTGAATCGGTTACCTGCGGCACAACTACTTAGTCACTACCGTGCACAAGTGTTCTTCGCGATTTGACCGAAAGTGCGAGCGTTGAATGACGAACAACGCCGGACCACGTCACTGAGATGGGCTGCGGCGTTGGCTTTCTGGCGGCGCCGATTTCTTGCTCCGTTCGCCGCACCAAATCATGCTGGTACCCGCGGTGCTGAAGATGGGCGATCCTCTATGCTGTTGGGTAACAATGAAATCAATAACCCCCAGTTTAATAGCTACTAGTAGCTATTCCTACGGATTTGAGTTGGGCAAAAGCTAACTTCTAGTATGCTTTGCCAACCTACAAAACTTAAACTGTGTATAAAACTAAAACTACAAGTACTGCAACACACTGGTCGGGCTTAACTGAGCAGTTTGTACAAGTCACCTGTTTGCTTCGAAGTTAGAAACGAGTATAGCATCTATACTGGAAGTTGAGCTGAATTTAACGTGTGTGCTCGACCGTCTATTGCCACGTAGCCGTTTGCCTCATCCCCCTTTATGACACAAAAAAGCATTATTTCTCCTCCCCCTCAAAATTTCACCCATATGCATCTGTCAAATCATTGAGATCCTCTCTTCTCTCGACCCCCCTCCTCATCCACAGGAGCTATGGACCACCTGTGGGCATCCGCCTGCTCAAATTATGAACTATCCTAAAGACCAATTTTCCGTTTCCGTTTTGCGCACCTTCTTTCGGTTCATCCCCTCTATGCAATTCAATGCAAAGTATTACTATCGAGACCGGTCACGTTTCGCGTTACTTTTTATTGCCTTACTGCCTTTCGTTAATATTCGGTTATTTCGATTTACTTTTATTGCGTGGACGATAAACCGAACAAATTTCACAGACTCGCAGCTTTCTTTTTTTATATGTAAAGAGACGAGGGGGGATACAAGATAACTACAAATGAATTCTCGTTTGTAGGTGATGTAAGCATAGGATGATTTCAAGTATTGCGTAGTTAGGAGAAACCTGTTTTCAATTTCTCTATCAAGTTCTTATTCATAAATGGGCTTTTGTCTCCGTTTGGAACATAATTCGTTTATTCGTCTTACTCCAGAATACCGACCGTTGTTCCTATGTTCCTGCATGGCTTTGGAACCGATCCATGGTGACGCATTGCCACCTGTGCAGGTGGGGAATGCCGCGTACAGCTGTAATAAGCGCGTGGAACGTGGCTATATACTCAATGAGTTATCTGTAAATGTCAACTTCCTGCTGGAGCTAGCTTGTAAATGAGATGCTTGAATCTTTCTTTTCAGAAGATCCTGTGTTTCTATGCAGTGAGTTTTTAGTTAGATTAGAGTAAAAATCCTCCATAAATAACACCGCTGTACATATAGGGTTTGCCTTGTGGACGCCCCAGACAGCCAAGTGAGGGGTTCTGTGGGAAAAAATCGAAAAAATCTGAAGGACGAATCCTGCCTCCTGCTGGTCTTATAAATACTCGATCTCTCGATGCGCAATTGAATATGGACAAGAACCGCAACCGTTGAGATGCCGTGATTGATAAAAATGACAGCTGGGGGAAAGAAAACCTTATGGGTTTTACAAAAGAGATCGCTTGTACCGAAATTGAGCAAAGAATAGCAAATAAGCCTCCCCCTAACCATGCTTGTCGAAAAACTGGTAAGTAGAACAATCAATCGCGTACGCCACGCATACTACAATCAGTTGGGTAGTTGAAGAATGACAGGGGTGAATAAATGTCTGTCATCTTTAAAGGGGAAAACATAATAAGAGCTGTTTTTACATGAGGGTCACACGACTGCTATTATTATAGATAATTTAAGGGAAACTCGTGGTGACTAACGTTCATCTCGTTCCTGAGCACTTAGCACCCTACTTTAAAAAATTAATGTAGGGAGGACATAATTACCTTTTTGACCCGGGAACATGCTGGCGTAGCTAGTGTGTTTTTAAATGGTTTGGGGATAGAGAAAGTGCGCCTGGTCCCCTAAATTCGCTGTACGTGGCAAATAGCTTTAATTTGCCGAAACAAAAGAAACAACACGCATGTGCACCGAAAGTTTCAATAGAACACTAGCGATATAACGTAGCGAATTGCTTTTTCAATTTATATATTTGTGTCAAGCGATGCTAAAGGAAAAAGACTCCAACGCGTGAACGTTAGAACCAGCAAACTTTTTAAGTTAGCTGCTCGTTATAACGGTCACAAGTTGGCGAGAAATTTCGCTTGCTACTCAAGAAGGCTCACTTATGTACAAAACGTTCGTTTATCACCGTAACTAATGTTCAACTGACCAGCCATCCACGTCTCTTTCTGCCAGGTTTTGAATTCCCGTAGCTGTCCACGCGTGTCAGACTCATTTGCATAGACATGTATGGTCCCGGGGCTCGTCTATAGACTCGAATGCTTTATTATGCACCGCGATACAGATTCCCACTTTACGATAACTGAACAAAACAAGAGGGGAATATCATTAGGCGTCCCAAAAGGTGGTACCAGAGGTATCAGCTGACGTACCGTACATCTGTTAATGACTCTTATATGTGAAACAAAGCCATCAATACGCTGGGTTACTTGTATAAATTAGAGTAGTTATCGGGGCATAATGTGTGCTATATTTTATAGTTCGTT
This sequence comes from Lepidurus apus apus, assembly GCA_022832285.1. Taxonomy (NCBI): domain Eukaryota; kingdom Metazoa; phylum Arthropoda; class Branchiopoda; order Notostraca; family Triopsidae; genus Lepidurus; species Lepidurus apus. Next base: position 144,300 of record JAGJRO010000040.1, on the reverse strand, counting down.
ATAATATCTTATCATTTAGCATTATTCATCTTCAGAGCTGCAACGAACGCGCTCGAGAGTTCGCGTTTGCTCGTTTTATTTTTTGCCAGCGATGAGTGCGAGTGAAAAGCAGTTAGCGCAATCTTATAACAAATCTTAGAACCGCATCTTACAACAAATTATAAGATTAATCATCTAATAATTTGTTAAAAGATGTGGGATTTCAGACTCGGCGCTATAATTGTCAAGCCTTTTGTTTCTGTTAGTGGTCATAGATGGCGAGAGGGTCAAGCGTCACAAAACCGCAGCAAAATAAAAGCAACAATGACTTCTGCTTCAAGTGCTAGTGCGAAGCTTTTATTTGCAGACTCCAAGTCTAAATTAGCTGAAAGAGTTCAGCTTAATATAAATAGCCTGGGTTCAGTCATTAGGCAAGTGCACAAAGGCTCAAAATCCAATGAGGTAAATCTTATTAACCGGCTAAGGCTTAGGCTTATAGTTCTAGTTAGTTTGGGGATATTTGCATAGAATTCATTACTATTATGTGTTAAATGCCTTGTCTTGTTCTCGAATTAGATAAAAACCAAGCCATGCAAAAGCTTATTTACAATTCATCTGTATTTTTTAAGGCCCTTTCCCAGACCGTCAAGAATTTTGCCACTCAAGAACATGCCATAGAAAGCAGTGAATTGGTAAATATAAGTTTTGAAGCTCCTCTGGAATTCTCGGTCTCCAAATAAAAATATACTTTTCGTTTTGTGTTCTCTTTTAGAACCTTCGGAAGCTCGAAGTCCTTGTCGCGCATCTTGGGTACCAGTATGATTCTATTGAAGCGAGCTGCCAATTGATTCCTGAAGTCAAAGATCTAGCTATATCTATGCTTCGCTGATGACGTCTTTTCTGCAATTATAATCCTTTCAGGTAAGTTGAACTATTACTAAGCGAAGTTTTGATCAATGTTATAAAAAGACAGACTTACATTGGCGTTGACGTGATGGATGACGCTGGTCCATTCCTTGGGAGGATTTAGTTATAATTAGAATAACTTTTTAGAGTCCACTGTTTTGGTGCAAAGATAGCTATGTATGTATGTCTCTGGCCTGTCAAGTCTTCATTTCTCCTTTTTACCCCTTTATAAGGGTTGGTTATTGGATTTGGGTGAAATATTTTGTTAGCTCAGCGTGCGTAAGAAAACTGTAAGCTGAAAATAGGTCTTGTTTATTGAGAGAATAGTCCTTGCATATATAGTGGAAAGTTGGCATTCGGGTATAGCATGGCAAAAATGGCATGGTGGTGGAAAAGAGCGAAAAACGAGCGCAAGTACTTCACAATATTACAAAACAAGCAATATAGCAAACAAATCTTGTTTAAAACCAACCAAAGAAAAAGTTTTGCTCCCAACATAGTCGTTAAAGTGCTGGCAGACAATGCTCCCAGACGTAATCCATCTTTTTTAATCTCTTCGTTAAAAAATCTATCTCACCAGTGAGAATGTGTGTTTTTTCTTCTTTTTATCTTACAAACAAACGCTGAGCTCGCAGCCTAAAATGTGTTTACGTTTTCCAAGCACCTTCATACGAGTGCTTAATTGTATCCAAAGAATTGTAGAATTGTAGTGAATTCCGATTCTGGTTTTCTATAATCTGAGCAGCATTCTTATCAAAGTGTCCTTCCTTCCAAGATTTGATGAACGTAAAAAGTAAGTGTCGTCTTATTAAACAGAGTGGTAAGCTACGTCGTCGCTTCGGCGGGATTTCCCCGTAAAACAGAGGCAGCCGGAATTGTGTCGGCTTCGCTTTAACGGTTTGTCGCCGTTTTCTTCTCTTTCGCGTTGCCGAACACATTTCTCGTAGTAATCCCTGTCCTTGAGGTACCTAGCATAACGACAAAATTCTCATTAGTTTCTCTCCAAGAACCTAGTTACGTGTCAACGTTTCAATTTACCAAACGGGTGGCCACCTATGCCTCGCCAAATACGCTTGATTCTCGGTATGCATAGCTTTGAGAAGCTTGGGTGCTTTGCGGCAAATGGTATTGTAATTGGAAGCCATGTACGTCAAACACCAGTCGGCCAACTGATCCGCGTTATGGATCTGGAACGAATAAAGATCTCCGGTTAGTACAGCGTGAGTTCAAATTAACATGAGCTTTATTATTTTGTTATTTTTTTCTTAAATTACTTGACAAGGTTCAAGCAAATTGATGCATTCGAACATGACTTCGCCGCCTAGTTCACATACTCGTTGCATCTCTTGGACTACTTGACTTTCCACAAGTTGGACTAATCTGGGTAAGCAAAGTCGATTAGCTAACTCGATGAGTGGGAGGCAGGTGCTGGGCTGGAGGCTGGCCGGAACCCCATCGGTGTACAAGTAGTGTAGCAGCTGGCGAAACGTATCTGTTTTCACGCCCGGAAATTCCACCTGAAATAGTATACATAATGAATGAGAGTTGCTGTCACCGCCCGTGTCATGCATTTCTGGGGAAAGTGGAGATGAAAAGATGGGCAACCAAAGAGTGAGGAAGAATGAGATATGAACTTTGGGATGCTAAAGCAAGTCTATTGTACCGTAAGGACTAACGAGTTTCTTTTTTAAGTCAAGGGAGGAGGGTTGGGATGTGATAAGCAAAAGGCTCGGTTATCCTCCTCTCTGAAATATAAAGTAGTCAAATGCAGACAGCAGACGTCTTCTAATGACCACAAAAAAAGTTGAGATGAAAAGCTTAGAAATGAGTCTGTCGGGGCATTAATGTCTAAGGGATTTTTTTAAAATTATTCTTTGAAGGAACTGTCGCTCGTGGGCATGCATATTAGTTTGCAGCCTAATAAACAATTGGTGAAATACTGTAACGAATTCAGTCTTACTACTTTGGCTGAACTTTCGCGAAAATCGCCGGAAAACATGGCATTGAGAACATCACATCGGGCCATGACCATAGCCCTATGGGCTGGACACGTGCCGTCGTCCAAGAGGAAACGCACATCTGCGTACATGAACTGGGACAGACAAATGTCCAATAAACGTCGTTTAATTGCCTGCCACATGAATCAGGACGTTTTTGAGTATTCACACGTGGTTGAGAAAAAAAGATTTGGTGTTTACTTGTCGGTACTGATAACGAACGTCGTTGTTTAAGAACTCTTCCCGGTTTTGTATATTAGCAGTGAACGCCAGTAGTTCGGGCAATTCCAGAAACTCCGCTGCTTGGCGCAAATCCTGAAACAACAAGCGTTTTTTTGTCTTGGGTTAGCTGATACAAGGGAGCCCCGAATTGTTACAACAACAACGGATGCAAGGGCTCACCAGTAGTGTCCCAATGGGCACAGGCTTGAAATAATAGGTCTTTTTAAGAGCAAATGACAAAAGTGTTTTTACAAGGAGCAATGAGCGGGTTTTTTACCTGTAAGGAACCGTAGCGCGTATCGATGCTTCCCGTGTACACAAATCTGAGGCACTGACGCATGGCACTAGGCGAAACTAATTTGGATAAATGAACAACGGTTTGCTGGGAAATGCAGGGTTTTCCTCGGTGATCCAATCCTTCACACTAGCAAAGGATTACGTTGGGTTAACTTACATTTAAAAACACATTAAGTAGCTGGTTTCCGCTACCAAGGTGTTCTATGTCAAGATGAGCGTTGGTTTTACCTGTTCGAGGCTGACGGATTCCGCTGCGGGATGGGAGAGTACCTTGGAGAAGTTGGTTTTGGTATGGTCCGAGCTTGATGACGAAATAGAAACGTCCCATGGAGCGGGTGCCACGTGACAACTAAACCTTCGTTTCCAAATATCTTTATTATCTCGCAATCGAGGCAATCGGGGCCCTTGCAAATTGTCCACTTCAATCAAGCACTCGGTGTCGTCATTGAAGTTGCCCGCAGTAGATTCGCCGAAGGTACTCATCTGAATAAGCTCCTGCAATTGAATGATAAGTTTTGAGAGTTGCGACGTGTCTGATTTAAGCTGGTTAAATCTTAAAAACAAAAAGGAAAGGTTTAAGATAAGATACAAATTTCATTGGCGCGCTCATGGGGATTCAAGGATCAAGCTATGAAAGTTAACGTACTATGGAGGATTCGCTGGAAGAACGCGTTCCCATATCCACGGAAGTGGGCTCCACATCCAAGAGTCGATGCAGTGAAGGAGCAGCTACTGCTAACCAGAATTTGTGTGCCGAGAAGCCGACACTGCCCGTGACGAAGATGACATCGGTGAAGGCTTGTCGAGAGTAAAGGTTTTGCAAATGCTCCGTCAGGCTACTCATGGAAACATAAACTTCACAAGGGCGGGGCTTGGGTGGGCAGAAGGGGGCTTGGAGTATTGGTCGTTGGACGCGCTTTAAGCCGGCTACCCAGAAGCGTTGTTGTTTCCGAGCCACTAAAGCTGCTCGGATAACATTTTCGAATACTGCTGTGACGCCGTAATATGTGAGAACACTGGCTTCGAAATAAGGGACGTCCAGTTCGTTGGCTAAGGCTCTGGCTTGGTCGGGCATCACGATGTCGCATTCCCTCGTAGGTCTATGACCCGCCACACGTCAAAGAAGAACAAAAACAAAACGACAGAATCGATCAAAGTAACTTATCGTTAGGATCGGGTTCATCTGGGGCATACGAAAACGCAAGGTACAAGCCAGGTAGACAGGAAATGTGACCTGCCATACCATTTTTTGTCTGCGTGCAAATGTATCACCCGACAGTTAAAGAGCCAATATAGATTTCTGGAGGGCGGGTAGGGGGTTGGATCGAAGAGGCGATCATTTCTTGTCGCTAATCCTTCACATGCTCAGTGAATGAAGGCAATACTTAGTGTTAAGTTAACAAAAAAAACTCAAGCTTACCTGACGAACGGACTCCTGTCCTTAAAGTACGAAAGATAGGTCTCGTCGCGATACATGTAGCGCAGATCATTCTTGCAGCCAACGAGGATGACGGGGGTGTTGGGACAGAAGCGGCGGATTTCCGGCAACCACATGGCTTTGCAATTGCGTAATGATACTGGATTCCCCACCGAAAAGCAGAGTAGAACAACATCGGATCTGCAGGAAAATGAGATGGGAAATTTTTTTATTTCGTAAAAGACGCTATGTCAAGGGAGCTTGAGAAAAAATTGAGTTCCATAACGAAATAAACGATGGATTTCAAATTGATAATAAGAAAAAGATGGGTAAAGAAGCTTGTTCGCTGCCGAAGGAGAGCAACGGCCAGACAAAAGGTTTTCATCCCGGGCATAGATCCAAGAAATGACGTCAAGGGAGGTGGATCAATAAGCTATACCCCCAGTTGCAGACCGAGAGAGCTAGAGAGCGAATTGACAAGAGTTCTACGGTCCTTAAAAAAATACACATTTACACACCTTTCCCTTACCACGCCTTTTAATATTCTTGTTGGGAGGAACAAAACTAAAAGAAGGCGTGAGCATGCATTAGACTAGTACACGGAAATGCGGGTCTTGTTTGTCGTGTCGTACCTGCCGTAAGCAAAGCGACGATCCTTTTCATGATCCCCGAATGTGTCCCAAAGGCGGAGCGAGACACTGACTCCGTCAACGACTTCCCATGAACGCTCCAGTACCTGGATGGAGAAGAAACAAATAAATAAAACAGGGAAAAAATAAAATATAAAAAAGAAAATTACAAAGGAAAAGCTAAAGAGAGGGGACTGACAACTTGGCTAGAACAGTATAGTGGGGGGGTATTTATCACGTAATGGAGTGCTTACATCTTTGTAAATGCGGTATTGGTCAATGGCCCATACGGTAGGCACATGTGTGGAGAGTAGTTGTCCTAATGAAACTTGCTTGTTACAAGCCCGGGCGCAGATGAGTCGCGTTTTCCCCACGGCCGTGTCGCCGACCACCACACATTTGACCAACTCCTGATGAGGTTGTTCGTTATCCATGACCCATTCAGACATGACCCATGTGCGCAAATCTACCCGCGAATAGCAATGCAAAGACTTTCACGCTTTCAGCCGCCACAACCTGGCAAGTGGATAAAAGACAAAAGTTTAGAGTTCCTTGTTATTACCGCAATGAATATGTCACTTTTCCAGAAAAAAGTCAAGAATGCATTTGGCACATTGCCACGTTATGACACAAGTTAGAATTTAGAACGGGATGAATACTGCGTCAGAAAGGAGAAGAGATGAACCAACTTTTCGCGAAAACGCGTGGATTGTGTAATTTTGGGGAAAAAGAATCCGTCTTGTTATGCTTACCTAAGCATTCCGCGAAGCATCTTGAAACATGGGTAACAAAAGCAAGCTATTTCCCCTGCCCTTTTGCAGCACTTTCTGGGTATATCTCCCGTCAAGAAAGATTAAGACTCTTCCTTGTTTCTAACATGCTTACCCCTCGTTTGCGTAGACGCATAGCAAAGGTCTCGCTGCTACCCAAGATTCAAGACGCTCCTGAGGTGAACCTTCTGCGATTAACGTGACCAATGAAGCATCCAATTTCCGACACACACTAGTCCGACAAGAAAAGGGATTCGCAATCGCAAGTGTGCGTTGAGGATGCGAACCTCTCCGAGACATGACCCGGACAAAACAAATTCGCCAAAAAACTGTCTTGTGCTTCACTAACTGTGTGGAAACCAGGAAATGCACAATTAACCAATAACACACGTAACAACTCGCACCCGCAAAACACCAAAAAGCAGACAAACAAAGGGGCACTCGCAGAGGAATTTCGGGCCGGGCAATCCTCTCTAGTCGGTATCTGCGAACTGAACCTCGGGGAACTTTTTTAATTTATTTTTCTTTTGAGGGTTGGTGTCGGTTGGCAAAGGCCGTATACTTGACTTGGATGGCAAAACTACGATATTGTTCTAGAGAGAGCTCAAGTAGAACCTAGACTGTGTCTGGCTGCTGAACGTCCCTTGCCCTTATATGCAATGTAATCCAAAACGCAAAGAAGGAAGTAGAAGGCAATCCCCTTACCAGCTCTTGCATTTGGAACTGCAACTTGCTAAGTCCCGGATCTTACGATCTGTGCTAACAACCACTGCCTCTTGCCTGCCCTTTTCGTGCGTTGGGGGAGGGTTTTTAACTTTTAAAAGGCTCTTTTGTAAAGGAGTTTAGCGCTCCGGAAAAAGCTAGTTTGGTCATACCTTTGTTGATTCAAAAAAAGAAAATTTATATATCCTTTTACTTTTGGGTGTACGTGGTCTATCTGTGAATACTCACGTCAGCCAAGTTTCCGTTTCCTTTTCCCTTTTAGACCGTGAGCTGTGCGTGAGCCGACTGATCACCGATTATTCCATTACCTGGACTTTTGACTTGTACGCTAACTTTCGGTATCCCTTGTTCATTCTTCCTGCACGATAAAAAGTTGGTCGTCTGACATCAGAATACAGCTGAGTCAGTCAAGAAAGTCGCGTGCGCCGACTGATTACCGATTATGACCTCTATTAGCTTCGCTTTACATCCTTGAACTTGGACTTGACTCTAGTTTGCTGAGAAGGTATTGCGTTTGGCAAGACAAGAGCCCAGAACCGCAAGGCTAAAATGTCTGGAAACTTCCAAGATACTTGCCTATCACGATTCCAAAGATAGTTGGTCCTTTTTCTCCTTGAGTAAAAAAAATAAAATAAAAAAATGCCATCAAGAGACGCTCGAATGTTGGGACGGGACTTATCAGCAGGCTATAGCATTTGCTTTATGATGTCAATGCTAAAAAGATTATCTTTGTCGTCTTCCCTCTCTTGTGTACTTATTACGCCTAAGAAGACGCTCTTCAGAGCTTCGTGCCTACGCTCAACTTCCATTTCAATTGCCAACACCTGAGTTTGGTCACGTTGTCCCTTTTTGATCTGAAAGAAAAACCATGCCCTAAGCAATAGGGCAATACCCCTTTCCAGCTGGAAACTTTTTTGCGACACTTTTTTCTGGAATTTAGCTTTCCGGTGTGAGATGTGAGTGAACATCAGTATCCTTGTTTTTGGGTCGGGCTTTCACACGGTCCAAGTGTTAATGCTTCCATCTCGCCTTTGTTCGCTGGATTGTTGTAATTCTGTGAAACGCTCGTAATGAGTCAACCATCGCAAGGGTGAACACCGAGAGCGATGGGATGCAGTGAGCAGAGCACGTTAACTAGTTTGCCTCTTGATTTTGCTTTCGTGTCTGAATCTTGAAAATTCCCTCCTGGCTTTGGCGCTTTGCCCAGATTTCTATCGCGTGGCTCGGAACGATAGCAAGCCGATGTGGGAGCATTTGGGATGAGTGCGGAGTTATAATGTGTTCAAGTCCAACCCAAATGAGTCAAGTTTGCTGAAAGGGAACCTAGTTCGAAACTAAATGGGAAGTCCTATGTTTAATCCGATGCTTCAGTAACTTGTCCGGATATAGCATTGCATTCAGTATTTTTTATTTTTATTTTATATTATTATTTTATTAATATTATTATTATTTAAATCTTTACACAGCGTGAGCATTTGCTCTTGGCTGGCATATGTATTGAGAAAAGGAAAGAAAAGCATTTATGAGGGTATTTTACTATTATTATTATTATTATTTTATTACATATTCCTATTACATATTTTTTCGATTTGTAAAAAAAGCCTCATTAATTTAATGTCTAGTTTAGGAGTAGTCTTAGAATATAAGTTTCCATTAAGTTTCTTCAATTATAGTCGTCCCACCCGAGTTATGTCCATGCATCCGATGAAGTGGTTATAGTTTATCAATGGAATAGGTAAATTATACTCTAAAAGTGATAGAGAACATGCAAAACGCGGGTAAATAGGCTTTTCCTATGTTGATGGGGAGGGACCAAAGTGAAACCGATCATTATAGATAAGTTGGCTTGACCTGCGGGCATAACGCCAATCCAAAAGCAGTAATGACTTTGTCTTGGCTTCCCTCAAAAGTTTTACTCTAATGATCATGGTCCCGTTGTTTTTCCCCTATTGGCGACATTGGTTTTAGGACTAAGTAAAGCATCAAACTATTATATTTGGAATAAGGGGATAATAATGTTGTCGAGCGAGCGATGAAAATTTATTGCAACATAACCTTGGGAGTTCCCTAGCCTTTATGCTATTAAATTGCACATATACCGGTCGGTATTTTTAGCGCGTATGCGGAAACCCCACCTCATAACTTCTCCTGAGAAGCCGCAAGAAAAAAAGGAATTACAAGGCTAGGGAACTTGATTGTGTTACCAAGCCCTGCCGCATAGCGGACTTTTTTTCTCTTAATGGCGAAGACAAGCTTCCTTGCTGGCCAAGTTATTTGCTGCGTTCTCGAGCACGACCACACCAACATGCAAATGAAGCGGCCAGAGCGGGAAGTCATCTTGGGTTGCGTAATTCGATTTTGCTAAAACAACTGCGAAAAAGGAGCCTTGGAAGCCGGAAATGTTTGAGAGGTGGTTTACATTGGACCTTGAACTGTGTTATTCTGTCTTTTTTAGCCCCTCGTGTTGTTTTTCCGCTCTGTGCTACAGATGCGATAATGTGGAGATTACTCGCTAGTATTTCTAAAGGATTTAACATTTATCGCCGTTGATGTGTTTTAAGGCTTGTCCATTGCTGAGGCCAATCGAGTCAAAGATTCAGTGAAAAAAAAAGAAAAAACTACGACGTTGTTTAGCTCCTTGACCATAGCCTTGGATTCCAATCAAGGATGGTGCGATAACCAGTGCCAAGTATTGCTTGGGTTGGTCGTAGGTTTTAGAGAAAAGAACCAGCAGCAAGGATGCATTAGTTGGAAAGTATTTAAAACTGGGTCCTTGGCAGCGAAAAAGCATGCTGTGTATATGTTGTTTGGCGAGCGCCACGTGGGTTCGTGATGAAAAGAAGACGGAATTCACGAGATCGAAAAGCCCATGTCGCTGGCCAGGGAGCAGCCGTCTCCATTGACGTCACGGAGACGTCGCATCAGCGAAAAAGCTTTCCTGATAAGGCAAGCAGAAAAAAAGGTGCTACCTATCTTTGGCAACAGAATGGGAAGGACTAGGCCAGTATGAAACACCCGAGCAAATAGCTTAACCTGACGAATGATTGCAACTTCATCACAAAGACCCTTCAACTCGAGTTTCTTGTGTGTATATGTATACCTCTTTGGATTGGTTGACGTCATGGTGCCAGAGCAAGCACTCTATGCATCCTTACCCGAAGAAAATCAATACATTTGCGGGGTGGTTACCAAACGACACGAAAAATAGGAAATGCTGTTCCGTTTATCGGCACATTTACTACTCTATTTAGGATACTCTAGTAAAATAGCCCAGCCGTTATGTATTTACCCAAGTTTGCGCGTCTCCCAAACCTTTGCGTACAAGTCGACGAGATGAGCGGTCTCCAAGGTGGTTGTCCGCAGCGGAATGAAAGGCACGCTATTTTCAAAAAGCAGTCTTGTGTAAAATGCGTCGTGGAGAGCGAGATTGTGCGTCTTGGAAGTTTAGGTACACAAAAGGGAGTTGGGGAGAAAAGTGAGACTAGGTGTTGATTATGGAGGGTTAAAAATCACAGATAAACAATGAAAAATGGTGTGCTAACGTTGAAAGTCGTGCGACTGAAAGGCAAGACACACACTGGAGCGAAGGAGAGACGAAAGGCTACCGTGTATAGCATACGTGAAGTCCAACCTCGCAAAGGAAGACAGGCGCAGTCACGATTCACGCAAGACCTTGGTTTGTAGACTTTAGTTACTACTGATCACGCGGTACCTGGCGCGCGGGGCAAACCCGGAAAAAATAACACGAAATTCGGCAGGTGGTGGTACTTGTCAACGAGTACTTGGTATTCCTTCACTGGAATGTGTATTGACCATACAATCCGTTCAGAGGCTTGTAGGGATTTTGGGAACGCAAAATAACTTTATTTATATATTTAATTTCATTTAAGTTTGTAAGGAAAGCTTTATAATTTATGTCATATGTGTCGAAATATCTGTAATTATTTTTATGGCTGACGTGCGTTTCGAAAGTATCTAGCTAGTACGTTGTTAGTTTTGGATCGCGCGTTGCTGAAACGAGTATTGCCTCCATTTAAAGGTTCTGTCGTTAGATGGCATACAATTTGCCTTTGAGGGAAACTGTTTAGTTTCTAAGCTGGTAAGAAGGTGGGACGTGGGAGGTAAACAATTCCAAATTGGCAAGTTTTCGGCTTCAAGGTAAATCTAAATGTCTGATTGCACATCCTTTACGCACTCGTAACACGTTTAATGTATATTTCCTTTCAGGCAAAGCAAAGTGAACGCATTGCTGATAGCATGTCACCTTTAACAAGGAAGGATGTGAGGATTTTGCTAGTTGGAGAGAGGAATGTGGGGAAGACATCCTTGATTCTCTCATTGGTTTCCGAAGAGTTTCCCGAGGAAGTACCACCTCGTGCTGAAGAGATTACAATTCCAGCGGATGTTACTCCTGAGCAAGTTCCCACCCATATTGTAGATTTCTCGGGTGAGATGACGCATTGACGAGAATAGACTTAATTTTTAAGACTTTGATCTTGATGTTTGCAGAAGGAGAGCAGTCGGAAACCGATTTAATGAAGCAGTTGGGCATGGCTGACGTGGTGTGTGTGGTTTATGCAGTTGATGATGATGCGTCTCTCAAGCAAGTGACGAACAGATGGTTACCTCTCATAAGAAAGGCAAGAGCCATTAATTCTGACGGAAGTGCCAAAAATGTAGAAGAAGAGGCTTCAATACCTGTTATCTTGGTTGGAAACAAGCTTGATCTTATTGATCAAGGAACTATGGAGGTATTTCCCTTTTTAGTAATAAAAATATATTTTTTTACTTCATTTTCTCTGTTAAGGTTTTACTACCCATCATGAATCAGTATGCAGAGATTGAAACGTGTGTAGAGGTAATTTGGTCCCATTTCTTTTAGTCTTTGTTAAGAATTCTAACTCTAGTGCTCTGCTCGGACCTTGAGAAACGTTTCGGAATTGTTTTATTACGCACAAAAGGCCGTGTTACATCCAATTGGACCTTTGTATATTGTAGATGAAAAGGAATTGACGGACAAGTGTAAGAAGGCCCTCACTAGAATATTTAAGGTGCTTTTTTAAACGCTCGATTTTTTTCCGTGCTGACCTTCGTATGTTTTTGCCTCAGATCTGTGATCGGGATGGCGACAATGCGTTGAATGATGTGGAGCTGAATGCTTTTCAATCGCGGTGTTTTGGGACAGCTTTACAACCCCGAGCTCTCGAGGACGTGCGAGCTGTCGTGAAAAGAAGCCTCCCAGACGGAGTTGACGACAGAGGCCTCACCCTCAAAGGTGAATACCTTGGTTTCTTGTTTTTTTATCGGTGATTTTAACAGGATATTTTTGTTGTAGGCTTTCTGTTCCTGCATTGTTTATTCATTCAGCGAGGGCGTCACGAAACTACTTGGACGGTGCTACGAAAATTTGGCTATGACGACCGTTTACAACTCAGTCGAGACTACCTTTTCCCACAGTAAAACCTATTTGTTTTTTTTACTTTTATTATGCCTATAAAATTTCATTTGTGTAGGCTACGCGTACCTCCTGGCTGCAGTACTGAACTGTCCAATGCGGGCATCAATTTTCTCACAGAGATCTTTTTACGACATGATGTGGACAAGGACCGCTCGCTTAATCCTCGCGAATTGGAATCGCTTTTTTCACCATGCCCAGTTATTCCATGGGGCAGAGATCTGCAACACACTGTGGTTACCAATAGGAAGGTGTGGAGCAATAGGACTAGTGTGGATTTCGTGCTCACATGCATAATGTGTTACTTTTTTCAAGGGATGGGTGACCTTAGATGGTTTTCTTGCACAATGGGCTCTAACCACGCTACTTGACGTCAGAAGAACATGTGAATTATTAGCTTATTTGGGCTATCATACTGCTGGCGAGGACTCGCAGCTCTCGGCCATTCATGGTACATTCATTTCTTACATGTTCTCGCCGAGAGGTATGGATTGATAATGGTTTTGGGTCCTTTTTAGTTACAAGAGACAAAAAAATTGATTTGGCAAAAAGGCAAACGACAAGGCAAGTTTTTATGTGTCACGTTATTGGCCCCAAAGGAGCTGGCAAGTCGACTTTTTGTCAAGCCATGTTAGGAAAGTCCGTTGAGGTACTTTCCGCAAAGTCGGTTTCGTTTTCATTATAAAAAAGGATTTTGTTTCTTTCTTTGGACTAGGATTTCAACTCGCTATCCTTTGCTGAGCTACCTCGCTATGTAGCGGGTATGATTCCAGTCTATGGCCAGCAAAAGTATATGGTTTTGCAAGATATCGATGTTATAAGCTTGGCGGACACTTTGTCGCCTGCCCAAGTCCATTGCGATGTTGCATGTCTACTGTACAATTCCGCCGATCCTCGCTCCTTTGAGCACGTTGCGAGATTGTACCTGGTATTTCTGTTTCTTTCTATTGAAAAATTAATGAAAACTTGGTTGTGGTATCTAGAAATATTTTGCGGAATCAAAAACACCGGTGCTAATTGTCGGCAGTCAGACCGATAGAAGTACCGTACGACAGGAGTACTTGGTACAGCCAGAGGCTTTTTGCCGCCGTCACCGTATACCTCCTCCACAGCCTTTTGCATCAACAGGCGATCACACACAAGACATTTTTATTAAGCTGGCCACTATGGCTGTTTTCCCGTAAGTTTATATTTATTACGTTTGTTTCTTTAACTGTAATTCAAAATTCGGGTTCAGTCGTTTTAAAGCTGCTTGGTTTTTCTTTCGTCCGGGAAGGTAAATTGGTACTCTTTCCTTGTTCGCTTTACTCGTTACGCGTTTACACATTACTTGTTATTCTTTGCTAAAGAACCGTCGTTGCAGCAATTTGTTATTGCATATTGATAAAGTTTAACTTATAGGCATTGGCGCCAAATGGGCTTCAAAAATCTGCCGATGCAGACGTGGCTCCAGGCTGCTGTAGGTTTGGCTGCGGTTTCAGCCTTTGGATTTTTTATACTTCGAGCATACCATCGATTTAGGGTGTAAAGGATGTAAATTACATGCTTCAGCAGTCGTGTGGCGTAGCCGTTGTAAATACATTCAGTCCTCGATAAAGAAATCGGCATTTGTTAAAATGGCAAAAGCGCTGATTAGGCTTTTGGGATACTTGCTATCAAACTATTTTGGAGGGGAAGAATGCCTTTCTGCGAAACGTGATACGAGAAACAAAGGAATAACACGAGTACAGAAAACGGAAAGAAATTTGAGTAGTTCATGTGCACCGGTAAGGTAAGAGGCACTTTATTTAATACAATGGCAGATAATGTACTAATGGTTCTTTTCGGAATACTTTTGATTACGAATCTCATTGCTGTACTTGCTGTTCCTATAAAACTAGGACACAGACACTGGAAGGGGTTGAAAGGTGGAAGCCACCATACATAAAAGCACTAAATTACTGGTAGACAAATCACACGACTGAGCAGAGTTGATGTCGGCTTGAGCTTGGGTTTGGCAGCTTAGCTGGCTATGAATGCACGTGACTATGGAAGGAATGGCATGATTCACCAACCGTTTGTTGCTTTTAAACTGTCCCTCGTCAAAATGCCGCTCGCAGAGAAAGTAATTCTTTCCACACGATGCCGCTATTCTACAGAGAAGGTCATCCCGGTTGGCAAAACTTGCCCAAGCATTAAACCTAAAAAATCATATGAAAATGAAAACCCTGTCTTTCCTTTGCTAATAACTTGGTAACTCACCTATCTTGTTCCATAGGAAAGGTAAAATACGTCAGTCGAGGGAAGGTGGCATCATTATGGATACAAAACTTGGCTGCGCATCTTCTAGATGCCTTTTTCTTTCTTGGCGCCATTCTCGTCTCGGCATGGTCGTGGAGCCGACTCCGGATAGCCTCCTAGAGAACACACAAAACGGTAATATAACCCATACAATTTGAACTACAGAAAATTACCTCGGCGTCAAAATTCCTTTCACGTGGCGATTTCATGGCAACTTGGCATTTAATTACAATTTCTTAGGTTACTCCAGAAAATAGGCTACCACGTGCTGGCTCTTTCAATAGGGCAGTGTCCGGTGGCGGCGTTACGATCGTTAGTGCTCCAACGGTTTGCGGCTGCCGCAATCAGTCACGCTGGTCTGATGGCGCTGACTACTGTTTCCTTCTGAGTGGGTGATGAACCAGTACCAGGTTTGCATCTCATTTGCAGTCGATTAAGGTAATTAAAGCTAATTAAAACTGCTAGTGAACATTGAGTTGTGAAATACTCCTAACATTAACCTTCGTTCTTATGCGTCGTGAGTTGTTTTCTTATTTCCATTTAATGCATGTTTAATGTTTAGTCAACGGTTCAGGCGTGGTTTGGCTTTTCAGCGGCACCTTGTGTGATGTTTGTTTTACCAAAATAATTCTTTGCAAAGTTGCTTTACTTCCATAGGTAGTGGTCAGTTTAACTGTGTAATTTCGGTTGTGATATCCAAAAAGCGGTGCCATGAAGCCAAAAAGAAAAGTGAGGAATGAAAACGACACGCTGGAAGCGGAAGAGCATGGAAGTGAATCCAACGATAGCGACAATGAAAGTCTCATTAGCGCTGTTAGCCGGACCAGCCGCAAAAGTAACAAAAGCGTTACAAGCCGTCGTTCTGGAACGCCCTTATCTATCACGTTACGGTCCCATTGCAAGCAACACGGGGCGACCTGTACTGAAGGCCATGGTTTAGAATTTAGGAACCGTATCAGTCCTTCTCCGTCGCAGAAACAAAGGTAAAATTGCCATTCCCTAAATATTTGTTCAGGCAGAAAGACGGACAAGTGTATGTGCGTAAGGCGTGTGGGTTTACGAGTAGGCAGTCATTAGCATAACTGGTCAAGATAGCCTAAAGCTACAATCCAGTGCTTTCCCGCGCAAACCGCCGCCCGTTCCCTTATGGGAATACTAAGTATATACCGTTTCTGGTTTCAGATCTCCCACGAGGCGCTCCAGAGGCTCACCAGAGTCTATACCAGGGCAGCTCCTTTCCAGAAATGAAAAAGTACTCATAGTCTATTTTTAGGAATTAATTAAAGCAAGGGTTCTTAGAATGGACGTAGCGCATCACTATCCAATAAGACTTTGGATATGTCATTGAAAGATTCAATCGAGAATACAGTTCAACGTCGAGTCCTACGAACCCGTACTGTAGACATTACTCAAGCGTCTACTGTGGTTTTGGATGATTCCTTGCAGCAATTGTTGAAACAACAACGGACTGCGACAAAGGTAAACAATTTTGAAAAACAGAACTACGAAAACAAAACATTTTTTTTTGCTTAGGAAATAACAGTTTCAGCGTCCGGAATCACGACTGCTTTACAAGCTACGTCTGAACGCCACATCTCGACTAGTTCACAAGATTGCGTGACAAAAATGTCTGAAAAGCATTTCATTGCTTCGTCTCGCACGCACAAGACGAGTGATTACTCTAGTGATGAAGATGGCAAAAGGTTGGCGTCCTTAGCCTCCAAGACCCATCTGCCTTTGCCACCTCTAGTTGCAGCAGTGTCGGCTGCCAGTGCCGTCGATCAAAGTAAAGGAATGGCTCAACGAGTGCTAAACTCGATAAATAGTGCCACCAACTACTTGTCTACCATGACCACGTCAACTAGTAGATCATCAACTTACAACGCCATGGCCGGCGTTATGTGCAGTAGCGACGAGGATGAAAGGCAAGTTTTTTCTTTTTTTTTCCCCTTTTGCATACAAATACATTCCGTAAGACGTTAAAGGCTATCACAGCTCCCCTTTGGCGCGACCTAAGCAGGGGGTCGCGCTCCATGTGACCCTTTACAGACGTTTCTGGCATCAATTATTACTGCGCTCACTTATTTTTAGCCGACAAACAAGCTCGTGTGACTTCTTCGCCTTCCGGTTCCACCACATTTTCATGTTGTGGTACCGAG
Organism: Lepidurus apus apus; assembly: GCA_022832285.1. Taxonomy (NCBI): domain Eukaryota; kingdom Metazoa; phylum Arthropoda; class Branchiopoda; order Notostraca; family Triopsidae; genus Lepidurus; species Lepidurus apus. Next base: position 127,466 of record JAGJRO010000040.1, on the reverse strand, counting down.
TGTATGAGCACATGTTAGGTTTTTGCGCAAACTCCTTCCTGACTAGCATGGGTCTTGAATAGATTCGAGTCCGACTCGTTGACGTAGGAACACCTATAGCTAGACAGTCTCTAAGTCAGGCAGAGTTCGAAAAAGTTTCGTGATCGAAACAGTTCCTAGCATGAAATTTTGTTCACCGAGGCATGTTGACTGACTAGGACCTTAGTGTTGCGTCATTAACAAAACATCAACAGGGCGGTGACCAATGTAGGACCGCAAAGTCTTATTGATTTGCCCAAAACTTTTCTCCTAGTTTTCCTGTTACTACGTTCAACGTCAACTTACGTGTGTACGTGTTTTTTTATATCCCAGCTCTTGGGATATGGGTGCTTCCAACGATAGCGATGACGCGCTCATTCTTGTTCGCGGCAAGGGCATTTATAATCGCCGGTATGCTAAACACACACTATTCTTGAAGTCTTTCCGCAACCTAGTGCCATGCCAACAGCTTGAAAGATAACCTGGAATGCAATGGAAAGGGAAAGGCCAGCAATAAAAATGGAGCAAAGGAAGGGGAAGTAGATCCCTAGCCTTGGGCGAAGCTTCCAAGCGTCAACGTTGGCGAAATGTTGCCAAAAACGTTGCGCTGAATCATTTCGAGCTTTTTAGATCACAGCCATACGTCGCAATGCCATAGTTGAATGGCGTTTTAACGCGTTTTAAAGGAAGGAAGCCTTTTTTAAAACCGATTTTGTATTTATGTCGTTTTTTAGTACGGTTCAAAAAACGGATTACACGTATGCACACAGTTTGAGCTACCGGCCCAAAGTCACACCGGATCGGGTCATCACACCCCCCAATATGTCACGACGCTCATTACGAGCTCAAACCATCCACGCCCAATCTTTCGAGCATGTCTCTTCCCCAGTCTTGGCCATGTCTGGAACGGAAACGGATTCCAATTCTACTTTTGGTAATTATCGTCAAAATTGTTCCGAAACTTTTTTTCGGATTTTTCTTCGGATTTTTCTGATTTTTTTCCGATAGGTTTATTGACACGCAGACGTGAAAGCCCGCCAAGGCGAGTCGTGTTCTCCAGGGAAGCTTCCTCTAATGGCAACAGCCTAGCCTTGGATGATAGTAAATGGATTCCTGATCTGGTTTTAATGCTCTTTACAAAAAAACTATTTGCCTTCTTAGGATACCGGCGCTTATCCTATGGGCCTGATGGAGACACGGAAGAGGAAGAAGAGGGAGAAGAAGCATACGTGTTGATCCCTCCGGCGCAATTACCCCTTGCTAAACGCATGTGGTGGCATACCCAACGAGCGACTAGTAACATTACGATTTTGTACATTTATATTTAATAAAAATAATAATGAACGTCATTTCTGTATACAGAATCCGTCGTGCGGAGAGGTATGGGCGTATTGTATTGGATGTGGACATGGCTCTATTTGACCATCTGCTACGCGTTGCTATTGGACACGTGGGTTTTAATGCAAGGAGCACCCTTACGTCAGCGCCTGGCCCCTTATAAGAAATGGGCAGTCTGGCTTTTGCTTATTCCGATTATCTTGACTGCAGGTACGTTTTGTTTCCTTAAAAATTTATTTTAAAACGTCTATTGTTGGTGTTTGATATTGTCTTTTTTTCGTAAGGATTATTTAGTTTGTTTTGTTTACATTATTTTGTTTGTTTACATTTTTGGATTTAGTTTTTGTTTTAAAGCGCGTTCCACTGGCTGCACTGGTGCATTATTTTCGGCATTTTTATCTTTACACAAACTGAGTGCCAAAAATATTGCACCAGTGCAGCCAGTGGAATGCGTTATTACTTTGTTACATTTGCATTCGTGATTTGCACATGACTAGAGTTGATGGCGTGTTTTTTGTTTATTTCTAGGACTCCGTTTGATTCTTTTCTAACGAGTTCAGACTGACATTCCTTTCCTTGCATTTTTCCTCCTTGGCAGTATTCTTTTTACTTTGCATTTGCTAATGTTCTAACGTTCTACTTGCATGGTCTTTCATATAAGCTTGGGGTAGTAGGAAACAGAAAATATAGCTTTACTCTGTTATTATGCAAATCTGTTTACATTTCAAGTCCCTTTCTTGTGATACAAGTTATCTTTTCCCCAGTTTTTAAGTTTGTAGCGTGTAGTGAATACAAACTATGAACGCTTTTTGAATGGAGTGCTTCAATCTTCCTTTCTTTGTATTAATAGGGGTTTTTCTGTGGAATAACGACTCATCCCTTCTTGCATCCATTCCGAGCGAGGAAAACACCGCAGATAAACCAGCTTACATTAAACTCTTTGGATCGGATGACATCACTTCGTATCTTGCGTCCGCCTGGAAGGCATTGTCACATTACCCGTGGACTTGGCTCTGGTTATTCATTGACTTGAACAGTCAAGTTTGGAGCTTTCTTTGGGGCAACCTAGGCGCCTTGTGGCATGTAAGCTTTGTCTGACTCCCAAATTCTTTTTAATTAAAGTGTCCTAGATCCCAGCTGCCATGAACCTGTCAGTTTTGCCATTAATGACGTCAGTCGCTACGGAACCAACAATTGTCGTGGCGAAAGCAATGTCGTTTGCCCCAGAAAACAGTGCAAAACCAGAGATTGCAAGCGTACCGATAGCTTTACTTCAGAACCAAAATGTTGTGGATTTTCTCGTCAAAATATCCAAAGACCCCCAGTTTAAGATACAGCCAACCCAAGATACCAAAATTTTGTTAACAGAATTGACCCAGCAATTATCCAAATCCCAGCAAGATCACGAAACTTTAGCTGTCAAATGGCAAGACATCATGCAGCAGCAGGAAAAAATTAAATTGGAGCAGGATGGACAGCGTTTGCAAGGGCAAATGGACAAAACCGGCTTAGAGGGAGGAATTGCTGGTCTTCGAGCTCAGTTGGATGCTTCACTAGTATGTGACACTGACTTTTAATTTACCTTGGTAGTAAACAAGTATTGCGTTTCAATTTCAAGGTTCAGCTTGAAGCTCTCAAGGCGCAACTTACAACTTGCTGCACTTCAAGTCACGCGTATGGTAGTTTAGTGGACGAGAAAATGTTGGTATTACTTCGGACGATGATGGGAAGCGATGCTAGAGCGGATGTGGACTTTACCAAGTTTGCCGTCTGGCTCAATCAGCGCTTGGCAGCTAGGAAAGATTACGAAGTCGAGTTGAACGCTACGTTGGATAATTGGCGCAAAGGTATAGTTAATTTTCGAAAAAATTTGAAACATTTTCGAAAAAATTTTGAAAAATGTACGGAGAAATTTGGAGAAATTTTTTGAAAAAAATGTCTAAGAATTTTTGTCAGGAAAGAATTTCGAAAAATTTTAGAAAAAAATTTCTGCTTTCTCGTATGTAAAGACAAGAAATTTACGAAAGGTTCTTTTTTTTGTAGAAATGAAAGGTTGGTCATCCAGGTTGCAGTTGGAGAAGCAAGAACTGGTGGATATGATCCGAGCTCAAGTTGAAGACAAATTGGACGCGTTTATGACACTGCAGATGTCTAAAAGTCATACGTTAAACTTGACTCCAGCCTTGCCGCCTTCGAGTTTGCCAGGCTTCAACGCTGCTAGTGTGGAAGCGATTGTTCGGGAGCACTTGCGACGTTATGACGCGGACAAAACTGGTATGGCAGACTACGCGTTGGAGTCCGCTGGCGCGTCAATCCAGAGCACTCGCTGTACAGAAGATTACAAGCACAATAAAGCTGTCCTAAGCATTTTCGGTAAGGCAAACCGTTTTACGTATGTTCCCTTCATTCTTACACTATGCATTTGGTTAGGAATTAATCTTTGGCACCAGAGCAATTCCCCAAGCATTGCCCTGCTACCTGACATGTCTCCGGGCAAATGTTGGTCCTTCAAAGGGGCTCAAGGCTACTTACTTATTCGACTGGCGGCAGCAATACGTCCGACAGCTTTTACGATGGAGCACATCTCGAGAAACATATCCCTGTCTGGCAGAATTGATTCTGCCCCTAAAAAATTCTCAGTCTGGGTAACCAAAAAGTGTAGATCCATTTCTAGAGTTATTTATGTTTATTTTTCGTAGGGTTTTAAAACCGAACAAGATCAAAACTCGGTCCTTTTGGGCCAGTATGTTTACAATGAATGGGGCGAGCCCTTGCAGACTTTCCTTGTCCAGGTATTCTGTTGCGTAAATATGGCTTTACATGTGTTAATTTTTGTAATATTTTTGGCAGCATGAGGATCCTGACGTTTTCCCGATGGTGCAGTTGAATATTGAATCCAATCACGGGAATATCAACTTTACGTGCTTATACCGGTTCCGAGTCCACGGCCTTGTACATCGGGCTCACTAACGTAAACCCTGCGTACCCTCTTCATAATGGGAAGAGACGGTGTCGAATTCGAGGAAAATCCTGGGTTTGTGCGAACCAAGTACAAATGAGTAGTTAATGTGGGCAGACAAGGGTTTTGGCTAGCATCTAGTCTCATTCGATTGGTTAGTCTGCAAGGTGGTGCATGTTGGGTGCGTGCAAATTCTGCTTCAGTACGCATTTCTGAGACTTTAAACGAAACAGTTCAGTGCTATACACGAGTTTTTGAGGATGTATGTAATGTAACGGCGAATTTCTGGCTGATAAAGTTTTTTATTATGTTCTCAAAATTTACGCGTCATCTATACAAAGGATACTATTATTCTATGGGAGGGATTACATAAAATCTGAACACTCCTCCATGGTGAAAATTTGTCCGGGATATGGTGGCAAATGTACCTGAAGAACCAGCACCCCATGCTCGCAGCCCTTTACGCAAGCTCCCTCTAGGAAGTTTAACATTGGATGGAACAGCAGCGCCAGCAGAGGTACCGTTGCAGTACTGGGTCAATTGGACGTGATTGGCGGTTAAATTGGTGGTCCATAGCGAATATATGTAATTTGAAAAGTGTATTGTATGTGTGAGCTTTTAATAAAAAGAATTTGAATCAAACACACGGCCTTGTAATCATTCTGACTCGTAAACAAAAAATTAAGTTTTTTGTATAAATTTTGAAAAACATACAAAGAAACACAATATAGCAATAGAAAATTTTAGATAATACAAAGTCTCTATATACAGGCGAACTGTCATTTTTATTAAATCGAACAAAAGGATGGATTACTTACGTGTATGCACTGTACACGGCTTGGTATTGTATTTATAGGAGTTTCAACGGTCTTTAAATATGAGCGTATAACCGAATGGATAAGATGCGAGACTGGGGAACGAAAGGAACCCAGTTCGAAACCCGGTCGAGGCATTTTATTTCGTAAAAAAACGAAATATTAAATGGTTTCCTTTTTCTGTACCTTATGCATTCCCGGCATGGTTCCAATACCCATATTCGAAATTGTGAAGCTTCGGCATCACGAGCTCGAATATTGGGAATAGGAAACCGAGCAGGGGAGTTGGGAACAGAGAAAGGGGCGAGGCTCTCAATTTTTGACGATTTTTGAACACCTGTATATACTGTACACAGCTTGGTTTATATATTGTATTTATAGGAGTTTCAACAGGCTTAAAATATAAGCGTGTGACCGAATGGGTAAGACGCATGACTGGGGAACGAAAGGACCCCAGTTCGAAACCCGGCCGAAGCATTTTATTTCGTCCAAAAAACGAAATATTAAATGGCTCCCTTTCTCTGTACCTTATGCCATCGCAGCAAGGTTCCTATACCCATATTCGAAATTGTGAAGCTTCGGCATCACGAGCTCGAATATTGGGATAGGAAACCGAGCAGGGGAGTTGGGAACAGGGAAAGGGGCGAGGCTGTCAATTTTTGACGATTTCTGAAGGGGACCCCCCTTGATACAGCATTATTCCTTATGGAGAAAAGCCCTGAAAGCGCTTTCCCAGCTCGAAAAGGAGCCACGCCCCCTTTTGGCCTAATCCACCAATAGGATTCGTCCTTTTTGCATAGGCCACACCCCTTTTAGCGGCTTTTTTGAAAAAAATACAACAAAAAGGATTTTTTGGGGAAAGTATATTTTACGGGAAACGTTGTGTGTACAATACATAGGTAAATAAGAAATCCGGGGGGGGGGCAAACATTACATCTGTTGGGAGTCTCGTAAAAAAATTTAATTTTTTAATACTGTCAGATAGCACGATGCAACTTTGTAACACCGACGACCAAACAGTTGAACACATCATTTTGGACTGCCCAGCCTTTTTCCTGAAAAAGAGACATAATGCAACACAGTTTACAGCATTTAAGCGTCAAATATAGCTTCCCAAATCTTTTGAATAGGAAATTGAGGACAATCTCAAGCATATAAAAAAGCACTAACGAAATACCTGAGAAACGGAAATCTTTTAGATCTTTTGTAGAAGAAAAATTGACGATAATCCTTATAATAAAACATACCAAAATAATTTCGGCCTTTTATGCAAGTGGGGACGAAGCGGGTTACGTTTCCGAATCAACGAACACCCTAATTACTCGCCAATACCAATAGCATTCAAGAAGATATATACAAAGCCAGTGAGAAACTGCCCAGAGTGACTTTAATAATGAGAACAGAATAGTTACTTAGTTGTGTCGCGCTGTGAGGACAAAGCCACACGTGCTCAGGCTCAAAGATGAGAACTAATAGTGAGCTCTCTATCGTCGGTACATCTGTTGTTTTGGTACCATATAGAAGCCTTCACGTCCCCAAGTAAAGATACCATCAACACAACAGTGGTTGATGTGTTGGAGTTGGCAAAGAGAAGCGAGTATCCTTTACTATGTTGATATATTCCTGTTTGTTTCCAACAACCTTGAGAAAACCGATTGACGATTTGAAATATAACAGCTATTTTTTATTTTATGGGTACCATACATGGATGAGCTCTGAGGAGTTGCAAGAGCTGACGGCTTCTGAACCTCTTACACTAGAAGAGGAATACGCCATGCAAAAATCCTGGCTCGAAGACGATATTAGTAGGTTTTGCCATTATCTTATACCGGCCTTCAATGTTGCCTTATTCTAGAATGCACATTCATAGTTCTGGATAGGGAACGATTTGAAGAAACCAGTGACGAAATTGGTATTTTTGCCATTCATGAAAAAACTAATTTACAGGTTTATTCCCTGCACAGTTTCCATGATAGGAGATGCCAATCTCTTCTTTGTTGATCTGGAAGATAAATCTAAGGCCGAGGTTGAAATCATGATTGCAGAAAGTTGGGCAAGAGGCAAGAGACGAGGCTGGGAAGCTACTTTGCTTATGCTGAGATATGGTATTTTATAAATGAAGACATACTTATACCACGCTGCTTACGAGTATAGTCCATTCGACTGTTAGGGATCACCCTCGGAGTACGGTCATACCAAGCCAAAATAGGCTTTTCGAACGCTCAGAGCCAGTCCATGTTCCAGAAGTTACAGTTTATCGAGGTGAGACACCGTTTATTATCGAAGTCACACCCTCATGCTTATTGCACGACGTTACTACTAAAAATGAGACCCTTCGTTTTTATTTATTATCTTTTTCCTTGGAAGGAAACCGAAGAAACCGGTTATTACTATTTTTCAAGCAAAGACTCAATGAATGCACGCTACCTACATAATATCTGGTCATGAGCTTATAAAGTTATCTTACAGGTATCGCGGAGTCATGTGTTTAATGAAGTAACATTGGAACGTACCGTCGACCAACATTGGATAGATTGGCTTGAAAAAGAAACATCCAGCTATCTTCTGAAGCCTCATCCTTTGGAATAATATCATTGTATCTCCACAGGCAGTGCTTATCTAATGGAGAAAAAGCTGCTCAGGCGTTTCTTCGATAACCGGATGCCTACTAAACATAAAACAAAATTACGTAAATACGTCTTTTGCTAGCACCGTTTTACCCATGCTTATTGTTATGTCCCCCACCTCCTTTTTAAACTTTTGCATGCCGTGAAAATTTTTACGTGTGCTGTATTCAAGCCATGCGACGTGCATAAAGTTTTCCGTATTAGAAGAATTCCTATTAGAAAGAGGCACTATGTGCGTAAAAGAGCAAGGAATAGGAATGGAACAGATTATGGGTGTGGTGCAAAGTGGTGTCAATTCGAAAGCTCACCACTAGCTTTCGAAGAGTTAGACTAAGTTTACTCATAAAAGATCATATAGCCATGCGGTTAAAAGAATAAGCCACTTTTTCGACCCCTCATTTTAGACCTACTGATGACTTCTTGAGGTGTGACAGGACGATCAATAACGCTCTGTAACACTCGTAACCAGTCATCTCGATCCTCGGATTTCTCCGCCGATAAAACGTACGATCTCACGGGTGTTTTTAACGTGAACGAGAAGCCTTGATTCTTGTAGCCTGTTGGAGTACCGCTGTATACATCGTATCCTTCATTCTTATTCCCCAAGAAAATTTCCCCTTTGGGCGAAGGGTCCTAAAATCGGTTTGTGTTATTGAAGTACTACGTCTCTCGCGACATGTGATCATACCATTGGAGTTTCGTGGTACATGAACTTGCGTTCGTCCATGGTAAACCAACGCTTTTTATATGAGTCACTGGTTCGAGGTCCCGTCTTGCATAAAAATCCCTCTTTCAAAAAGTCTTTGGTCAAACTTTGTGCAACCTGTTTTCCACACAGAAAAGAACTGCGATTAAGATCACATAATCTTGCGGCAAATTAGCTATTTTAAGGATATGGGGAATTTTACTTCAGCTTGTGACAAATGAGGGTAAGCTACCCAAAGTTGGTTCAGTTTCGCGGAGCGTATGGCGAAATACCAATTCATAATTTCTTGGGGGTCCGTATGGTAGACGTATATATGTCTCGTGTACCCGTGTTGCAAGAATGTGAGTTGGAGGGAGGTCTGAATACCGATCTTGACTGGGGCGACCGACACGTTCATTTCACAGATGTCAATTATTGCTTTAGGCTCCTTTTTCTAGAAATAAACTACAGTCAAACATTCCCTACATGTTAACGTACCGTGAAATTACCTCCTTGACAAAATAACGCAAGGTTCCGCCCGATAAGACAAACCGTCGCTGTTTGCAAACGTCGTCTCTCTTGCCTCGCTTCATAAGGTAACCTTCCATTTGACCAGATGTGTATATTTGCTTCTCAGGATGGATAAACTCTTCACGTTCGTATTTCGCTCGTATCCATTGTTCTCTTAGGATTCTACAAACGAGTGTTATTACTCACGTGATTTTATATGTTATAATTACTATTTTATACATGATTATTTTTACATTTTATTATAACACATTTGTGCTTACTGGGGATCTGTTTCTTCGGGTTTTCTATAACACGGCGGCACTCTTTCTTCGTATTTTCTTTTGGCTACAAAGTTCCCCACCTCCTCCATTCGCTTGACTTGCGAGTCATCCCATTTATCCAATTTTAAATGCTTAACTTTGGAAACATGCACACCCAAGCCTCTGTGCACACCTGCACAATCTTTGCAGATAAACACCCCAATATTATACGATGCATACTCGATATCTAACGTAAAAACAATTTTTGTTAAATCACCAATTGGAAATATTGGACCAATATTTTGATAATTAATTACTTTTGCATCCGCAGTCAGCACAAGAGTGGTTGCCGGGTTTCTTTAGTAGCTCTAGCACATAGCGATTGTTAATTTCTGTCATACCGAAGACTTAGCAAGTCTAGAAGTGTAAAATAAACTGTAACAGTGCCAGTCGCAACATTCACTACAAGACAACCAGGTACGCGTTTTCTAATCAAAATATTTACTACCTCCCGTAGCGTGTTTAGTTACAAGACCAGTCTCCTGGGGCCAAACTGTCAGTTGAGGTCGCAGGCGGGTGTTTGGGCGACGCTCCCTGGAACTTCAGAGGAAAATTCAAAGGGAGTGAACTGCGGGAAGTTCACGGAAATTCAGCGATAGTAGTTCCATCACCGTTGTAGGATGGCAACATTCATCACGAAACTTGTTTTCGGGAAGATTTGCTGATCCTAGGACATGTAATTTTTTTCAACTCATTTGCATTTCGCTGTAGAAATCGAATAGTTTAATGCTATAATAAATGTTGTTTGAAGCCTTTCCTAAATGCAATTTAACCAAAACGATTAGAAACATAATTATACCGCACATTAACATTTCGGTATTAATCTTCTCAGTCGATGTCGTTCGAGGAATCAGAGTTAAGCTTAACTACTGATAATACCCTGGTTAACAAACTCAGTAAAGGTTGCCAACGCCTGCCATTGTGATGAGTGAATACATTTTTTATTGCGATTTGTATTGGTGTGCGAATCGGATTTTAGGAACCAATAAAAAAATCTGTACTTACAAAGCGTCATTTAACCTTCACTAAAATACCTCAAGTTAACTGGCTATTTTCTGTCTTTTGGATAGAATACAGTATTCTAGCTCGCTTTCAGCTGTTCCTAAACTATCGAGTATTTGCTCAATTCGCTCTTTGCTATGATGCATGGTCATAAAAGTGGCCTTCACCCTCTTTAACGCTATCAGGGCCTCGTGTAAAGGAAATGGAGCAAAATCCTCCACAACTGCGTCTTCTTCGACGTCTTCTTCTCTGCCATTTTCTTTATCTGAGGAATCTTCTTCTTGACCGGTTGCCTTTCTTCGAAGATTTTCTTCCCAGTCCCCATCATCATCGACTTCGAAGCCCTCAATATCTTTCGATGAGATCACTTCCTCAATTGAGGCTGACTTGCACAACTGCCTGAGCTCTTCTTCGGCCTCGTCGGGTACAATTTCTGCTACCTCTTCAAGAGCATTTATATCCAAACCACAAACTGCGAAGCATTTTGTGATGCACTCCGGTTTCACTTGCTCCCAAGCTGTTTTGATCCATCTGACAGCGTCCAAAATTTTAGTATTCTTGGCAAGCTCCGCTGCGCTCCTACTTTCATCCATTGTGTCAATCACATTTCTCAGTAATTCTTTCCGGTAATCCAATTTAAAATAGTGTATGATTCCTTGGTCTAAAGGCTGAAGGCAAGTTGTTGTGTTCCGAGACAAAAACTTCAACTCGACATTCGATAAGGGTCCAGCATCTGGGTGGCAAGCTGCATTACCTACGAACAAAATAACCTTGCGCTTCTGCTCTTTCATTTTTGTGTTAAATTCTTCAATCCAATCTTGAAAAAAGTCGCTTGTCATCTCTGCTTTTCTGTTCGTTCTCCAATGGATTCCAATCAGAGCTGGATTAGCGGGATTAAGTACTTCGGGAAAAGTCGGGTTTTCGGATTTCCAAATTACAAATGGAGGCTCCTTGTCACCAGCAGCATTGCAACAGAGAGCAACTATCAACCGCTCCTGATCCATTTTGCCCCGTCTCCACATTTCCTGTTTTTCGACCAGGGATTTGTCGGGTACTGCTTGGAAAAAAAGTCCTGTCTCGTCAAAGTTATAAATGTCAAATGGGCTGTACCCCGCAATCAGGGTAGCGGCTCGTTTCTTCCATTCAGCGGTAGCGTTTGTACTCCAATCTGGGTGTTTTCCAAATAAGAAAGGGTACACAATATCGTGACGCTTGCGAAAACTTTGTAGCCAACCATTACTCGCCGCAAAACTGTCACATTCGAGAAGTGATGCCATTTCCCGCGCTTTTTCTTGCAAGATAGGTCCATTTATAGGTAATTTTCTGGCGCTTGCCTTTACATACCATTCCCAGACAAGATCGTTCACTTCCTCGTATCGTTGTTTGCGTTTTCTTTTAAGCCCTTTGGATTTGTTTTCCTCCCAGTCTTTAAGAACCGTTTCTTTGTTCTTCAAAATGTTACAAATTTGTGTTTTACCACATTTATATTTCTGCGCTAAATCCCTTTGGGAAAGACCAGACGCGCTGTCCTTCACTACTTGCACTCGCACTTCTAAAGTAAGTTCTACCTTTTTCGGCATGACTGCAAGCTGTCGGCGACTTAAGAACTGTATAAATAATAACCACAAACTCGAAACTGTGTTGTTATACATATAAAATAAATTACAACCAAGAACCATAAACTTTTCTAAACATGACCATGCTTTCTTTTGTTTCTACTGAACCCAATCTGTCGCGAAATTTCTTAAATAAATCAAGCTAAGTTTTTCGATACCCCAAATACGTTCACCTATTTGTAAAATTTCAATGTACAACTGCAAATGATCTTTGGCATTTGTTTACTGGAATTCATTAATTACTAACACGTAACAGTCGCCAGCTGTTGACAAAACAGAAAAAAAACGCAAAGAGAATCAAATATGGAGGTGCCACTGGGTAGGAAATTTTGAAACCAGATTCGGCACTAGCGCCCTCCGTTTTCAGGTTCCGAACTTTTTAGAAAAGAGCACGCGATTGAATGTTTCGATGATGGGTAATTGAATGATAATTGTTCGTATCATGTATAATCATATATAATAATAATTAATCGAGTTGTATAAGTGTATCTGTTATTAGAAATAAACAATTCCTTTGAGGCTGAATTTTGTAAATTATCTAGCAAGCCGTTCTTAAATTTCTTAAGAGTATAATGTAGGGTAATTTCTTCTAAAACTTGACAGAAGTTTCATGTAAACCAGCCTTCAAACAAATCTGCTGGACGCAAAATTTTAATAACCAACTTTTCAATTTCTTAAATAATTGATTAAAGATTTAGTTGAAGCCTTTTTTTGCATAAAACCTACGCCAAACGTCTTAAAAACGATCATCAACTTTACTGACACCTTAGTTAAGACGTTCAAAAACATTCGAAAGCGAGAAAAACTCAAGGCTATGTATAATAGAGCTTTTCTCGATTTATGAATCTTTCAAACCACGTAGCAGTAATGTAGAAGAACTTTACTTTAGGTAGGTTTCATGCAAATTGGCCTTCTGCTGGATGCAAAACAAAGTTTTTGTCTATTTTGAAGAGCGTAAGGTACCCCTTTAAAACAACGGCCGCTCTCAAAACGCCCAACTTATTGAATTTTCGCAACTCAAAGAAAGTTACCTATGCGAGGAGACAACATCGGCAAAAAGTCAAATTAAATTAGTGTATCTTCACTCTCCAATGTAAACGCGCTCTTACACAGCCAAAAAGCTTCATTACCATTTCTTATACTGTTACAACAAAACGTATTCTACATAACTTAACGTCTAGGCCTACAGCAAAAATATTGCCAACCTCTCACAGCCAATAGAATACATTCCTTAAACACGATGAAAAGAAGAAAAATTTTTACAAACATGGAACCTAATAATCGATCAGCTGGAAGCTTTTTCCTATTACCCTTTCAATCTTACAACCTTTATCCCGCGCGCTGAAAAACCCGTACAGGTTTTTTTCTTTACAAGTCTCCCGATACCGCCAACATAGGAGTACCATACTGAGGAATGTGCAAACTATATTGAACGCCTTTTGTCACAAGCGTGCACGAACAATGGCAAGGGACAGTGAAGGCAATACCACGAGAGAAAAACAGGGTATTGAACCATTAAACGTGACTTATGGCAATTCAAAAAGTTCCGCTTTTCTGGCGTCCTATCTTACTTATTGTTCACTTTGACAAAACAGCTACAAAAACGGCTACGAATTAGCATTGCCAAACCCAAGTGTTGCCTATCTTTACATGAGTAAAATATCGCGTCTTTGTTGCCCAACTTACATATGAACCTCGAAGGATTTGACAACGGTGTTTTCTGTAAAAGGATTTGTGCTCGGACTCCTGGTCGCCAACGCCGCCCACTCTGCGTCAAAAGGGTCTACCTGATTGGCATTTACGTTATTGAGAATGTCGGTTGACGTCGTCGTTTGTCGATTAGTGGCCCACGGAGTAGGAGGGGGTGTGACAGGTTGGAATGTAGTGGAACCACGCGTCGATTGATTTCGCAAGGGCATGTTTTGAACTGGGTGAAAAACCTCGTTGGAAACCGTCGATTGCAACCGAGCATGTTGCGAGGTCACAGGCGGCACTGTTTTAGCTGGTGACACGCCTCTGGGCGGAACAGAAGGTAAGGGCGACGATATCGAAGGGGGAGGGGATGCCGTCATGCTCGAAGTGGCCGAAGTCAAACTGCCCAGCCATTGTTCACCACGAGATAACGTGGGAGAAGGAGTGGGCGATGGCAATGAAGCCCATGACGGACTCGTGTAAGGCCGTACGTTTTGTGCGGGATTCTGGGTAAACGGTGCACGGTTCACACCATTAACAGCCTGTAATAACAGAAGGAGACAAAAAAATCCAATAGTTTCATGTTACTTTCGCACCCGTCTCGAACAAAGCGGAAAATCGATACTTACCGACTGTTCTGTTAAGAAGGGATCATCACTAGCAGAAAGAAAAGACAGTCCCTGGGATAACTGTTGACACATGGCACTTACGGCGTCCGATCTTTCCACCATAGGTGAAGATTCCGGGATTGGAGCCACTAATAGTCGAAAAAACATGTCAATGAACAACAACAAATCGATACCACGGGTTAAAACAGCCGCGAATTAGTAAAGCAACTAACTAAACTCTCTGTACATACGACAACCAACGCCGGAATTGCATGCAAAGCAGAAAACTAGTAACTGAAACACTAGTTACCCAGAAAAAGTCACGCCAAGAACGGTTAAGATAAGCAGGGAAAACCTAGAAAATACACAAACTAACGAGTACTCACTGCTGGTATTATTGTTGGTATTGTTGCTGTTGGGCAATGAGTGGAATCTGCTTCTAGAGACACGGGGCGGAGGGGCGGGACTTGCTAAGATTTGTACCGACTCAGAATCTGCATGACAATCATGACAAATATACTACAAAGGCAGAAAGACTCTCTTTCCCCCATACGAAGAAAAGCTACAAGACGACCCCGAAAAACGCCTTCACCCAATCAACATCGCAAGCGACAACTGAAACCCCCATCACCAAGACTGATACAATAAGTTCACAAATAAGCAGGATCCCACAAAAACTTAAACGCGGAAGTTATACGGAAAACGTAAAGTAAATTAGTAATAAAAAATACGAAAATAAAGAAAGCTATGAGATCGAAAGTCAAAACCTGCCCTTACCTGTAACGCCATTCATATTGCTAAGGTTGGGTTCTGGAGTAGGAGACGTTACGTCATGGGACAGAGATCGCTGCTGCCTTTCTAGAGTGGAAGGCAAATCGCCAATACGTAGCGATAACTGACGCTTGAATGGCGAGTTTTGGTTGAGCTGAGAAAAGCCGCGAAACGACCCTTGACGCTCCAACAAATGCGGGGCAGCATGCGGCCGTTCAATGGCATATGGGTTCACAACGGGCTTCAGTGGAGGTGGCTCTACACAAATTCGTAACGGTCAGTACTGTATCTCTCGGCCATTGGAGCTAAATATTCTTTCTTCTACTGTTTTTTTAAAAGTTTTGGTTACCAGCTGGTTTGCAATCTTGGGGGTCTTGAATGCGCTCAGTCAAGGGCCCAACTCGGAAACTTCCTGTGCGTGTAAACGTGGAATTGGACGGGTCAAACGTCATAGTAACGCCGCATTCTTTATCGCGCTTCTGCTTACGCTCCAAACATACCGCAAATGCACATCCCACGGCGTGGCTTAGCCGTTCTCCCTTAAAGTGGAACAAATGAAAAACAAAAAAGGATTGGTCAGTAAACATCAACATCCTGTGGGCACTTTTCAGTCTCTTTCAGTTAGGAAGAAAACTGGAAAAGAAGATGAAAGGCTTACCGATTCTTTAGCAGCTAAGAACCCATGACACATCCAACGCCTGGTCGTCCCATCCCGACAAATATACGAAAAGCCCTTTTCATGATTGCGATCCGGAGCACAAAACGATACCTTTTCAATGGTCTGGTCCACAATCAGCCCCTGTTAAAAGTTCGAAACTTAGCGATCATGTTTTTCCATTAAGGTGTAGTGGAACCTCTTATTACGCTACAGCATGGCAAATTTTTATTCGAAAATTATAATTTTCTGTGCAATGTAATGAAATTGTTTTGTGACAGTAATGCATGGGATGCACTCGTACTGTATCTAATATTTGTACTGTATCTATATGTACTACGTTTTTGTTAGTACCTTTTTTTATCTAGGGTCAAATTTATGAAGATTTAAAATCAATAATAAATCAAAATGAAACGATCTGACTGTACTGGATATTCTTACTAAGATATATTGAAAAAATTAAGTTATCTCTTTCTGTTTCTTTTAATTTTTTGTTAAAAGTTCACGAAATTACGTTGAGACAGGGTATGACATAACTGCCCTCTTCTGACAAAAATTATCACTTGCAGTACACCGTGACTATAAAAAAAAAATTAAAAAAAAATCGTTTTTCTTACCTTTGTTTCATCCTCGACCACACGCAAACCATCACCGGAGACGTGCAAAAGGGCCCTGACCGGCCTTCGTCGCGAACTCTGTCGTTAAGCAAAAGCAAACTCAAAAGGTTAAAAACTTTACTACTCTCCGTCACGCCAAAGTTGCAGACTTACCCGCAAAACCTTTAACGCTTCTTCGCAAACTTGCATGCCCCGCGACTCGTAGACTTCCACGCAACCCAAATACTACAAAAAAGATTCAATTATTTTTAACCGTATAACTTCTTTTAAGTTTTTTCTCCTTATAGCACATATATTAAAAAAAATAGATTTAAGAAATAAGTTTGCGTGTCCTAAAGTTTGTACAGGGACACCGCCAAAACCCAACTACATCTTCAACCCTTTGTCGCTCGTTAATTAGGGCCGTCGTGTTTCGTGTTCTCCGTAACTTAAAAAGAGATATATTCTTTTTAAAAAAGGGAGAATAAGGAGTGGAAGAGCAAGAAATCTTTTAAGCGTCTGCACAAGCGGGGAATTCCGAAAATTTTCGGCGGATCAATACTTCGAAGCACACTCGCATACCATCCCAAGCTTTTGCTTGCGACCTTAAAGAAGTGGTGCTGGATATACGAGGTAGCGAAAGCCCTGTGCTTGCTTCCCTTATAGCGTAGCTTCTTAATAAACTGGCAATGACGGGCCTGTCAGCGTTACTCCGCTAAAATCCTCGAGTCTTGCAGTTGCACTCTTGCGCAATTTTGTCAGCAATCGTCGTTCATTACGTTTACAAGATGAAAACTTGAGTTTGAAATTGAGTTTGTACTTTAACATGAAAGCTGCAAGTTCCAGCCCGGACGGTCGCTTCATCCGATTGCCATTGATGAGGCTTGGAGCTCTCGGGCACTGATTCTTTCCGTCGACGAAAACTCTCCCGGAAACTGCGTCGAAGTCGGTCCATCTTCTTGGATCCCCGTCGTTTATGCGTGTCCTTCACGTCTTCCGACCTCTCACCCTGTAAGAAAAGAAAAATAACGACCAAATAAATAACGAGGAAGTGGAACGATTTAACAAAAACCAAACACGGGGCTATGCACAAGTTTTATCACTTGTGGTTGTGGGTGTCGTGTGGACCACAAAGAACATACTCGAAGCCGAGGCACAGGTTTATCTTAGATTTGCCTCTCCTTTCATCTAAGCAAATAAGAGCTCTTGTGGGATCCAAGATTCCAACGGTGGAAAACGAAACGCTCTATATGTCTACACAATTTGCATGGGGTTACAATCAGAATCAGCACGCCATGCTAGTCCCACTCGTCCAAGTTGGTTAAGAAACAAGGAAAAAAACAAAAACTCTCCTGGCTCTTTTCCAGAAAAATAAGTCAAACAAACTTTTCCCCAACACGAGCACCAAAGCTGCTAAACTCGTTTTTTTTTCTCTCTCAAAAATAACATACAGGGAAACAGCAAAGATAGTATCGATTACGCCCAGTTTGAAACGATAGGCGTGATAGTAAAAAATGTACAGTACAGTACGCGGTCCTTGATATCCCAAAGGCGGAATTGTACTCAAACTTTTACGCAAAACGAGAAAGACAAATTGAACGGATGCCTAGTACGAATCGATTTAAAGTATATAAACAGTTTGGTATGTAACTTTAAAGCACACATTCCTTGTCACGTCAGTAACTTACTTCTTCGCCAACTTTAAAGTTAAAATCCCAAAACTTTCCGCAAAATAAGAGATGATAACCACAAGCAATACCCGAATAAAACACGGATGTGTTGAGGGACTTCATGATGCTGGACCACTGATTAACGTAACTATCTGAACTATGATAAGATCATAAGACCCCTTGAACTATTCCGACGAATGAATATTCGAAAAGACAAGTTGTCTGGGTTTTGCTCAGCACAAACCTGGATAATGACTAATGGGCACGTAATTCCTGGGCCCCTTTCGCGAAACATTCCTACGGCCTTGGAAAGGATTAAAAGGAAAAGGGAAAATTGCGCTTAACCTTCAATGATGATTAATGTGGAGGCTTATACAATACGTTCAGTCCAGGCGCAAAGAAGAGTCAAGGGTGATTCAAGGTATGTAAATCTAAGTACTGTATATTTTGTGTGTGTGAATACTAACCAGTTCGTCATCCACGTCAACCTCCACGCCCGATTCCGTCTCAATGTTTTCAAAAACCGGCATTTTCTGAATATTCTCACTTTTGGGGGCTTTTTAAAGCTTTTTTCTTATTTTTTATTTCGAATATTTGTAAACTTCCACCTCTAGATAGACTTGAACCAACAGAGCAACTAAACTGCTCTAGAAGCAAAATCGAAACTTTTCTAGATCTGGGTGATTCCACAGAAAGAGTAAGCTGCGGTTCTTGGGTTTTCCGTACACGTTTCCTGGATAAAGAAATTCTACACTTGGAAAAGTCGACGCTGCGGTAAAAAGTTCATTGCGAAACCAGAACTCGGACTACTCAGCTGGCAACTTTGTCACCCATTAAAAAGCCTCCGTTACTTCTGACGGAATTTGGGAGTGTCATGCCAGTCTTATCTTATCTAGAGAGCAGACTCTGAACTTCGTTTTTCTGCATCACATTTTCGGGAATCTAGCCATGCTTATCAATTTTATCCGTACATTAAATTTGCTTACGCTTCCGAAAACTCCTTTCATAGCTACTAAGCAACAATTTCCTGCTTACTGCATCTAAGCACGGAAAGGAAACCAACAACACATCCGAAGTTTACATCTCTGCGCGTGATTGCTTTACGGTTCGCATAAAAGAAAACAAGACAATGAATGTAAACAAAAAACCTGATGTCTGTGTGTCTTATCTAAATAGTATATCTCACTGTTCCATCACTAAGGACCGAAAGAACTTTTCTAAGGGAAAAAAAACCCTGCTCCTAAAATCTAAAAGGTCTTTGACCAAGGGACCTTCGAACTTACTACATATATTGGTTCGGCTTTCGGGTTTGGACATGTTCCATTCCACAGGCCGAGAATCGCTGGAAGACTCTCTACCCGCTTTTAAAGAGCATAATAGAATAGAAAACATGTTTGGAGGCCACTATTGTGCCTCCAGGTTTAGAAATCCTTTCCCAGTTTACATGACGGCGACACAGGTGTCTACTGCTGGTGTACTAACACGGCTATGCAAATCCAACATACAGAGCGGCGTATACGCACACTTTCCTCTCTCTTTGCACTCGCTTTTCTGTTTTCGCTCGCTTCAATGCCCTCGAGCTGACGAATCCTGACCCAAGTCCCCAAAATATTGCTTCATTTTCTCTTAGTCATGGGTTATAATAAAAATAAACCAACGATGTTAATCCCACCAACGTATGGCTGATATCCGGCTCTATATTTGTTGCACAATTTGTGTGCAATATTTGTTGCACTCAGTGCGTATACCGTGTGTAAAGATATACGTGTTTGACACATTGAGTGCCAAAAATATTGCACCAGTGCAGCCAGTGGAATGCAAAGGACTGCACTGGTGCAATATTTTGTGCACTCCATACGTGTACACAGTGTAAAGATATACATGTTTGACACACTGAGTGCCAATAGTACTGCACCAGTGCAGCCAGTGGAACGCGCTATAAGATCAGACTGTAAATTTATCGAAAATCCAACCAGGTAAGTCTTTAAAACCAAAGTTACGATCCCAAAACGCTATAAATAACTCTACAATACAATACAGACACGGAATTAAACCTGGAGAGATAAGCCTGCATATCCACATGTGTTTAATTACAAATTGGGGCGTTCGGAGCAACGACAAAACAAAATGATTCACCTTGGCAGGCGGGGAGGCGGTATCCACCGACTGGGCAATGGCCGATGTGGGCGTGCCCTCCAACGGATCATGGTTAAAGCTAGACTGATTTGCACCCATGGGTTCGGCTTTTAAACACCTTGAATTTTTGCGCAAGAAATTGAGGATAGCCCGACACTAATCACGTTGGTATTCACGTGCACCGGAAATAATGAGCGACACTTTACCAACCAACAAGGCTTGTCTATAACCTTCCAACGAACTTAGCCCGACCTAAAAAGGGGGCCTTTGACCCTTATCAAGCGCCAAACGATCCCTCAATCAAGCGTAATAGAAGCAGTGGTCTGTGAAATAGCGCTACTTGAATTTAAAATCAGTTATTCACTTGGCAAATCACTCGACTTGAACTTTTTCGGATTTTTTTCTTCTTTTTTTCCGCCTTTTGCACTGAACACACCTTACACCTTAGCAACTACCTCAGCCGAGTGGCAAAGATTTGCGGCTGTAATGTTTCGCTTCACCTAGCCCACTCATACTGGAAACCTGAAGTCCTGAAGAACCGACAGGGACCCCCCTCCCTTCCCTTTTTCGTTCCAAGCCCCAGCTCGAGGAATGCAAGAAGCCAAGGGGCAAACTGTGTTCCAGAACCGGTCTCTGGTAAACTACAAACCTTGCCATAGCATAATATTCTTACGTATTAGCCGACGTCGTAGACGGCGTCATGCCAGCCAACCACGTACGCTATTGGCCTCCAACTACCAGTCCATATCGTTCACATGCGATGCTATTAATTCAGTTGTTTCGCAAGGACAGAGTTGAATACAATAACCAGTACAGTACGTGGCTCTACACAAGTTTTTTCTTTCTTTTTTACTCTTACAAGACAACCACATCCCTACACGTCATCGCTTTGTCTCCTTGAAGTCCAACGAAAAAGTATTTTCAATGATTGTCCCAATTTTCATGCTCAATATTGATCCTACGTTTTCCTCCTATAAATCTACAATTCTTACTATCGAGACTCGGTCTCCGGACAAAAAAAAGACATGTGAATAACCACGAGGACTTTCAGCTTGCTTTTCAGCGAGCTTTTCAGCGCCAAAGTAAATAAGCTTTTGAGGCCTTTTAACAAAGGGAGAATTGTGGTGCGATAGCAGCTGCAGAACTTGTGCTTCTGCACCCCGTAACGTCTGAATACAAATGCTTGCATCTGCATGTAAGATTTTTTTCTTATTTTTTGTCATGCCTAATCTCAGCCCTTATAAACCTTATAGTCGGAGTATTTCCTTCCCATGCGTTTCTGGAATCGATCTCCCCCAAAATCTAAAAGAACAAGCCCTGTTCCGATTTTATCTCGTTCAGTATATAGCGCAGCCATAAATTTTAGGACACTAAAGCACAAGTAAAACCTTTTTCGTGCTATTTAAAGCGGTACGGAAGTAATCTCAAGGAGTTTGTTGATGCCGATGTCTTGTTTTACTGGCCAAGCCTTTATACTTGCTTTATGCCATGCCTGAAACAAACATCTGAATAAAAAACAAATTATCTACAATTAGATAATCGCACCTCGCCTTGCACACCGTTTCTTTCCAAGACGCCACGCTCTTAATTGTGCTAAAAAGAATAAAATTAAAAATTAAAAGGCGCAACTTGAAGATGCGCACTCGGCTTACATCCAACTCTTTGTACTTGAAAAAAGTGAACAAAGTCAGCCAAGCCAGTAACGGGCTGCGACAAAGGGCAAAAACGACAATAACATGAAAGGGAGGGGGTACAGTGGGGTGGCTGGCGATTAAAAGGCTCCTCACGCCCACTGCCCAGCATCCCACCAGGTCAGCTGATGTTCAAACGCAATTCAAACAAAACAAGGATACTATCAACAAACATCTTTGGAGGTTTGGGGGGAAGAATATTGTTGGCTTGTGTGGTAAAATGACTCGCTTGGATCGGATCGATGACCGCACCAGACCTTTAATGACCCTGTTCCCTGTTCGGGCGAGGCAAGGCAACCATCACGGGACATACACATAGAATACACACGGCAAAAGTCAGACACAAACTTTCGTTTCCCTGCAAGGATTTCTTTGCTAGCTCCTCCACACGACATGCGAGCAAAGGTAAGCTCGCAACACGAGATGTGATGGCTAAAGTGTGGGGGGCTGAGGAGGGAAAAAGGGCGGCAAAACAGGCAATACTGCGCACCTCCCACGTACACTTCTTCACGTGCAGCGAGTAATTAAAAGTTAAACCTTTTCGAGTCCTTGCAGTCCTTGTATGCATCGCCTATCATGGGGGTATCAAGGGACAAGGAATCCCCTAGAACTAAGGCATTAATTAAGTTCACTCAATTAATCGCCTTTTGCTTTACGCTTCAAAGCCACGTGGGCGACTCTATACTCCCTGCGTGCAGTGATCAAATCATCATATGTTTTTCCGGAGAGCCATGAACGAAAGATATTGATTTCATTGCTATATGGAAGCCTTAGTGGCTATTTTTTATATGCAATTAAGCTGGTGACGTCATTCGAAAAGACCAAATTCCATTAGCGTGAAAAATACGCTACGCAACGGGGTTACTAAAAGGTCAAGGCTAATTGCAAAGTGAGGGCCAACTCCAACCCCCCATATTGCTGCGCAAAATATGTAAAAAAAAAAAAAAAAAAAAAAAACGTGATGGAAAAGGAAACAGCACTGAAGAGAATTCTAATACTTTCAGACGTGAGACTGCATAACAAACGTCCAATTCAGGCATACAATTCATTCAACTTGATATAGTTTTGTTCTACAAAGGCGTAGTAATACAGACAACTCGCTGAATACATTAGGATAAGCGTAAACGGTAGATGCCGCTTATTGTGATCACGTTTGCCAAGTGAATACTGATTCTATTAATCGGAGATTTTAATAACCAAAAATCGGAAATATACTTGTTTAAACCGAAGAAAAGAAAAAACCATCTACTTTTTGACACTTTCTCACAAGTTTCCTTTTTCTAGATTCCCTACACCCACTACTGTTTATTTCCTAACGATTTTTCAACCATTTTGATAGAGATGATTGAGGAATTCCTAACTTATAACGGCCGCTTCAATTTTTTGGCAAATCTTTTAAATTTAACTTGTCATAAATTTAACGACGTAAAAGCAATGTCATTGGTCAATATGCAAACTCAATGTAGCGATCACTACGGTAGTTTCGCTACTTTACATGTGAAGATTCTTTTAGAATTGACTCTAATATCCGAAAGTGCGATTCTAATAACCGATTAAAATGCTATCATTTTGAATCTGTCCTTTAAAATGTCATTCCATAAAACGGCTGATTCTAATAACCAGTGATCAATATAAGCTACGTCTACTGTATATAACTTGACGGAAAAGGAAACAGCAACTGAATAGAACTTCTACTTTCAGACGTGAGACTGCATAACAAACGTCCAATTCCGATTTATACAATTCATTCAACTTGATATAGTTTTGTTTTACAAAGGCGTAGAAATGCAAACATCTCGCTGAATAAACTACTTTCGTGCTATAGCGCCTCGTTCTAGGATAAGCGTACTTTTGCATTTTCCCCCTTTTTTTTACTTCTTTTCTGTTGTTTCCAGTTTTAAGACATTCAAAGGAATCTTATCATGTATCCGAGGTCTTCTGAGATAAAAGCGAGAGCACCCTACAGGAGCCCGGGTGACTTGAAGATTAGATTCGAATAATTGGTCCAAATATGTTGGCGGATCATATGGCGTGCAGCCTTTCAAGGTGTTTGTTCTGTCAGCTAGCAAACGCTACTCAACCGTCCCTTCCGCTTGCATCTTGCAGTACAGACACACCATGAAGGGACAATTAGGTAAATCTATAATACGTATAGTACTGTAATTGCACGTCTCCCTACTTGGCGCGTTGTCTGCAGAAGGACTACAAAGCAATCGCTTTCCTAACTTTTCTAGTTTTCCTTCAAAGCAAAGGTGTTAACTACACCTTGACAAGGTGTGCTGGGTAATCAAAAGACGATAGACTGACTCTTGAATTCAATTACTGAAGAACAAATTTTCACAGAGTGAAGTTATTGGCAATAAGGTAGCTATAACGGTAATGACTGTTTCAACAAGCTTACCTTTAGAGTGAAGCTGTGCCAGCTTGGAGCTGGGGAGATTTTGAGATTACCAAATGCACAAGGTGAGTGACAGGTGAGTAAGCGAGAGGGAGAATAATCCTGGGATGGTGTAATCCTTTGTGGGTGAAAACTTGACAACAGAATGACCATGCACGAAAGGTTGGTAAGTTCACGGCGCCAGAGTTAACGCGAATGGAAACTGGAATTGTGCCATATGTGGTGTGAAGAACGCCAAAACTATGCAAACACCACAAGTGAGGACCCCAGCACACGCCTTAGCCTGCTTTTGAACGGCGTCTGTTTAGCCCCAACCAATTTTTTAACTTGGTTTCCAGCTCCAAACAGGCACGGCAAGAGTTGACTGAAAGACTAAGCACAGCGCACGATTTTTGACGCATTTGTACCGATGACCACGCCATCTAGCCACAATGTCTTCAGCATTTTAATTGCGCGTCATGTTCGAAATTAGGTTTTCGCCCAAGTATCAGAAGTAGAACCTGACCTTCATTCTTTAATTCTTCATTCTTAAGACCTGACAAATACAACCCTATTTTTGTATCTTTTTTAAACTGTATAATTCATTGTTATAAAGGTACAAGTTGCATTAGTGAGAGGGAAGAAATATGTCAACGGACATCAAAACTCGCTTGTGCCTTTCGGTCCAGACGCTTAACAAGAATTCTTTCTGGCAAATAGGCACCACAATGGAAGCTGCAAACCGTTTCATAATACTCGTCTATCGCACCGCAAATTTGGCTTTAACAAGAACCAGCGAAACTTCGATTACTATTGTTGATCCAATCTGGGGACGCACAAGCAACAATTTAAAACAATTTAAAGAACACGCAAAATAAAAACTATGAACATTCGTGAACGATAGAGAAGTATTAAAAAGAAACCCATAGCACGGATTTTCGATAAAGTAAGTAAATATGCAGCGGAAATGAGATGAATCAGTTAGCTTTCCTTCGATGAAGCCCCTATCGTTTTGTTAGCTGTTGCAGATTCTCTTAGGCAATCGTCCACTGCAACAAACTGGAATCTTTGCCACCTGCGGACAGCACACGGCTATCGTCATGTAGAAACGAAACCTGAGTCACGTGGCTGCTATGACCCACAGCAACATGACACAAGGACTACATACAAAATATAAAAAATAAAAAAAAAAAAAAAACTTATAGTGCATTCTCTTGAACAAACAGAAAGCTTACTTTGGGCTGGCAAGCTGGGTAGCCGTAAAGTCTAACTTTGCCAAAGTCGTCTCCACTGACCAATAACTTTCCGTCGTGGGATTTCTCTACGGAATTTACATCCGTGCCATCAGCTCCTTCGGGCCAAATGCCAAGGGTCGCAAAGGACACGACGCACGTTTCCGTTGCCCATTCCAAATCTCGTAACTGGGATGGTTGAGGTATTTGGCGACAGATTCCAGAATTCCCTACACGTCATAAACGTCAGTACTAAATCCCCCGAAAGGTCTTACAAATTCTTACAATAGAGTAGCTCATAGTCGCCGGAATTTGTACGCAAATGCACGTTGTCTACACACCAATCCAAATGAGTGATGAAGCTGGAATGACCCTAAGCATACACAATCCTTGTAAACAACTTCCACAAACTGTTTAATATGGGACTTACGGTGCACTTCCCAATGCGGCTATACTTTTGACTGTCCTCAGACACTTGGTATACATACACACTATTATCTCTGGATCCGATGGCCAGCAGCCTCCCATTAGGCGAAAACCTGATTACCTGAAACGATAAAAACTCCGTAAAATACGTGTTTTGAAAGTGGGAATTGCTGGCATACTTGCAAAGGTTCATTGCCGTCGGTCTGAGACATGTAAGACTCCTTGGTTTCCGCATCCATGGCAAACCAGCGACCAGTGACCGTCCCCACAACTATAACGCTGCCGTCAGGTGAAAAGGTTGCTGATTGCACAGGCTCCTACCAATCAATTGGAAATTCAGTTCAGGTAAGGCCAACCAAAGCCATAAACATACCCCAATTTCTTTGCTCCAGATAACCGAGTGGCTCATGGTATCCCACAAGTGCAACAGCTTATCGAAACCGCCGGACAAGAACTGGTTCTGATTGGGATGAACACATACGGCCCAGATTTCGTCAGTATGGCCGGTGACGACAGGCGTGAATGGCAAATCGAAGTTCCCGACCACAATACAATTGCGAGTGGTTCCAACCATTATCTGACTGCCTTTCCCTTGAGCCAAGCTCCGCACATTGCCAAACTGCTCGGGAATCTAGACAAACACAAAAAAATAAAAATAAACTTTCGCGTAAGTTCAAAAAGGTACACTTACCTCGGCCACATAACCGGTTCGCCGATAAGACGGATCCCAGGACACAAGTTGCCCATCTTTCCCTCCCCCGGACACGATCATTCCATCTTTCAATACCAACAGAGAAAACACAGGGCCTTCATGTGCATTCTTCAAGGATTTGAGCACGGTATTTGTGCCTAGGGAATAATACATCGAATAAGAATACGTTTATTAAGTCAAAATAAATGCGAAAGAGTGCGAAATTACCTCTGCCCCAGACCAAAATATTGCCATTCGAGTCCCCAGAGAGAACATCGCCTCGGTCTGAGAAGGCCAAGCACGTAACGTACTTGGGTTTGTCCCGCGTTTCAAATAATCCCAGTTTGCGTGCTAAGGACCCTGTTTCCAAGGACCAAAAACAGATATGGCTTTTCCCACACGTAACTAACACGTTACGATCCATGGGGTGAAACTCGGCAGCCACAACCAACTCCGACGAACACTAAACAAAAACAAAAAATTCTTAATTTGCGTATACGTAGCTGGAATCACGTTCTCATACCTTCGTTTCACAGATCTTTTGACCTCGGTCTCCTTTTTGCCAGTCCCAGACCGACAAGTTATGGTCGGGTGCTTCATCCACCGCTACAAGAAGATTGCCACCGTCCTAGAAAACGTACAACAGGAAATACGTTATTAGTAAAGTTAGCCAAGCTTCACTTTCGACTTTTCAAGCTTACGGCTTTAGAAAAGGCCAAGCAGCTGATGGATTTCTCAAACTCGCCGATTCCGATCACATGATGAGTGGTCAAGCTTACCGAATTCCATATTCGGATATGCGGCTATGATTCAAAAGATAATTTAAAGGAAAATCATTCATAAAAAGACTCGAATTAGGTATTTACCATCACCCCCTACACCATTTTAAGTTAGCACATGACAAAGCCCAACGGAGTTAATCCACATCCACAAAGAGCAAGACATGACTTTATTTACAAAACTCGGGAGGAGGGGCTTGGTAAATTTGTTCAACGTACCCAATGCTCGGCATCCACAGAGTGGATATCATGTGGAGGATGTAATTTGCATGACTGGGAGTGATGAATCGGAGGCAATAAGTGGTGGGAGAGATAAAATTGACAAAATATAGATCCCAGCTAGAACTACATGATTTCTAACTACTGCTAGTCAACGCCCACATCCGTTAAAATAATTTGGCATCTACGGAATAATGCGGTTTCTACGGTAAAATACACCCAAAAAGCCATATTTACCTTGCCGTCTTTCTTTTCATGTCCTGCGCATTGTCCGGTAGCTATTAGTAGCTTATTGGGATGGATAGCCAAGCTATTAACGTTCAACAAAAACGTAATTACTCCGAGGATACCGGAAACTAGATAAACAACCGAAAGTATGCAACAAAAAACACATACCACTTGACGTCATCAGTATGACCCAAATAGTGTCGTTGAAGCTGCTCTTCTACGTTGTAAAGGACGACTACAGCGGCCGTAAAATACACCATCTCTCCGGTGGGTAGCAAATACAGGTTGCTTCGACAATCCCTTCCCCGATAGCCATACCTTCGAACGATTAGAATCGAATTAAAAGAGGATTCCAATGCAGAACTTGGAGGGCTAAATCTCCCTATATACTTACACCCATTCCAACTTGGGCTTGGCCGGAGGAGCCATGTTAACTTTAGTTAAACTATAATTTTCCAACAAGGGCGTGGGGGCGTACACGACGATCGGTCTTCCTCGCAAATAAAACTTGACGTAGCCATCTTCCTCGTTGAAGGTCGCGTCCCGGGTTCTGTTCCAAAACAAACAGAAAAATTAGATATCCCGAGCCCTTTAAGATGTCAATATAAACAATACAAATACAAACAGAAGAACATAAACAAAGTACAGCTTAACGTCGAATTACCCTGCCATTTTAGATTTAAAGACGCGTTCACAAGGTGGAGAAACAACCGTTCGTTAACTATACGAATAGCTTTCTACTCGTCAAACTTGTCTTCACTTGTGCTCAAGGAAAACTGAACTTTCTTACCCACGTCGGTGTGGCCGGTAGCTGTAAGCCATTGCAAAACCCGCTCTCTGTAGGAAGAGCCCAGGAACT
Organism: Lepidurus apus apus; assembly: GCA_022832285.1. Lineage (NCBI taxonomy): Eukaryota > Metazoa > Arthropoda > Branchiopoda > Notostraca > Triopsidae > Lepidurus > Lepidurus apus. Next base: position 98,946 of record JAGJRO010000040.1, on the reverse strand, counting down.
GTGCTCAGCAAACCGCAAAAATGGCTTACAGCCAGAAGGGCTTTTCACTTTAAACTCTCTCCCTCACGCCGCTTTTTATCTGCACTGTCCTTTCGGATATTTATCATAGGAACACCGGAAAGTGACGTCACAGCTGAGCTCCCTTTTCGATTTACGCCAATGACTAATACTAAACAGACCAGACAAAAACTTGGCACTTCTGCCACGCTTCGCCGAAACTCGAAATTTGGAACCTCGCGATGAGCCGCTCAGGCCTAAACTAGACAGGAAACCTTACGGTACCTCGTCACGTCGATTCGTGTACTCGGGATATGAATACTACGACCACACACACCCTACATACGTTAGCTAATAAAGCCACAAGCAAGGATAGAGGTATAGTTGAACTTGCCGGGAGTGATTACGAACTCTAAAACCTGTATGTAACTTTACGAGAAGTAGAAGGCTTCAAAACCCGGAACTAACACCGTAACATATACAAAAGGTTGGCATTTAATAGCGCTGGCCTCTTAGATAAGGAAAATGTCGAAGACCTGCCTATACGAGCCGAGAAGAATAAGAAATAAAATTGAACAAGGAGACCATAACGGTCACCAGGACCCTTAAAGTCAAACTCCTGTAAGGGTAAACTGAAAAAAAAGGAGAACAATAAATTCCTGGACTTCGAGCTTACGCCGTCAACCATGACTCGTAATATACGTGTTCCTATAACGGAAGCTTTCAAAAACAAGATAAGCTTAAAAGCCTAGCTGCTCGATCTCTTCCATCTAATGAGCAAACTTTCATGTAATTAAGGCTTACCGTATACCTTAACTTATTGATGCGAAACAGTCGCAGATGGCGCTGATGTTTGTTATGGTTTTGCCGAAGCTTTGCGTAAGAAATTAAAAAAGCAATAGATAACTAATTGCACGTTTCTATGCATGTTTTGTTTCCAAAGTACAACTTGTCACCACAATTTGCTGTAGCGCTCAAATTCTAGCAATTAGCTACGTGTAAAGCCCTTAAAAACTGTTTACTTTCTCCTGAACTTTCGTTTGATTAGCTTAGCCTTGACCTTTAAACACCCCAACCTCACCCTTTCAAAGTCAATGTCAGGGGCGTCAATCCTAGCAACGTTTGCAGTATTGATTAGTTATAGTGCAGTTACACCCTATAACGCGGGAAATAAATTTAACACAGCTTAATTTGGTATCCCAAAGAACATCGAGTTTTTACACCTTCGAAAGTCTATTCCGGGAAAGCGTGACTCATGAAAGATGAGCTTTGGAGAGATGAACGACCTATTCTTTAATGTAATCACATACGTACCTCGCAGAAGCCATCCCTAGGATCCAACAACCTTTTTTTCCCTTTAGGAGAATTAGCCTCGCTAAGCTATTTCCCGTTGTGCTTCTCATTAGCATCGATCATTGTCTTGGCGCGAAAGCATTGTTTCAAACCCGTACAAGAATTAAGACAGTCCAGGTTTGGTATGGAAAACAATGGTAAACCTCACTCCATATTCGATAATAATAGGACAATAAACTTGGAAACATACCCGTGCCTTGCAGTCATCCCAGGGTGCAATTTAGCATTCAAATTGAGGAGCGACCCCGACGAAGCCATCCGTCTAGTGAACACACCATACGAAACTTGGTTAGTTTAAACTTTAAAGCGTGCTCTAGCCATCAGGGGAAATTACAATCATCGCAAAAACAAGTTATATGCCATGCATCTCAATTCAGCGATTTTCTTATTTATAAAAAACTCGGTCTAGGTTACGGTATCACTCCAATCAAACAACTCCATTTCTCCATTTAGTCAAGTCATGCGAGATGGCTTGATTAGCTACTCTAAATAACAAACTTCGTTCTAACTCGTTGACTCGAGCGATCCGTCCCACACGCTAAAAGCTCGTTCATCTTTCGTAAAAGCTTTACCTGTTTGCTAAAGAGGTGGTCTGAACAGGAGAGCTGAAATCACTGGTGGAATTCCACCGCTTAGCTGCCTGGAAGTGGACATTCTGCACCGGGTTGGCAGAGGGCGTGGCCTGTATCGTCGGCAGCGTTCCGCGCCGCGACGTTGGCGAGTGTGCGATAGCTGAATACCCTCGCGACTGCTGCTGCTGCGCCGTAATAGCGGATTGTGTGGGGGACGGAGAAGGCGCCGGAGACGCGCTGGTGGAACTTGGGCTGTCGGAAAGCAATGATCCCGTGGACTGGTATTGGGCGGAGCGTCTAACAAAAACAAAGACAAACATCAGAGATCCATTAATCACGAAGCTGAACTCCCAACTTTTTTACCGCATTTTTATTTTTTATTTTAAAATTCGTCTTGCAATTTCAAAGGGTGGTACAGTACGTCTCAAAGTTACATTACCTATTAGATAGGGCTGAAGACTGTGTCGTGGAAGTCGTGGAAGACGGTCTCCTCAATACTTCTTTGTTACTGCTTCCGTTGGAAAACCCGCCGTTCACGGAATGTCGTCCATCAGGCGTATCATGGTGACTGGGTCGTAAGCGGAGCACATCTTTCGTAGGCGTGATAGCAACAGGCGGCGCCATGGCACCTAAGAGATTTCCCATGTAATTTTCTTTGTCAACTCTACCCTTCTCAAGTTCAACCAGAAGAAAACAATCAGAAAAACCAGCAAAAAAGAAGGAAACAAACAAGAGCACTCTGATATGTACCTCGGGTATTTTCTAATTGGTTGACACGTCGTAATAAATCCGCCAGCGTCGACCGAAGGCACACGATTTCATCATTCTGGTCCGCTACTCGCTTTTCCAAGCCCATAACCCGATCCCTCAAGCTTTCGCTGTCATGCTCCATCATATCATCTGGAAAGAAAATCATACCAAATTAGCCCAATTAAGCCCAAGTTAATTTAGAAGTTAAACAGCAAATAATTCCCTTCTGCTCCATTCCCAACGAGCCTTGGAAGAGCTTTTACAGCTTTTACAACTTTCTAAACGTACCAATTGGCAATTTCCTCTCACTTTCCCTTTACCGAACTGAACATGAACCACGATTAGAGTTTCTTTGACCACAGGCATAGATCTTAGGCGGAGCAACGAAAAACACGCGTTTCCTTTCACTCCTTCCAAAAGTAAATAAAAAACTATTTCATTTCATCCCTATAGAAACTCGCAACTAACACAGCTGCCCGTCCGCCTACCTACTAAGATCCACTGGAAATCCTTCATGAAGACACGTAACTCCGATATTCCATCACGAACGCGCGAAAGCCGGAGTAATCAATGCCCTTTACCTTGTTAGTACTGTATACATGTTACGATAACACGCATCGAGGAATGCATTGGATATCCTCACCTGAATTAGGAGTAATTCATGCCCTGAAACCAAGACACGATTCCTCGACACTGAATCCCGTAACCATATTGCCTCCTTGCATGCCTATTACTTAGAAACAAGATCACTTACGCCAGGCGGAAGCTAGCAGACAGGTTACACTACGTGGCTCAGTCGTACAGTCGTCGTCACTTGTTTGCATCTGCATATTTTAGATCTAAAGAGCTCGCATAACAGGTAGGGCAAGCCTTAGCACCTCCCTACGAACAAATACCAATACGCGTGGGCCTGCACGTCTAATATAACATTCGGAGCTTTTCACTTCTCCCAAAAGCGAACACTATTATCTTTAAAAGAAAATTATCGCAACCTTGCCCTTCAATGATTCGCTAATCTCCCAAGATCTTAGATCTTAACACCTTTCAAGAGCAACGTTATCGGACTCTTTTTCACGTTTCTCTACGACTTCTTCGTCGATCTGAATGGAACCGAGAATAATATGTGGGATAGTCTGTGCCACAGCGCTGATCCACTACATGGGGCGTTCACACATGCGTGCAAGCGCATGAAAACGGACAAGAAAATCAGCTGGGCTCCGCAAAAAAAAAAAAAAAAAAATACGAGAGCAACATTGGACGGGCTTCACGGCATCGTTATGACAAGCTAACTTCCTACACATAGCAGTGAAAGAAAGGAGAAGCGGTTCGTTACACGCGAGTCTATTTTATGATGGTTTTCGATTCTAATCTAACGAAGTCTTTGCAGTGCTCCGTTCTCGTGCAAACCCCAAATTGATACCACAGCTAGTGTGCTTCATCTAATTTAAAACCGTTGAGGGTGTAAAAACGACGTGAAGGCTAGCAAACGACCAAGTTAACGCGCTTTTTTCTGCAGCCCCGTACCAATGACAGATGAGTCACAGCTGCTCCAACACAACTCGACGAATCCTACACTCTACAGTTCAAATATGCAACTATGAGCTTCTCTGTTCCTTCTTCGCATGCACCAAAACATTCTGGGCACTTATCAAAGCTTGATGAACACTGCCTAGCTCCGTATCGACTTCCGCTTTGAAAAATAGTAATTTCTTTTTAAGGAAAACGAATAACTCAGAGCAGCTTACCGGAAAGACACGGGAGTAAGCGAAGCGATACTGGTTTTGATGATCGAAATCCTGCCGTTAACTTACGAAACTGGAAAGTGCTTTTGTCATCACAGTTAATATCTGAAGTTAGTTCTACCATGTTCCACTATGTCTTTCGAATGTGTTTTAGGGCATTAAGAACGAAAACAAAAGTCACCGGGGCAAACTAAGTCACATTTGGAATACAATTTACAATTCTCAAGACATGAGAAAGACCTACGCCTAACACACTCACAAGTTTCCGTCACTAACTGAATCTAGAAACTTGCAGGAATCATTTCCTAGTCCTACAATACCCTCATTAGCATTCTAACTTTGCAGGCGCACGTTTTCCTTCAATTTTTACTTACCTGTATAACGACACACGGACGTCATCAATTTGCTATAAACATCCTTATACGCCAAAATAATCTTGGACGTTAACTGCTCGGCTCAGTAACTTGCGAGGGCCACATCCGAACACACTGGCCAAGAAACAAAAAACAAAACCTCAGATCTTATACGACATTTAACACTAAATAGGCTGTGGCAATGACCAGAACAACAGGCATTTCCTGCCCTGGCCACGGCCTTTTGATCTTTAAAATCTTAAGATCTTAGAAATGCTTCCGTTTCTTGAGCAAAACAACAATGGCGGTTTATCTTGGTGGAGCAATTTAATCGGATTTTCTATTGTTCACTGTCCAGAATAAAGGAGACCAAACGTCGGAACACAGAACACTGAAAACGGATCAAGTGACGGTCGAATAGGATGTTTTGTTCGAAATATATATATATATATATACCTTTCTGACCAAAAAGACAAGATAGGACTAAGGAAGCTCAGTGTTCTGGCTTGGAACTAGGATGCCGATGCCGTTCACATTAACACGAGAGATTTCGTTCAAAATTGTAGAGTTGTAAAGCGTAACGCTCCTACCCCGCCTTAATTTTCCTTTTTTTGTTAGCACACAAGAGTAAGTTTCCATCTCTCCCATCAGTTAACTCTGCTATAAATTTTGAACGCAAAAGAAGCCAAGTTTACAACCGTAACGGAATTTCTTTACGAAGTGAAGTATAACTAACACAACTTTTGACGCTTTTTGGCTCATATTCCCAAGCAACCTGTCATTAAAAAAAATCTGATACTGTTTGCAGTTTCTCTGCTCTCGAATCCTGACATCTCTTTTTTCCATGGGTAAAAATCGACATCTTTTTCCAGACTGTCGCCAAGTAACGTCAGAGTTTGGAGTACACATGAAACTAGTTTAGTGGCGACAAGCTCGAATCTTATTCTGGTAAACGTCCAAGTCTATTTTCTGTATCCTCGTCAGGTAGATATGCCACGAACCTTATCTAATAAGCATATTTTCTCCAACATTGCATACTATACGACTGGCACATAAGCTTGCAAATAAGTTTATAGTCTTTCCTATAATAGCAAATAATATTACTCTATAATTTTTTAGTAATTGCGCAAGGTTCTTTTGCGTCTGATCCGCTATGTAGATCTCCCCCAAATCCCACGAAAACCCTCTTACTTTTTTAGTTTCTACAATCAAGGCTAGCAAATCCTCCTTAGTCGCAAGTCAGCCAAGGTCGTAATGATTATATCATATAATCCCACAGTATACAGTATACGTGATTAAAACAGAAGGAAAAGCTACTAGTGAAAGTCTTGTAGAAAGATAAGACCCATGGCGAGAAAAAACTGGTCACAAGTCTAACGTATAGGATACGAAAAAAAGCAAATAAATTAAAAAAACACGCGAGAAACGAAAAAGGATGAAGCAACCACAACACTGCGAGATCTGACACGCAAACCTTGGCAAGTCAAACCAAAGAAAACAAAAATTTTGGATTAACTATTCTAAATGTCGCGTACCTGATCCTGAAGAAGAAACGCCGGTATCTGCAGATCCAGGAGACAACGGGGCAGCGTGTTGTCCCAGCTCCATACTACAAAGGAAAAACACGTATAAACTTACAATCTGAAAATTATAGTCTTAAAGGAATAATTATAATAAGAAAAACCAACTAACGTTGCATAAGTTTAAAGGCTTGCACAAGGTAAGAGAAAGCTAACGTGTTATGTGTTCCACTCACGAAACATACGTAACCGAGCCAATTTCGGATCGTAGGGTTGAGCACTTCTCTAAACCCATCGTTACTGGAACACACATGTTAATAATAACAAGCGCAAGCCCAAAGGTATGACCACAAGTTGCCAACCTCGCCATTTTGGGATTCTAACTCGACCAGAATTAATTTATTTCATTTTTTTAAAGACTGATGTTACGCTACGGCATAGTTTAGAAAGTAAGAAAGCCTTTAAACTTTGTCCAATTTTTACTTTTTAGAAGGCGTAAAAACCTTGGATAGAAGCTTAACATAGCCAAGTATGCATACGAGCCCGCGTTACGTTTGGGCAAGACAACGTGTGGGTAGGTACTTGACAAACCGGTCGAGGGAGTGATTAAATAGAGACTAGAAAGGAAAACGGACCTTTTAACATACATTCGAGTGTCGAACTTTTTAGGAAAAATTTTTTTGTGAGGATATGTGAATGTCAGAGAGGTCAATCCCGTTTTAGAGGAGTGTGTGCTTATGAGTGTAACGTGTAACAGCAAAAAGGGGCGGGGATAAATCGTATGCGAATGTCAAGTGGTGCTTTTGTTCTCTAGAAAGTCGAAGGTGCCACATGCCACATCCGGTCCTCGGAAACGTTCTAATGGAAGAGTTCTTCCCCAGTAAGTCGACAAGGGAGCGAACTCATTGAGATGCACAGGAACTTAAAATGCCCAAGGTTAAACCTCAAATATCGCGAGGTCTATACTCATGACCAAGAAGGCCCAGGTAACCACAGCTATGCAACACTTACCACTCGTGCTGATTCAAAGAGTAAAACTTGTGCTGATTCTAAGAGTAAAACATGTAAGTCGTAACTGACCTGAATAAGTTTAAGAATCCTGTGAACTCAATTGATCAGGTATATCCATTCACAGTAAGGTATAGGGGTCACTCACAGGCTCAATTAGCGAGGTAATGAACGAAGATTTGCACCTGGAACGTACTAGGAGGTCTATTTCCTACGACGATTCGAGCAAAGCTAAAGAACACTGCCGCGCTTCGATCGTTCCGGATGCTTAGCAAACCATGTCCCCAGCCAAACTGAGAGGACTGACTCAGATAATAAAAGCGTTGCCTTTCACCTGCGCTTCTTTTTTACGTCACTGGCACTCCATGGTGCTCGCGGTACCTTTTCATATGCCTCGAAGCGCGATTTTTGATTAAGATGCAGCCGATAACTTACTGCGGTACACCGCAAAATCAGGCGACAATTACTTAAAGCGTCAATTGTTAGTCATGCCTCGGAATCTCGAAACAAAAGTTTTACGATAACAACCAAAGTAAAAGATTTAAAAATAAAAACATAAAGATTAAAGTGTGCTAGCAATTACCGATTGGTGGCACCAAAACTGGTTCAAATACCGACGAATTCACTTACATTATTGCCTTTACGCAGCCTTACGCTTACACACCTGGTTCTTGGAAATTCAACACAAATAAAACGTCGCTCGCTCTCCCTCCAACAAGTTGCTTGGCGTCTTCTTTAAAACTATTGAACGTTGATTAAGCTTTCGTTGTAGCATGTGTTTCAGTAAGAGAGTCGTAGATTCTCAGAAAATGTAGAATCTGCAGTTGGCGTGCTAAACAAATCACGAGTATTGCACTAACAAAGAAGATTAATCACAGCCCCTTCACCTTGACTCAGATAAACAAACGCCGGTCTCTTTCCACTAGAGTGAGAGTAAAATGGAAACGGTTCTAGAATAAATCTTAACTCGTGCACTTGTCGCTAGATGGTGTAGACATGCAATAAATAGGTGGGCTCTTTAAATTTAAATCGCAACGTTCTTATCATTCGAAATGTGCATGTCGCTTATGGTGAGTATCTTATGAATAATACAAATTAGTGTCTAGTATATTAACAAACTAATCTGCTTATGAAGATCCTAACTTAAGACATGAAGCGGAAAAAAGAACAGAATTTGGCTTCAAATAGTAACAGCAGCGAAACTACTCCCAATCATAACTCCGTTGATGAGAATGAAAGACCTTTGCACCGGAACAGTGGTGCAGACAAGAGGGGCAGTGCAAGGCAAGATAATCTTAATTGCTACGTAAAATAATGTTCGCAATTAACGGTACTATAATCTTCTCTTCCTTACCTCATTAGAGGCAGGTATGCAAGCGTAAGCGCGGAGTTACGCGGATTACTCGAATTTATGGAGAGGAAGACTATAGGCAAACTTAGCATGCCGGATAAGCTGGCTGCTGTTGTTCATTACATAGCTTTTCTAGAAGCCGCCATCGTCAAGACAAGTAAGTGTACTTAATGAGATCAGATTAAAATGTGGAATAAGCATTTTTCCTTTCGCAGCTCAATCGGACAACCAAAGAGAGCGGCTCCTCCTCACGCACTTGTTTGACTCTCAACCTGGCAACAATGTAGTCGAAGAAGTAGACCAAATTTACGTCATTCCGTCCACAAAACTGGGACAGCAAGTAAGGAATAAAGCAAAAAAAGTTCCCCCTGGAGTTAAAACATTCTTTTTTTTCCTCTGATTCAGGCCAAGTGCGGATTAATAAATGAGTCGCATGCCATAGTATCTGCGGACTGTGATAACCCGACCCCAAATAGCGACATCAGTATTAATGAACTTGGTAACAACATCCATGTTGACGTATTTAATGAGCAGAAAGACCAATGGGTAGCCAGAGGTACACCCGAGAAACGGTGTAATGTGACTCGAACTGCTTTGAATGAGTTTACCAGCCTAAGCTTTTTGGCAGTGCATACCGAAGTCTGGGCGACACTCAAAACTCGGACCATTCCCATCGTCAAGAATTTAGAAACCTTGCAAATGTTTAACGCTAGCTCCAATTCTCCTGAACGAAGGAAACGGGACCCTAAGAAAGCGTTCACCACTCCAACCCATGTTTTAAAGTACACGGATAAGGCTATGGATACTGATGCCAAAATGCTTTTATCGCTAAGTTGCCCCGTGCATTTTTCGCCATCGCGTTTCCAGTCCACATTTGACACGGAGCCAAGAAGCCCACAGTCGTCCGCATCCCCAACTGTCAGTCATAATTCGATTATTACTGACAATATGGACGTAGTCAAATTTACGTCTAACAAAGTCAGGTCTGAGAAAAAGGGAAAGCGTCAGCTTTTTCCAGAATGAGCTTGAAGAGAAGTTGGCGGATGTCATTGTAGTTTCGGAAGGAAAGCTAATTTATTTATTTATTATAATGTTAGTCGGAATTGTTTAAGCAATATAATTTGCTAAATATTTTGTTCGTTCTCTTAATATTTTTCTTAACTGTTCCCGTTGTGTTTAGTCAAATGAGTGCAAGAATAATACAAGCGTTTCCAAGAAGGGGTATGTTCGCCTTGCCTAACATTGAAATTTGAGAGCTTTCAGCTTCCATATGAGCCACTTGTGACCAGCGGCTGACACAACCCAGGCCACCGTGATCCCATTACGTACACATGCACTGTTTCGCCTTGAAACTTCCCTCCTATTACACCCTCGCCCCCCACAACAAAATTCGTTGTCACATAATTTTCTCATACAAAGACTAATAGAAGTTTAACAATTATATAACTTACACTGCAAACACATTTGTTACGTTTGGCAGTTTGTTAAAGCTGAAAGTACGATCCTGATACTGGCATAAAAAGTAGCAAACTAGGAAAATTTCAGCGATTAAGCTATAGCGAAGTCTATGCATCTTTTTTACTCATGTCAAGGACCAATGACCGAAGAGAATTTCAAGTCGTTGAAACCCCCACTTGACTTAAAGGTCGTACGATCTACATATCTACGCAACAGCGTATACACTAGCAAGTGTTACCATATGGTCCAAGTCATTCGCAAGAAGCTTGTCAAGACGCACTGTTTAATTTTCGATAAGAGACAGTCAGAAAACTCGCCAAAATGCTGCGTTGGATAGTGTGCCTATTCGTGTGCTGTGCAGTCTTTATTACGGCAGTGAATGCTGAAACATTAAATTTACTTAATTTCTGTGGGGGAAGTCGAGGTAAAATACGTTGTTAAACTCTTTTATGTTACCCACAGTACCAAACCAAAATTGCAACGTGATGCGCGAAGCTAATGCTAAACGTATTGAGCACTTACTTCGCTATCTTATCGGAGTGCTCTCTAGTTGCTTTGGAATAACAATCTTGCCCCAAAACTCTGTTATTGCTGCACTTTAAAGCCTCATTCCTTTATTATTTTTTTATTTCTTTTTTTAAACAGGGTTTGGTAATGGCGAAATCCACGAAGTACGCATTACGCCTTGCCCAGAAACCAATAGCAGACGACCATGCGTACTGCGCAAAAGGAGCAACATCACTGTCGAAATCGATTTCACCCCACGTAAGCTATCTGGAAAGGGCAAAAACTACAGCTATAATTCCTTAATATAAACCATCCTTAACCAGTTTTATATTCATAGGTTCCACCGTGACAAGCTTTCAGTCCAAGGCATTCTGGGCTAACAAACCCTTCGATCTGCCGTTGCCAGGAATGAACTCAAACGGGTGCAACTTTGCTCCTTGTCCGCTGCAAGCTAACAAGCGTACGACGTACTCGTACCTTCTCTTTGTCAGTCGCGCTTTCCCAACGGTAAGTTAATTTGACAAGGATCTGCAAAGAACTATGAAACTGAGTACCCATAATTTTCTAGCGCGGATATGACGTAAAATGGAAGCTGTCCGGGCCCGGTTTTAACTTATGTTTCCAAACCCCGATCCAGATTACCAACTAAGGAGCAAATAATCATGAAAATCTTCCGTTCATGTGCTTGATAATTTTTACGTTACACCTGCATTTTGTAGAAACTCACCTTTTCTTAACGACCCATTACAGCAACTCCGCGTAGTATTGTTCATACGAAAATGATCTGAGACAGCTGATCAATGTATAATTCAAAACAGTTTACATTGTTAATCAACAAAAACTGTCCGATACGTTTCCGGCTCTTAAATATACTTACTTTATTCCAAAGAAAGAGATTCGTATACAAAAACACGTAACCGTATGTGACACAAGTGGCGACAGTTGTGGCATACATGAGGCAATACAAAGCCACAACGAAGCCTCTACTGTCTTTACCTTAAACAAACTGAAATGCGCCCTGAAAATTCTAACCGTTATGAAATACTGTCTACATTTCCCCCACATAAAAAATGACAACCTGCAAGATTAACAAATACAACGGCTTACAATCTCCTAAGCAGTCAATTCAGTTTACTAAGGCACGCGACTTAAGCATTGAGTCTTGCCCAAAGATTTTATTCATGAAGCTTCTGCCTCGTGAAATTCTCCATACTTACACTGACCTTTGCTAAACCACCAATGATTAATGTCCGTATAGACATGGGATGTATGAGAGAGGTTGGGATCATTGAGCAACTGACACAAGGTGCACCAGCCAGGAGAATAGGGCCCCAGTTTGAAATTTTCGTTCCATAACAGGTACTCCTTGTAGAGACTGTTATTGGATAGCAAAGTCTGCAAAAACCCTGCCAAGGCTTTGGGTGATTTGAATTCACTGGCATCTATAAATGACTTTGGTGGTGCAAAGTTGCTATGAGTGGCTCCCTCAAGAACTACAGGTACTACTCCATGCCCTAGGGCGCTATAAAACTTTTCTGTCACATACTCCGCACAAAGAGAATTCTCGAAAGCTAAATAGAATTTGTAGCTTTTGCCGACCATATTTGAGCAAGCATCGCGTTCCAAACAGGACAAGCTTCCACATTTCCCGTAAATGTCAACGGAAATGAATTCGGCGAGCTTTTCCACGTAATTTTCTCGCCCACTGCTTGTATGACAGTTTGACACGAACCACGCTACACCTTTCGTCTTCTGCTTAATGAAGGAGTCGTAATCAAAACGGACATCCGCCGACTCATCATTAACGTAATCCTTTAATCTATGAAATTCTTTAAGATCAGTAGTGCTCTTTTTATTTTTCGTCGGTTTGCTAAGCGTAGTATTCTTTGACTTGACTTGTGATTCATTTTTCGCAGGAATAGACACTATGCTCCCGTACGGATTAAAAACGTCGGAATCCGACCGGTACGTCATGGTCCAGTTAAATAGATTTGCATAATTGTGCAACGGAGGGGTGTGATGAGGCGATTCTAGGAGGAAAAACACCCATCGCTGATGTGGTAGACGATAGATGGGCATGTCGGTCAGATCTGTGTCGCGGACATGAAAAATCACAGCGTCACTTAAGTTTAGCAGTGATCGGTCATCGGTTGACATGCAATGTTGGACGGCGCATCGACTAAACGGGCTTTTGCCATATCCCACATAAAAGTCTTTCGCATCAAAGAATTTCGTCCAATATAGTATCACCTTCGGACGTGTCGCTGCATCCTATCCAAAAGTGGAAGACAATGAACATACCACTAATATTTAAATACAGCACTTACTTCCAAAAGGTACTGGTCGCTGTATCTGCCAAGGAAAACCGGCAAATGATTCTTAGGGTTTACGAATACGACATCACCCCACATGCCAAATGCCAGAACCAGGAAAGTGGCGGCAAAGGCTAAAACGCAAGTACAAGGACCCAAGGATTTCAATTTGCAAGGGAAGGAAGAGTCCTTAGACCCCAACTGAAACTTTGAATTGTTGGGCATCTTGCTGAAAGTCATGAAGCCCTGACCAAGAGCGGACAGCTCGGCTTCTGTACCAAACTGAACTGAAATCCTGTGCTGCGTTTATAGAATCGTTATCGATCCTTTATGAAAGCATAGTACGGGTGCTTCCCTATTGCGCCTGGGCCGAACAGAAGAAAAAACACAAGGCGTCAGTGGATATAGGATTTTCAATTCTTCTCACGAAATTTGACATGGCCATATCAGATTTTAAAAATGGTAATCGCTATAGGCTTGTCTAAAGCGAACATCGATGCATTGCCAGACTACTACGAAACGAAGCAAGGGTGGATAAGTTAGTTGCCAGATAAAATAAGACTGTGCACCTGAAAAATAACAAACATGAGCGCTATCTAACGTCTCTGCTATCTAGATTGGTATTCTCTACCTGCAATAGGGCGCGCTTTTCAATTCGTTTATGAGCTTAAAAAAATTATGACACTTCCTATCAAAACGAAAAGATATATCACAGACACAGAAATAACGATGTACGCTTCATATTTTTAGCATCATGTGTAATTCATATTGAATATAAAAATAGAGGCGTTTGAGATCATGCCAACGAATAAAAAGATCATATATACACGAAAACAAACACTAATATCTCCCATATAACACATGCTGGTTAAAATTATTACAAAAGGTAAACGAGCCCATCATGTAATTTAAACCATATACACATTAAAGTTATCCTGCCGGCAAGAAAGCTGGGCTTCTTGTAAAATGCGCAGTCGAGGACCCATGGGAATTCCCATCTTCTGCAACCTGTCCTCAGTCAAGTACGGTAGCTCTATCAAACCCACTCGCTCTTGCTCAAAAAGTGGAGCATATTTCTATAGAACATATAATCAATATAAAAAATCGTTAGTAAATTGTTTGACATTGACTGTCAACGGCTTTTCCGCATTACCTCGTAACCTAATTTTTTTAAGAAGATGCGAAGAAGCGGGGGCTCGTCTCCGAAAAAGCTGGTAAGTTTCTTCACCCTCGATGGGTTGGTTAACGAAGGCACTGCTCCTTGCCAGCTATTCATGTCGGCTCTGTGACCGCGGTAACCTTTGGAATTTGTAACGGTCTGAGGTCGAATAGGTTGTGACCGCAATTGGGCAATTTCACTGCGAATATTTTCCATCTCCTGGAAGAAATGTTTATAAATCCCTATAATTCATTTACACATTTCCGGTGGATAATTACTTGAATCATGAGATGCTGAGTTCTCATTTCGGACGATAAATGAGCAACGCTGCGGGCCAGCGTTACCACATGACTCTCCAAGCGTAAGAACCGTTTATTGGTACTCTTGTTCGCATCAAATTAATTACGTTAGTAAAGGTTTCAATGTTGTTAAAAAACACCTTTACCTTCAATTCTTTTACGCGTTTTCGGTCATCATAGCGTCGCTTGTCACGATAGACAGGTCTGCTTGAGATGGAACTAGGCAAGGATGATACACTCCCATGCATACGTCGTCTAGACATTTTCAATTCTGAGTTGGAAAACGCAGTTGATGCCATATTCGGTCGCTTGTGAGCCAAGACCTTCAATACCTAACCCCGATCTTCATTACAAAATCCACCCAAATGAGCAATACCCGAATAAATTTACTTTGGAATACATAGTTTCTAATCCTTCCAACTGCCTTCTCAATGCCTGTGATTCTCCCATTTCTAGCGTGGTATTCAAGTCATCTTCACTTTGAGTAGGACTTGCAGAATCACTTTCCCTCTCTAGCAGTGAGTCCAAATCCAAATCCAAGTCCAAACCCGTCGTAGTCGACGTGATTTCTCCTGCATCGAGCATTTCTTGCAAGGCTACCAAGGAATGCATTGCGCCTGCGAAGGAACGTTCAATTATATTAGCTACTTCACCCGGAAAGACACAGGAAAAAAGGAATCTAATTTACTTGTCGACTTGGAAGAATACTTTGATTTGAGCAAGTTGCTTTGCTTACTGGACCGAGTCTTGTTATCAGCATTACTGCCACCAGATCGCTTCGGTCCGGGTTGATTCGGCTTTGTAGGGCCATTCACAGACTTTTTATTTTCTCCGCCAGGATTACTGTTGACTGTTCGGCTAAAGTTAGGTCTGACTGTCCGGAGATTGACTCCGCTAACTCCGCCGCCGTTCCCCGTGGAAGGCTCGAGTAGATCCGGTTTCGAGGTATTATATTTTGACGCCATTTTGGGAGAGTTGAGAGGGGAATTCTCGGGGGACAATGGAGGCAGCGGGGGCGTTAAGGAGCGTTCTTCGCTGACAATAGGTTGCGTTTCATTTACGCCCGGAGTTGTTTGAACTTGTCGAGTTATCCTGTTTCTCAGCATTCTATTTTGCTGTGCTTCCATCATTTGCTGAAGCGCAGGATCCACCAAGTCGGTCCATTCGGATGATTCATTCACATCTTGCTGCTTGTCAGACTCCATACTACTATCCAATGCTCCGCTATAAGCTCTGATTCCCGGATTATTGTTACCTTGAGCGTTATTTGTTCTGGTGGCAATACCCGAGTCGATCGTACTGACCGACTGCCCACTGCGTTTTTCAAAGTCAGAGGAGCTCCCTGCTGAATGATGCCCGCTTGAGAGCCCGTCTTGATTTAGGGAGTATTCATAAAGCGCTTCATTGGTAATGGCTTTGTTGTTATTGGGAATATCGTAATTACCATAAGTCGTTCGGCCATAGGCTGCAGTCGCCTCCTGATGATGAGGATTTGAGATATAACTTTCGGAGTTATCATAAGACACGGAAACGTCTGGTCCAATTGAACTGGACTGACTTTGATTGAGTATTCCTGATGCTGAGTTCGTTGGAGGGAAATGCATGCTATCGTCGTACAATATCACTTGTCCGGTTCCTTGGTTTGGATTCGCGTTGCTCATTCCACGTTGTTGAACCAAACGGTCGTAGTAATTGTTATTATTAGCATTAGTATTGTTTGCTGGGACCGCGCCGGGTTCGTTTAGTTCGATATTAAACGTAACTGAAGGGCGAGGATGACGAGCGGAATTCGGACTTTTCATGATCGGTTGCTGACCCCGTACTGAAGACTTGTGTTGGGGGTTCTTCGGCTCGTTTAAGGTCAGTTTGGCTAAGGCACTGGAATCCACGTCGCTTAAAGATGAATTATGCTGCGAACCTTCATGGTGATACGCTTTGTTGGTGGCTGCTGCTGCGTAAGTGCCCCATTCATGCATATTCTTACTCGCTTGCAAATGTGGAGGTTGTCCTCTGCGTAATACTTGTTCTGCACCGTCATACTCCGTGTTGGCCTCATTGTCATTGTTCTCGTCTGGCGAAGCAGGACTTTCCATTTCCATTTCTGTAGGTAAAACTTCTTTCGGAGCACTCGCACTGTCTTTTTTATTGCCACTGCTCGACGGCTGTTGTGGCTGGCTTTTGAACCGGTTTGAGAAGATATCTTTAATATGATGATAGGTTTTACCGGCCAATTTCCGTCCCAGACTCCCGGTCTTGTTACCTTCAACATCCTTGCCACTGCCATTGCCGTTAATGTCTTTCGCTAGCACTTCATCTTCTTTACTAGACTCTTTCTTAACAGCACCATTGTTCATATTTCCGGTTTCAGTGCTTCGAATGGACCCGCCTTGAGCCTACAAAAAAACAGGGAAAAAAAAATAGAAACAGATGTTTATTACTCCAAATGGCTGGGACCATAAAAGAATGTGAAGAAAACAATAATTACCCGAGTTAAGACAGGAGATAAGGCCAATTGTGCCGATCCCCGATGTTGTCCGTCTCGAACAAACAGTTTGCTGCAAGTATCCCGTAACTGGTCACTATTGTTGGCAGGTCCTTCACTGGTATCAGTCCAGTTAGACGGAGCAGGTCCAGCTCCCAAGCTGCGATGACTAATGACAAATTTTAAGATACCGTTTTTAGTCAGCCAAAAAACAAAGGTACTGTTTACAATCGTTTTTCTTCTTTCATATTTCACACCTGACTGATGTTGATGGCGGGACTTGTGGTTTGGGATCATCAACGCGCACTTCGTACTGCGCCAAGTGAGGGTTTTGGAGGTAACTGCGATCTACGTACTCGACGTACGGATTCGGTTCCGGGGCTGGGTAGTGCATTGCAACGTAACTATTGCTGTCTTGCCAACCATTTGCTTGGTAATGCATCGGCTAAAAGTGATAACATGGAATAATTAATGACATCTTTTCCTGACGAACGGGTTTGTCTTTTTCTTTCGAAAGATAGCTTCAAGAGCATGTAAACGAGCAACAAGTAATAAAATTGCACTGATTGCAAGAAATAAAAATTCCTACCAAGTACGCAGCTGGTCTTTGCAACTCGTCCAACGCTGGGTTGTCAATTCCGTCGTAGGGTTTGTGCTGAGATACTAAAGGTATCATTTCCGCTTTATGAACAGGCTAAAAACAACACACACAAAGAAAAAACTGTCATGAAACAACGCCCTGCATACGAGCACGCGTTATTACAGCTCTAAAAGACAGTATACAGCTGGGCAGGTGCTCTTTTAAAGGATTTTTGGTCAGTTCTAGCCCCTTGTTCAAGTCTGACTAATCTAAATTAATGTCTTTCCCCTTTTTTTCTTTTTTTCCCTGACTTTTACAATGAAAAGTCATGCACGGCTAGTGGAACCAGTCAAATTGCTGGAAATGGACACGCTACACAATCCTCTATTCCATGCTTAGACATTGAAAGAAAGCAGTCGAATGGCGTGTACGAAGTACCCGAAATCTCTAAGCGGAAATTCGTCTCTCAAGGCACTACAATGGTTAACTAACCCCATTCTACAAACGTCCTTCACAAATGTGAAACGTAACCCTATTCGCTTGCCCTTAGGGGACAAAAAAAAAAGAAAAAAAAGTTGTAGGCTTGAAAATACACGAGTCGATTTGATTAACAAAGGAAGACAAACACTGAAAGTGACACTTGACTACTTTACCAGCTTACGGTCTTCCGTCCAAGCTTGTTGAGGTTCTCTGGCACTATGGCCTTTGACTTGGTGTTGCTGGTGCTGGATGAGTCTTCCGTAACTTCCCAAATGCGGCATTCTCCTTGCAGCTTGTTGGCTGGAAACACCTGTTGCACCTCCGGTTGGATTCATCATATGGCTTGCGCTGGATCCAGCGTCTCCTGCTGGTGCAGACTGCTCTTGGTGTGAGATCCGACCCACTTCAGCAATCTTGTCTGCCGTTGATACAATAACTTCACGCTCAATCTTTAAAATAAAAATAAAATACACCATAAAATAGGACAATTCAGAATTAAATCGTTTTCTGCAATCCCGAAGAGCAGCGTACAGTAGATTTTGGAAGCTCAACTGCCTAACATTCTCATTGATTCGCTACACACTGTCGAGCCGTATAGCCGCAGTGTAACATTAGCATGCATTCCATCATCCATTCGCCATGCTGTGAGCAGTCTAAAAGACATAATTACGCAAATTATAGCGTTTTCTACTGCTAAAATAAGACAAGTCCCCAAGACCTCAAAATGATAGTTTCGGTGATGGCGTTCTTTTGTCCGTCCTAGATTTCACTCCCCTGATACTCTTGTTCCTTGCGAGTATGTCGAAAAAGTTCCAAGGATGATAAAGAAGCCACGCTTGAAAAATGACTACCCTTCGCGAGACAGGCGAATTAGACGAATTAAGATGAAATTCCCACGACCCCCACGATTTCTGTCCAAAAAACAAAAACAAAACACGCCTTGTACCCCATAGCTAATATTATACAGCAGTTCTCGTAATAAAAGAAAAAAGGTATAGTTTCTTATAAGTTTTAGGGGAATCTAATGGGGGAAGTGAAAAAGAACAATTCAATAAATAGAAAGTAAAACTATAGGCGCCAGTAGCGTTACCCGGAAACCTATTTTATGTCTGGTACTCCCCTCTTCCAGTTGAAGAAACCACGTGTGGGAATATTCTCAGCCATGAATGCTGAGTTGACCAATGAAATGCGTCTTATTCGCTTTATCTTTCCTTCTTTCTTGGCACTTTGTACCGCACATTAAAAATTTCTAAAGCTCAACTCGTAAACTCATAACTTCCGTTCCGTTTTTAGAACCAGGCTCTAAAGCTCCTAGCGCTCGAATGAAGCTTATCGTAATTACAAACCTAAAAGATTTTGTTTTGTTTTTACCGGAAACTTGGACGAATAGGCTCGCAGACCCTCTGGACCCGTCTCGGACGGTAAGACACCCGGTAACTGGGCTTCGGTGGCCGCACTTGCGGCAGTGAATTGAAGTTGCTGCAATCTGCTGTGCAAATGGAGACTGTTATGGGGAGCAACTAGTGAAGCATTGGCCATGGATTCCTGCTGCAACAGAGGTGGAGGTTGTCGATATGGGGGCGGGGACAGTGATACCTCGGATGAACTTACAGCTTTGGGTAATGGGACCAATTTATACGGGCCATAACCATCCGCTTCTAATTATGATAAGAATAGAACAAAAAATTAGAACTTCTCCGAAATCCCATGTAACATGTTACTCAGTGCAAGGATGGAATAGCAAAGTACGAGCTTATCAGAAAACTGTCAAGGCATTGATTGAAACATGTGTGCGCTGGCATTGGCTAATGGAATGTCTAAATAAGGGGAGGAATAACGCAAGCAAGTCTTGGATAACGTTATTACCGGAATACTCATAATAGGCGCGACCAAACCACCACGTCTGGGAATTGGCTTAAGGGTACGTAGCAACATTGTACTATCCGTGGAAATGGAGACTTTCAAAACCGTATGGATGCGTTAAAACCCAACCCAAAATATCGCACATCATCATTAAAACTTTACTCCCATCAATAATAACAGTGTTGGTGAACTCTACAATACATCATTGTGTACTTCCCCGTACACCTTACTGCCTAATCCGTATAATTGGGATTAAAAATCACACCCCGACTATTTCCAATCTTGACTCACAATGGCGTAAATTATTCAAAACACCTATTTTCCACGTAATATAGACACTTACTAGTGAGCGGAACGGATGACTGAGACCTTCGAATTTTCACTTCTTGCTTAATTCTTCTAACTGTGGTCGCCATCACTACAGCCGGCATACTTAGTCTGTAACCAACTGCCTACTGGACGGTCCCTGACCACTAGAGAATGTTGAAACGCACAGGCTCACTCAGTCACTTATTTCAACTCTTCGAAAACAAAGAAAAATGAAACTATAGCCTCGCTTTTTTTCACGCTACTGACGCTCACCAGAAAAATCTTCCCAGCAAAGTGTAACCAATTGGTCTTGGGCTTGTAAACAGCAAGAAAATAACTTTTTCTGGTCCACTGTCCCGGTATACGTTAACCATTTTTTCCTTATTTTTTCTTAGGGTTTAGTATTCTTGTAGGCACAATAGGCTCAGGATCCACTGTCTAACCGAACAATCTGTAGGCATAGGAGAGCGAGTATAGGACTCTGAACCCCAACAATAGCTGACCACCGTCTTCAGAGAGCGTTTTGGGAAGTCTATTCGGTTTTTCGAAAGGGCTCGCAGATCGGTCGCACGCGCCTGGTACTATGACGATGCAACTAAAATGGGCACCATAAACTGACGAGTGGGTAGGACATGAAGTGACTTAAGGAGTGTTTATAAAAGAATGCAACAGGTTTAGTTTAAGAGAAAGGATACACTTTGTCGCCATATAGCCTGTGCGTAATGCGTTGGGCGAAGAGGGGAAAAAAGAAAAAAGGAATAGCAATTCTTTGCTAGCTATATGCACTTTGCGGGACACTTTTACGACTGTCATGAAACGCCCAAAATCAACAAGAATCACTAATACCGCTCCCACTCTGCCTCGCACGTGCGCCAAGTTAACTTTTTGTCTAGGGTTGCGATTCTTATAGCTAACGGTATCTATTCCAGCGACTTTTTATTTAGGAAAAGCTAAACACACACAAGGGATAAAGTCATAGCAAGTTTCTACGTAGAAGATCCACCTACAATAGGTTCACAGGTTGACTTGCGTCCGCTCATGCGAGAACGCGAAGACAAACTACGTGTAGCCATAATAAGACGGACCACATACGAAGTACTGAGAGAGCTTTACCAATCAGTAGTAGAGTCCTGATCACTTCTGTCTGGATGCTGTGCTTGCCTGCAGCTTTTTCTTTTCTTGGGGGTCTGGATATTGGTTGTCCGACTTTTTGTCCAGGTAA
Source organism: Lepidurus apus apus (assembly GCA_022832285.1). Taxonomy (NCBI): domain Eukaryota; kingdom Metazoa; phylum Arthropoda; class Branchiopoda; order Notostraca; family Triopsidae; genus Lepidurus; species Lepidurus apus. Next base: position 77,629 of record JAGJRO010000040.1, on the reverse strand, counting down.
AACATCTCTTGGTTCGTTTTGGCATTCCATTATTGATTTCCTCGCTGTTAAACTCATTTGTTATGTTTCGTTGCAAATTTTAACGGCCCATGACTATATCTATTAAGTCAAGGTTATGGACTAACAGGAAAAACGGAATCATTATGGTCAAAAAAGAGTCATAAATTGGATTTACGTTCCCTCGATTCTTTTGCAGGGTCTCCAATAACCAATCTGCCCTCTACTACAATCTTGTTTGCCCCTTTTTACAGCCCCTTTAGTCGAGGAACTCGACCATTTATTTTCTTACCTTTTTTACCTTGATTAAAGGTCAAAAGAATCTCCACTTCGCAGTTATATGGTATGGCAAGTCTAAAAAACCTCTAGCTTAAAATGCTCAAACATTTTTTGAACCCGTATACAACTATTCCAGGCTTGGTTGTACCAAAATGTCAACTATTCACTCCATCTGCGTTACGACTTCGTGCTTAGGTCGGTCTTGGGACGGCTTTGCCGGCGTATACAAGGATTTTGAGAGTTTTCGACAAGTCTGGGATTTGAAAATTCGTGACTTGTGCTTGCTGGTCATGTTCCAGCGAGCAAACGCAGACAACCCTACGTACATTTATATATGCATATTATTATAGCTTGTGGAGAAGAACAGCAACGAGTTTTCCTCTGGGTTGTACTCGTGTTTTCTGTACCGAACATTCCCTTTTCCCTCGCAGACATAGACCCCGGCACAGCAGTCCTCATCTAATCCGCGAAAGTCATCCATCAAAGGTGGAATTACCTACCACCTTCACTTCGCAATGCACATCTCCATACTCGGCGCAAAGAAAAACCTAGTACCGAGAAAGAAATCAACTTGTATGCTTTCAAATCCATTTCTCTAGGGCCCTTTACTTTTGTTTTCCTATCGGCTTAAAGAAAAATGACACGTCGCACAACTCGACGCGTTTATGGTAGAAGAGTTGACGTTTGTCTGCCATTTAGAGGGGCTTGGGTCCTAAACAGTCCTGAAACGATCACGCGGAACTCAATTTCACGGTTCCATAAACCAGGTGGCTATTGCACGTTGTTGACCTCTATCCCATTTTCAAAGCTGGAAAATGAACCTAAAGGTCTAATAACCTTGTAAAATGGAGACCGTAGGTGGTTTATGACTGGCAAAAAAGGAACGGCTTGCAGGGTTGCCCTGCCCGGGCGACGAAGTAATCCGCTACTTATAGCATGAAAAGGTCCCAGTCCCTATCTCTCTTTCTGTGGATCCCAGCCTTAGCATCAATCGTAATAGTCATCATATCTAATAGACGGCGAGACCTCACATAAGAAAAGGAGTTACAGGAAGAAGGATATAAACACTTGTAAACAATTTCGTAACAGTGAAGGAACTGAAAGTGACTTTTTGCCGTCAATTATGCATAAAAAGACGGCTAAAAACCTGTCTCTTTTTCCACCTCGTCTTGGTGCTATAACAAAACAACCATCCATCATGGGATTGCTGATGGCGCCAGGTTTTCGAGCTATTACGCATTACCTCACGCATTATGATTCTCAATGAATGGCAGGACGGGGTTTCCAAAACCAATAAAAGTCGTACCGAAGGACCTTTTATACAAAACAGACAAAAGCCCGGGCAAATCCAATCTGCCATCCCTTCAGGCCAGTAATACATCATACGCATAACCCATATCATTAGATTTACGAAAATGTCAAGCATCAGGCCCTTCAAGCCGAAACGTACAGTATACGTATCCCAATCCCATGCAAGGAATTAAAATTAAAGAAAGAGAAAAAATAATAATATAAAAATAAATCAAGAAATACCTGTCGATGATCGCTGGGGATTATGGTTTGTGGCTTTAGTTTGTAATCTGGGTGGTAAAGGCGGCGGTTGGTATACCGGTTTAACTCCACTGTCAATCAATGACTCGGTTGATTTGGATGAGGTTCCTTCCGCACCATGTGGTGGCACCTAACACACAAAAGACAAGCGAGATTACTAACCAACTTCTCAAGTTTCCTCTCAAATTCATGCGTTCCTCCTCAACAATGCATCGACGGAGTCATTTTCATGCTAGTCAAGATAGTTCACGAAACCACAAGACGATATCTCTGAGAACGAGGTTTGGTTTAAAGTGTCCATTGTATGCTAAAATTGCGCATGCAGCTCACTGAATCCGACAGTATGAAAAACGATGCCTTTGTTTCCCCGCACCATCCCAACACCTTCGCTTCCCGTAACCAACCTTTTACTCTACATACTTGGGTTGCGACGCCACCACTAAACATTCACCGTGCCAAAAATTATCAACTTGCGCAGTTTTCTTAGACCATAAAGTCATAAAATCCAAAGGGGGAGTTAAGCACAATATCACTGTGGGAACTGAACCACGGTTCTTACACTTGTACAGTACTACTCTACGTCGAGCGCTAACGACAATAACTAAAGAAGGAAGAGGTCAAGCCTTGGGATCCTACGCTGGAGCAAACTCCAGGAAAGAGGATGTGTGCCACAGGTAGTAAAGCTATTATCATATACAGGTACGCATACACGGTGGGGAAGTGAAGGGGGTTTCGTTTTAGTTCTCGGGGGCGAAAATAAACCACTCCTTGCCATCCTCCTCCTACTCTTGGGGCATCAAAAGGTAAACTTAATTGTTCCGTTCCCAGGCAGGACAAGAGGGGGTTGTTAGAAGACTTTAGATGGACTCCGCAACACCTGGAGGCCTGGCTTGCTTTTACAAGTTTAGGACTTACTTTTCGCGGGCGTGGATACCGTATAGCTCTTTTCTTTTTCATGATTGGGTTCCATTACATTTATAGCCTTTTCGATGCGGAACCTCGCCTACTATTTTTTCCCTATATATAAATCCCGCGCTCAGAATGTTTTCTTCCCAGAACTGATTCTAGACAAAGCCCCTTTACACCATACCCTACAAAGTAACTTGAGGCTCAGTATAACTGTTCTAGAGTCATTTCAATTTTACATTGGACTCACTGACTGCTGAGCTTATTCCCAAGCGAAAAGTATGAAACGTGTCGCGGTTAAGATTTATGGGTTTACTCTTAGTCATCATAGCGAAATCCTGAACTGAACTCTTGTCTTGCGTGAAGAGTTTTTCTCTTACCCCAAAATTAGCGAGCACTTTCCGGAAGCTACTGGCATGACAGTAAACAGGCCCCTTGCTCATGAACCTGGCCTAACGTGGCAGCCGCAAGCTCGAACTTGGCAATTACGGTACCATCTAATTAATGCATATTGAAACCTCCCGTCAGCAGAGTTAGCTTCACTGTGCATTTAATAACATACATTAGGCTCCAAGCTGTACAAATTTTGTGCGAATATAGATAACCAGGAAGGCATTGCTGGACATTTAGTATGCGTAAGGCATTATGCGCTTCCAAGTTTATTGCTTCTCCCCTTGGATATTTAGTCACATAACATACCAATTATAAGGTTGATGCCCTGCCCTTTTGCGTTTTCAAGCGTACAATTTCTCAGCACGTGCGAAATTATTAAAAACCAAAAATTAAAAAAAGGAGGAGAAAAAAATAAATATCAAGCGCAAAAAGAACAACTTCTCGGGCGATCCTTGACGGCAAGCCCTGGCCAGTTTTTTTCCCCCGGCCAAGTCGAAATTTTTGGCAGAATATAACACCGAAAGAGCTAAATCTCACGCAGTTATTTCCCCACAAAGGTATGTGACAAAAGGTCAAAACTCACCAAGCAACCCATACTTTACATTCCAAAGAATAGAAGGGGGTTCGCCAGCAAAAACACTTCTGACACTGAACATGAGCCCAGCACGGCCCACAACTTTGCAAACCCCCCTTTTACTCTCCATGTACATGTACGGATAACCATCACTTGTCCTCGGAATGCTAATAAATCCACTCGCTCCTTTTTGCTAACTTCTGGACGCTTACCTCGTTATTAAGTTGAATTCCTTGTTGCGGTTGGGTCTGCATGGTCTCATTATCCAAATCCAGTCATACAACACATGGAATCAGGGCGCAAGAAGTACAATGTTATGTCACGTCACTGGTACTTCACTTGGTCACTTATCTCCGTTTGCGTTGCTTCTACCGCTCACTGTAACCAAAAGAGGAAAAAAGGAAACCTCACATAAACACTGTCACGACGCAACACAACGAACAATTACTATATACGAAATGGTACACGGTACAAGATTAAAAGATGGACAGCGCCATATGGGAAAGCTAGCTTGTGGAAGCCTTCTAAGAAACTTCCAGGTGCGTAAAACAAAACTTCCGAGTCTTTTTATTTGTTTAAATATTGCCAAGCACCTGTTTTTAAACGTTTTTATGATATTGTCCACTGAAAATTAATGGGTTTTGGTTCACTGTGAAATGCGGTCTAAAACTAGAATTTGTTAGCAAGTTTTTACTTAAGTCGTTGCGAATTTTGCGGCACTCACACAATGGAAACCTGCCGAGGATTACGGAGCTACTGTGGCTTGAACTAGACACCGCGGTGCACGGAACTATGTCGCGATCTGATCACGAAATGTATCCAGCATGGTCAAATGACATTTCCTTCTCTGCCGGATTGCTGAGCTGGGAAAGCTGCGTCAATTTCCGTCCTCTTCGCTCTTTCATCCCCCTTCTCTTTCGCTCTCAAGCCAAGCGCTGCGTGTCTGCTAAAAAATGGGCGTACTCAATTCCTTTAGGACAGGTAACCTAGAAGTTGAATGACACCCTTTGTCAAATGGCTTTGGGTCAAACGTCAGACTTGACGGGAAATTCAATTCGAATAAAACTCAATCTCAAGGCATTGCTGGTTTCAGACAACTCTCAAATAAAAGAGAGTGTGGACATTGCATTGACTGACCCAGAATTGCTCCAGGGGCACCGCAATAAAAAAATTCGGTAAGGCACTCCTACAAACCAATTCAAATCAAAGTTGGTCAGTCACGGAGTCAAAGACGCGCCAAGCATGGGCACGACAAATTCGGATGCAGTTGCAGACTTGTTGCATTCACAATGCACTTTGGCAGTAGCAGCTTTCTCTACAAGCTCGTAACTACTCAGCGTTTTTACTTCTCTCGCCTTGTACGGAAGTAAGTGCGTACTTAGCCAATGACAGGCATAACAAATCCCACACTAACAACAGTAGTCAGATTTCCAAACCAGCACCTCCCTTTAATATGTTTATTTTACACTGGTCAATTACTGACTCGAATCTCGACGTCAATCACGTATGCGTACTTAAGTTATTACACATCCGCGAATTCACAGCAGACACACCTTTGCAGTATGCTAACTGTCCCTCGACTGAAAATCTAACGTGTACCTTAAGCGTAACACAAAGGTGAGAACGTTGGGCAACCCAAACAACACTTTTTTTCGACTGTTATTTTGTACTTTAGTTTGGTGGTGCTGGGAAGCTCCCGAAGCATAATTCGCCTGCCATTGCCACGTTCTTATTACCTTTTTCCGTGTTCATTTTGTTTAATGCTGCTTCAAACTGGCGGCGACGTGGACAAGTGTTTTCTCATAATTGTCCCCCGACTCGCTTACGTAAGGCATTCTGTTGACGTATACTTTGAAAAAGTAGATTCTCTCTATCCAGTTCGGCTCCTTTTCCCAAGCCAATCTCACTTCCAACGTAGCAAAGCTCTCGGTTTGGTGTGTCAAGTTCTTGGACGAGCGCGGAGGTCAAAGCCACTGGCACGAAGCAAATATTATCACGACAAGACGACGACCAGATTGAAAAAGGTAGATAAGCTCAATTTGTTAGTCTCCTGTAGCACAAGACAAGAGTAGCAGGTTATGGTTCTATCTCGCTTTTTTACTCGTGTTGTACTAACGCTCACTTCGGGCGGAACATTGGCTGTTTTGCTTCGGAAACAGTGTCCGAGCGCCATCAGCCGAGTCCGCACCGCATGGACTTGTAAAAGTTCTCCCGTTTTCTCTCACGGTCTGTCCAGTGGGAGGCGGCGGGAAACAGGTGCGCCGTTTTTGAGAAGTTGCTGGGTAAATGCAGCGGAGGTTGGTAATTAAGTGCTGGTTGGGGGAGATGGAAAGGGGTACCCCAAGCTCAGGCCAAAGTACTCCAGGAAACAGGTTCGTATCCGGTCTCAATTTCCCAACCTTGTACCGGAAAAAAATGCGGATTCGGGCGTTGAAGAAACAATTTTATGGCTACCAGCAGCCAAATGCCAAAATTCCAATTCTCTTTCGCAACAATGAGCTTATTACGACATTCTTCGCTCTGTGACACATTGCATGCTCAGGGACAAAACAAACGCCCATTTTTTAAAGAAAAGGAAGACAGGACACATACAAAATGCGATAGCTCGTTGCATTTCCGGAGTAAAAGATAATCCTAAGCTCAATCTCAACCATAACGGGGGAAAAACAATATTTTTAATTGGTTACACAAATCGCAAATTGGTAACAGAACCTGGCGTCATGACCGCCGTGCGCAAGGGCATGTACCGAGTTTTATTTACAAGTGAACTTTTCACGGTCACGAAGTTGCGTGGGGAAGCACAGCAAGAAACGTTCTCTCTTTTCCCGAGACAAAAGCGAGTAGTATTTGTAGTACACCAGGCTGAAAAATATACGACCGACAGCGCAGCGATAAGCGCAGCTCCGCCTTTGTGAAGAGTTCAAATGCTTCTTCTTTATAAGAAGCGAAGGAATTTCGCCGGCATTTCAGTAAAGGGGTTTAACAGGGGAAGGTCAGTTTGCTAATGGAGGTTTGTGCACTTTGTTTCTTTTTTTCCCCAGGACCTAATAAAGCAGCACGCCACGATTAACTTGAAGTGCTATTATGGCAACAGAGGGACTAGACTTCATTGATCTTTTAGACCAAGGCCGCCCCAGGACACGTCAGGAAACTTTTGTTGAGTTCAACATGCGAAAATACAATCGGAAGAAGCACCCAGAGTATGAATCAGAGCTTGAGCAGATTTGGCTGGAAAGGTGCGCGCGGAATGTTAAACTGTACAACGGGAACAAATTCCGTTTAGCCTCAGCTGTGGCCAAGTCGAGTCTGTGTGTTCAGCTCAATATTGGCATCACATGTTATAAAGACCTCATCAGCACCAATCTCTCGCCACTGATGGGCAAACAGATGTTCCAAGCAGGACTCCGAAGTGACAAAAAAGACGGGGGAGTTTATTTGGCGAATCCTGTGGGAGTGGGTTCCTTGCTTCTCCTGCGAGACAACAAGTTTTTGTTTATGTGGAGAGCAACGTGGACTGGCGAAGATGCTGGATTACTAGACAGACCTGGCGGGCATGCTGAGCCGGACGCAGCAATCAAGAAAGTGACGCAAGATTTTGAAGCAGACATGAACCAAACTTGGGATGTCTACGACAAATTAACCAACGAGCTCGTAAGAGACGAAGTGTTCGATTCGACCCTGTGCGAAATCCGAGACGAGCTCAACATTCCGCTTCACAATCTGTCCGATCCTTTGCTTATGGGTATTGCTACCATTCAGAAGAAATACGGAAGACCAAGCTTAGAGTTCTTGGTTAGGTAAGTCGCGGTCATGTTACAATTGCAGGAAGGATTAATTATTATCTTTCATTATTAGCTGCGATTTGACCTCACAAGAAGCAGAGGCACTGTACCAAGAAGGAACTCAATTAGAAGCTGACGAATCAGTCGGATTGCTGTTCCTTGACTACGAACAAGTGAAAACCAAGACCGTGCCTGGGCGATATTTGGATCACATGACGGATTCAACTAAAGCCGCAATAGAACTGTTTAGCCGTACGAATTGGTAGCGCGATCATACGATTTTATTACAAAATGAAGATGAGGCATTACTGAACTGCCACATACTGTAACTTTATCAATGAGCAGTCCTGACAAAAAAGCGAATAAGATATCAATGGTCATCCATATCGTTCAAATAAACAACGAAAAAAACAACTGCATTGCTTGCTCCACACATCATTGTTTCTTGAAACTCTTCAGTATAGGATAAATGTTTTCAAAAGCTTCATAAATCTCTTGACGCACTTTAGCCCCTATAACAAATTACAATCAAGTTTAAACATAACATAACATGACTGCAAATAAATTGTTACCTGTAAGTACAACTTTCCCAGATACGAAAATCAACAAAACAATACGCGGCTTCACCATACGGTAAATAAGACCAGGAAACAACTCGGGCTCGTAGCTTTTTTAAAACATAAAGTATAAACAACTTTCGTTCAAGTACCTAGAATTCGTTTTTACCTGCTAAACTGGCTGTGGGTAAGAACCAAGCCTTCCAAACGGATTGGGAACTTTACATCACAACTTCCTACCATATTCTGGATCTTAAAATCTAAAAATTTAGCCTAAATCACAGTTCATACATTAGACAAAACTGGCATACGTGATATATGCATAAATTCAAACCTGAAAACCAAGCTTCTGGACAATACGAGCGTATTTCCTGGCAGCCAAACGCGAGTCTTCCTCACTTTTAGCGCCAGTGCATACCATTTTGCCAGAGCTGAAGATCAAAGCCGTAGTACGAGGTTCGCGAATTCTCATAATGACGGCCGCAAACCGCTTAGGGTTATACTCTGCATTACGTGCGTGAAGAGCAATTTTCTTCAAATCAAGCTTGCATCCCAGGTTGACAGTCGAAACAATATTCCTTCGTAAACATAAATAACGTAAGGATAATTATCACAACCATAAAAAGGTTACTGTAATTGAGGAATTATGCCCGGATCAGCCGAAGCAGGCGTGTGAGGGGTCATTGGAGCTGGCGTAGCAGGATTAAACATTGCTGCTGGTGTACTCTCAGATGCTGCATTAATGCTCTTGTGAACGGCAGGTGACATTAAGTTTTGCTATAAATATTGTATAATTAGTCCATGGTTTTTAGAACATTATAAAGTGCAACGACAGTGAAACAAAGGGCATATTAATTACTGGAGTCTGGGGCTGCAGCAAATGCTGTGGTGTAAAACCAGGCATGCTGTAAGACGTTGGCGCATTGGAAGCATGTTGTTGATGAGGTAGCGAAATACCAAACGGAGACGGTTGTTGAAATAAATTGGCAGGGTTTCGTGGAGGATTGGATGCCTGATTGGGTTGGTTCATGGGAATAATCTGCTGGTCTTCTTCTGGCTGATGCAAAGGCGTTCCAATGCTAGGGATACTAAACCCTGGGCTTGGAAGCATTTGATCCATGTTTGCGGATATTAGATACCGCGAATTTATAACTAAAGTCGTTCTTTATGGCCCAAACTGTGAAAACTGTCAACACAACCAAAACTAAAACCGCTCAATCAACGCAAGCTAGCAACTTCGCCGCTAGATGGCTGGTACTACCGTTAACACCGTTATTTCAGCAGACGCGCTAATTATTCAAATTTATAAATAATTTTAATGGTGCCGTATCTTCCTTTTGAACTTGAGAATTACAAGCACAGATTAAAATTGATAAGCTTTTTATGTAATAAGCCATATAATAAACATATACGTTATATCATAAGGCGTTTAAATACATCGAACAAATAAAGTACTTCGTATATAAGTATCGTATATAAGTATACTTGTACTGTACTCCTAAAGTACTTAACATTTGCATGTATTAGAATGTAATTCTTAAATATTTCTTACTTATTCAGTGGGATGCAATTATAGTTCCTCTAAATCTGCTGCTTTTATAATTTCCCTTTTAATAAAATTCGGTATGTGATTTTCTGCTTATTCTTACTACAGTAATAGGAATTCATTTCCGGTTGGTTTAAATGGCATATTGAAAGAATTAACTAAATTCCTCGCAGTAGTTCAACGACACTAACTACACAACTTGCGGGTACTAAGCACCCTTATATTTGTCGCTATACCCTTACACATTCTTTTCAGAGATCTAGGTATTAATGAGACGGCAATTTTGTTTATCCCGACTCCCTTCCTTTTGTCACTTACATCCACACACACACCTGTTCGGATGCGTCATTGCACAGATGGTCCGAATTTCGTTCCTCTTTTATTTGCTCGACGGCAGTCTAACTCGTACAAGTGCCCCCGTCACTAGTCCTGCGTAGTATTGGGCGATTTATAAGTGTTTAATTAAGTTATCAGTTCTATGCCTAAAGCGCACGGTATGGCAAGTTACGCTATGTTATCCCAAGACGGGGATGACAGAGATCGCGAAATTACGAGAGGCTTAGGCCGTTCGTTGCGTTTCTATGATCCGGTGAAGGAAAGGCGATGTTGCAAGCCTTGGTTCAAATGGACTTTTATTACACTCGTCATTATTTTTGTCGTCACAGTCAGTGTTCTAGTTCCTCTCGCGTTCATTTTATCCCCAGATGTTTTCCCCCTCGCAGCTTTCGTTCAGCACAAGAACGCTACTTCCAACGAAACAGTCGAAAATTTGGGTACAAGTACGGAAACACCTACAACGTCCTTGAATGATGCAAACCAAGCTGCAACCGGCGATGTTAACATCACAACACCAAATTCCGACCCAACAATCTCTCCCGAGCTAATCGGATCGAACGAAACAGCTGAAATTCTGTTTCCTATTAATGTAACAGAGGCTCAACCCGAAACATTGAACGTAACATCTAGCCCTATCGTGGATCCGAACAACAACACGGCCCAAATCAACCTTACTACTAGTCCCAATCCTGAATCTGCTAACAATACGAACACTTCCAGTTTATACGATTCCGTAGTCACTATTAAAAATGAAGTCTATGACTGGGCGGTATGATTTCTACCAAATTATAAACAACTTTTGAATTGAACGAACTTAAAATTTTTAGGAGAGAACTTTCTCGGAACTTCCGTTGCTTCCGACCATTATTACAGGATCGGCGATCTTTCTAGCCCTTACAACCATTTTGTGGCTCGTTATGTACCGTCGCATTGTGCGCCGACAACGTCGAAAGGCCATTTCAGTAAGATATGCTGCATAAGCTCTTGAATTACTTAATGAACTTAAAATTTATTTCCATAGAAAATGATAACGGATTTGCAAGCTGGAGACAAGTCCGTCCTCTTATCGAACAGCTCAGATGAAGAATAAATTACATGGGGTCGAAGCTTTTGCTCCGTTCATTAAATTGCAACTATAAAACCAGGGAAAATTTAAAGGAAACTATATATTTTGCCACAAAAACCGCACCATTACAGTGCTAAATGCCAGTGGTCCCGATTGTCGTTCTTGCGAGTTTTTATCCACGAGATCTGAGGTTAACCTTCAGATATGTATCCTTCCTTCCTTGTTCGTTTCAGTAATCTAAAGTTAACGCGTTTGCTCGGCTGGTCCTATTTGCAAAGAATACAAGAAAATTAACGATAAAATTGCTTCCATTTCGTTATACGCGAACTTACATGAACACTAATCTGGCTATCTAATTCACTTAGGTTAACTACCGGAGCAATTACCGGCCTTCCATGTGCGCATTGGAAGGGTAGATCACAGGACTTTAACGACTCGATAAGCTGTTTACATTCTTCTATACTTAATGCATCGCCAAATTTCACCGCACCTGTAGAGAATTAGTTTGTACGTCATTTTCTGCTCGATAACTGGATAGCAATACCTCTACAGGCCAAAGAGTTTAGAACATTACGAACGGCATTCGGTAAACCGACACGCAAAGCTCCTCGAGTTTCTTTCAGGAAATCAAGCTCTTCTCGTATCATTTCCATAACCAAAGGCAAATAAACTGAATTTCTTCCATGCCTCACCTAAGAAAGAATGTTGATGAAAATGTTAACTGGCAGAATATGTATCTTTATTACCTCAGAAGTTTCTCGAATCACAAAACAGGCAGGTATCTTGCATAACAAAACGGTTTTGTCTTCATCGATTTCGCAAACCAGTGCAAATCTTTCTAGTTTGCTACCATAAATTTTCATTAGCCTAAGCTCCTCTGGGCTCAGATGCAGCACAACAGGAGGTGTTACGGAAACTGATTCGACGACCAAAATATTGCTGTCTTCCATATAAAGCTTGGAATGCTCTAAAATTGAGACAAAGGCTGAAAATTATTTTCGCGATCAGAAAGAGGATTACCTGCTATAAGCTGCTCTAAACGAATACGTTCATGAACCGCGTGTTGATCAAACAGTACCAGCATATTCAAAGTTGGGCTCTTAAGCTGGCTCGAGTTTGAAAACAACGGATTAACATTAGACAAAGGCTCTCCAGAGACCAAGCACGCAATAAATTTGTTATCAGCTTGTCCCACGACGCGAAACACGTTAAAAATATCTTTGTGGAATTTATAAGACCCCGTTGGGACGATCGCAGGGACCGAGTGACCACCAAAGTTCAAAACATCCGCTGAGGTGAAAGGTCGTTGAAAATTCCATCGCGTATTTGAAATTTCTTCCGGATTTCTCCATTTCATTTCTGCTGAATGATCCTTTTGCATCGCATCCACATACTCCTGAACTAAGCTCTGCAAGCCGTTTCGACTAGAAAGGTCTCCTTCTTCGGTCGAACGAGCAGGTTTTAAAGGTGCCGAAAATTCTTTCGTGAAATCTTCCATCAAGTGCTTCAACCGAGGAGGCAAACACAGCAATTGATTGATGTTCACCACGCTAGTCATGCTCAAATACGGGATTTCCTTGCTCACTTCGCCCGTATGAGCATTAACATACACTTGGTGGTCATTAGCATCAGTTGTCTGAATCCAACGATATTCCGAGTCCTTATTTCCCTCATCTTTATCTTCCCAAATTGCTCCTTCATCTTCGCAGGAAGAAAATGGAGCTAACGAATCCTGTGCGTTCACTTCGCATTCGAATCGAGGCAGTGCAATTTGCTCAGTTTCTTGACTGGCTCCCAAAGTAAGTTCTGTCGCCGAGTTTGCTATATGAGGCTCGCAATTTGTGGCATTTTCGGCATCTAAACTTGGAGACTGAGAACTTGGAAACTTCGGCTGAGAACAGAGCTTATGGGGATCCGTACTTGCGAAATTATCAGCATTAATTTCCGTGCAATTTCTTCGAGGTTCAGGGGAGGCTACCGTGGGATTAGGTATTTTTCCGACCTCATTTTCATGACAGTGAATTGACGATTTCAACGCTGCCTGAGCTCTACGACTTGCAAAGCGTTTCAGTAATAATGTATGATCTGGCCTTAAAACACACCGTGGGCTATCTATTGATGTGTTTGCGTTGCTAGATACGCTTGATATACGTTCTACAACAGGAATTTGCACACTAGTGTTAGAGCATTCCGGTTCTTTCGGTTTTAGTATCGCTGACGTTACAAGACACCGAGATTCCATGATATTCTGGTTAATTTCTTTGTCGTGAACAATTTCGTCAATCTCCATGACTTCCTCCGAGCAATTATCTGAGTCGGCATGGTTGATTACTGCTGTCTCGGGTTTCTCTGTGGAATCCTTCCCTAATCTACAAAGCGAACTTACAGGGACTTCCTTCTCCCAAGGAAGTGGTTTAATAACGGTAAAGGGATTTGCTTTTACATTCCTAAAGCGGTTGAGGAGAGTTGACAAATCCGCAAACTTAACCGTAGTTCTTAACTCTCCTGCAGGCTTAAACTTTTTAAGCGTACTACCTCCTCCTATCATACGCATAGCTTTGCCCATAGTTGAAAGACCATGTATATTTTCATCAAAACTACTGCTTTTGTCGCGTTTAAGAGCTGGGCCAATACCTTGATCAGGTGTTTTGAAACTAGGTTCTACTTCCAGATTTTTCGTAGGAGTACAGAAAGGATTTCGGGTAAGGGAGCCTTCAGGAACTTCTTTTGAGCTTTCGTCCTTGCCTTCCGTAATATTAACTCGTTGCGCAGCTAAACTTTGACGAATGCTAGGAAGCTCATGGAATGGTATCAAATTCGCGAACACGGGATTGGTGACAACTTCAGTCGCATTTTTCCTTTTTTGGTCAACTTTTACTTCCTCAACTTTTCTCAGAGCTAATTGATTGGATACAAGGAACTTGTTAATGCTTGTTTCAAGGAATTTTATGACCGTATCCCATTCCTTGAACTCGATTTGTGTCTTTCGAGGATCGTAAGTCACGTCGTACATCGACGGTGGGCAGTTCAGGTTAATTACGAATATTGGGTATTTTTCCCCACGCTTGGACGGACTTCCAGAAGGCTTATTAAACACGTCAGGCTGTTGTTTAGGACCGTAGCGGCATATCGCGCTGCTTTTCAACAATTTACTTATCGTGCGATGCATTCTCGTGTGCAATACCAGTCTTTTGTTGACGTATACAAATTGCAGCTTTTTAGAAGGATGGCTTTCGCGACTAACGTAGCCCATGATACTGGATTTTCCATCAGTGTGAGAACAGCTTATAGCAAGGAGAGTTTGAGCTTTGGCGCCGCCAAACAAGTGTCTAAATGAGTCGAGCATGGACGGAGAAACGTGAGTTTGCAAGAGCTTTTCTCCAGTAACGTCATTTCGCAACGTAAACGAAACTTTTGGCTGGACTAGGGCGATTGATTCCAAGCAATGACGAATTTCTTCTAAGGTCAATCCCTCGCTAATAGCATTTCGGCGAACCGGTAGATTATAAAGGAAGTCTTGGACAGCAACTGTGGTTCCATGAGCCGGCCTTCCCGTGGAAGATTCGCGAGCTTTGTGAGCTTTGCCGTAGGTGAAAAGCTTGGTGCATGTTGACTTGCTTTCCTTAGGTCGGCTGGTAACATCCAATACCCCAGAAGAATCGACAATACTGGCCAATGCTTCGCCACGAAACCCATGGGTTGTGAGGGAATTTTGCAGTTCTTTTAAACTGTGGCACTTGCTCGTGTGGTACCTATAAAGCACACAGTTAGATTAACGTTAAGCTTATGGAATAGAACGTGTTACCTGTTGCCAACGTGCTCCAAATTTTCCCGTGTTATCCCTTTGCCATTGTCAACCACAGTAATGCGGAAATAAATTAAGTCAACCCTGACTGCTACGCAAGTTGCTTCTGCGTCAATAGCATTGAGGACCTATCCAAAAAACGCGCTTTTTAAATCGAATCCGAGGGCGAGAGGTAAAGGAGTAACATTCAAAACTTACTAATTCTTCAATACATTGAGGAACTGAATTAACTAGAATGCCTGAACGCAGGATGCTGCGAACATCCCGAGGTAGTCTGCAAATCTCTTCTGGAGAAACCATATTTTCGTAACAATAGCTGTCAATCGTGAGCTACCGCATATCCATGTGATTTGTTTGTATACAAAACGTGCATACGTGAAATGAGAAATGGTAAAATGCGAACGTATTCAAGAGTGGGCGTGAACCAAAAACGTGTACGAACATGCGCACACTGGTTACTTGGAAAAATTAGGATTATCCTGTTGTTTATCCTTTTCGGCAATAAATCTTACAAAGGCATAATGCGTAATGGTTTAGTTGATGAAGCATTGTACATGTTTTATCCTAGGTTTATAAACTTTGTCTTAAATATGAATACTTGTATTTTTTAGAAGGAGTTATTTGACAGTTTTACAACCGGTTTCACGCTAATATTCGGAATACATGTACTATAATAATACAGAAGATGCTAAGGGGGCCTTTATATTGTAACAGTTAGACCTGCGGAATGCTGAGTCTATATTCAATACTGGGAATTATTTAACTTAGTCCCTTATTTTACTCACTCTCGCAACGAATTAAACGTTCACAAAACACATGGGATATAAATAAAATAATTTTGAATACGTTCTTCAGAAATCACATTCACCTGCCAACCGATAGCCAAGTCCAATTAGTCAAATTACTTGCTCGCAATGCTTCATTCAGTTCATTTGGGCGTTCTGTAAAATTATCCGCTATTATCACATCACCTACAATGAATAAGTGAAACCAAAATAAATACAATAAAACAATCCTATTCATTCTAGTCAATATTTTTACCGCCCGAGAAGAACGCAGCAGTAATTCCAAACGTGCCGTAAGTTAAAATCAAGTGTTGGCACGATGCCAAGATGGCTAAATCCCATCCAGGATCAGTTTGATTCCCACTCCCTACCATCCGAAAGTCAATACATTTCTGTCAATAAATAATCTACTACGACTTTATAGATTCTGTTAAGTGGAACTACCCGGGAAAACTACATCCGATGCTGTCAAGTGTTCCTCACACCAAGGCATACCATCGCTAATGACCATAAATAACGGATTTTCATAACGTTCTCTAAACACGAAAAGCGAAACAACAAGATGTTTAAAAAGTTTTAGTACAGAAAACGAAAATTACCGGTAAATAGCTTTCGCTCTATCAAAGTAATCCCTATCAGCAGTCTTGGCCTTCCCGTACATATCGGTCATATGATCGTGAAAGTCCGTACGGCGCACATGGACTCCAATTAACTTCGAATAGTTACGTCCCTTTGTAACCTCCTCAATACGGGCACGTACCTGAGCCAGAAAATCATCGTTAAACTGAAATTCGCTCAGTAACAGCTGGCGATGACGGAATACAATTGACCAAGTCAGCGTGGTTAGATTCAGCGGGTACCCTGTATAGAACAACAAAACGATTAATACAACGTATCTTCACACTTAGCTTTATCCACAATTCTACGGGGTAAAATAACTTCCATGAATTTACAATAAATATACGAAAATGTGTTAGACTTATCTACCTCTAAGGTAATTTTTTTATCATAAAAACTATTTGTGATATATAATCATAAATTGTGTTTCATTTTCAGACTGTAATCCCCCTTTACGGCATTGACATT
The DNA here is from genome assembly GCA_022832285.1 of Lepidurus apus apus. Classification (NCBI taxonomy): domain Eukaryota; kingdom Metazoa; phylum Arthropoda; class Branchiopoda; order Notostraca; family Triopsidae; genus Lepidurus; species Lepidurus apus. The sequence goes on along the minus strand of JAGJRO010000040.1, from coordinate 60,966 downwards.
AAGGTATTAAACTATGTTGTCATTACCAACGATTTTCGCATGCGAATACTCGATAGGTTTCAGGAAACGCTCCATGTTGACAAAATGGGAGTGGTTAATGATATTCCACGGCACGTCACAAGTACGCAAATACTTATTGCTGACAACCGTAGCGGTATTGCCCGTGAAATACTGAGTAAAAATGTTATTCAACCCGCCAAGGATCCATAATTCCCTGTTTTGCATTGTCGCCACCACTCGAGCACCTATATATTCTAAGAAGAGATTGCCTAATCGACCAGCATCTCGAAGTAACCACATTTCTTTGGGGCAAGGTCCATGATCCACCATTTTCTGCACAGTTTGCCGGCGTTCTTTGAACAACTCACCGAAATCTTCTACCCAACGTTCCAGGATACTGGCACTTGCTTCTAACGAGTTGACATAGTAAAGAACTGAAGCAACCGCCAGCAAAGAAAGTCCAAGGAAAAATTTACGTTGCCGAACTGAACGTGGAAAAGATGTAGTTTGAAAGGTTTCCAAGATCTTCATCGTTTTGCAAATATTTCCCTCTCACCCCTGAAGAGCTTTTATAAAGAAATCCCCTTCGAGACTAACAAAGGGATACATGTGAATGCTATAGTAAAAGTAAATTGGGAAGCTATATAGGCTTGTTCATATCATAGGCTAGGCTGATACACTAAAATTACCATTCGTTTCCAAGTGGTGTACACGGGGGCAGTTCCAGGCTTATTATATGCTGAACACCTGGATTTTAATCGTCTACCGTTCATTGGTACCCAATTACTCTGACATTTTTTCTCTATACACGTGGCACTTCTGCCAACCCTGGTGTTAGCAAGTGGCATAGACGAACACGTTATATGCTGAACATTATATGCATTATACGTTGAATGTTCGGGACACGTTACATGCTGAACACATGGATTTTATTTTTTTACCGTTCATTGGTATCCAGCACTCCGACTTGTATCTCTATTTCTCTATACCTGTGGCACTTACTGGTGCTCAAGCAGCGGCGTAGCTAGAGATTTACGCACTTTACAGATTTGGCGCCCATTTGGCGGTATATTTTGGCGCCCTAAGATCTGTTTGGCGCACTTAATTTGGAAAATTTTGATACGAATTTGCGTACTGTGTCGCTGCTGGCTACGCCACTGCGCTCCCGTTCTTTGGAATTTATGCAATGGCAAAATGCAACTGACTCCCACCACCTCACACATGTGATTAAAAATTCACCACCCCCTTTACATGAATACGCTAATATTAACAATCGATCAGTATAGCGGGGCTAATATATGCTACTTTAATGACTAAAATATCGTGGCTTTGATATTTATATTTCTTAATGTTAAAATCAAAAGGTACATGGTCAAATTGTGCTGAAGCGAAGATTTATTTGATTTCGTCTATTTTTACGGAAAGCGGTTCAGGGCATTTTCTTGGCCCTCTGCTGGTGGCACTACTGGATCGTTTTCTGGATTTGCAATAAAGAAACAAGATTAGTATAAGAAATTACTGTTTATATTTGCATGACTACATTTTGAAGTTCAAGCAGGATCGCTAACAATTGGGGTGGGACCGGATGGGGACCGGTTTGGAGAACAAGGCTTTCATTACGCGGGCCGTTTTCCGCTGATATGAAAGTTAGCCAGGCTATCACGAAGATCACGAACATTGCGAAATTCACGCGGATAAAAATCATGGTTGTTCAGCTAGTGTTATCTCACTGTGGAATGACGGTTTCCTAGCATCAACTATATGCACATACTGTAGAATGAGTCACTATAGGAAAAGATGTTCCCTGTGAACACTTTTCTATTATCCTCTGATAATTACAACGGTCGTTAAAAACTTGCAAGATTTACACAAGCCATTGTTCCCTATTTACGCAGAACGTTCGTCATTGGAGCGTCATTTTAGCCCACTTTTGTAATTTTCCGTTTAATAGTTTACAAATGGAAGACTTCCTTAACAAGGCGAAGAACCATGTACACTAACGACAGCCTACTGGCCCAGCTGTTCGGTAGTTCGAACGACTGGCTATAATGAAGCATTCTTTAGAGTAAAGCTTTTACAAGTGGCTTGCGATGAAAAAACGCTATATCAATGTAGATGAGTTTTGTAGTTCTTGATCAGAACTACAAAACGTGCTTCTATTTGGCGAGGTTTATCGGGAAAAAATGATACCGCAGATGACAGTTTACAACAAGTGAACCAATGGCTGTGGAGTAAAAAAGCAAGATTCCACCCAAGACTATATGGAAGTCGAAAAATACTATAGAACATCTTGCGCGGAACTGAATTTTCCGGATATGGGTGCGATTTTCTTCGAGATTGAACCCGTGGAGGAAGGATATATATCAAAGCATACAAAATTATGATAATTACTTCTTGAGATTTGGAGTTGATATGGCGGTTTTAACAGTTCCTTTTTAGATGGATACTCGTGCAATATCGCGGATTATTATGCTGCAATTTGTTTTTAAAGGGTAGTGTTTGTATGGTATACCTTATGTGGTTTGGTATTGTGGACTTATCTAGTTATCGTTCTACTGATTTTGTTTACTTTAATTAGGTAATTTGAAAATACAGTTTATCTTTCCGATCTGTTTCAGTAAAGTCTGCGGTAGGGCCAACACAGTTTTAATGAACTACAATTGGAGTTATGTACACATCAGCATCTGTTTTTCTAAAAGTTGCCCATCACAATCAACGATTATCACCGGAACATCTCGTTGTGGTAAATTGGACACGTACAGCTGGATAAACAGATTTTACACGAAAACTTCGCATTTATGTGGCACAAACGTTAGGAGTACCACGGTTCGAACATGTTATCGGGAAGAGATAAACTAGTGTTTGGAGCATTAATAGCAGTGGCTGTTTTCTTTACGGTTTACCAGTACCAGGTCTACAAGCCAATAGTTCCGGTACGCTTCACCAATGTTATCCAGGAAAGTGAATCGAACGATCCATCGGCATTTGCCGAATAGCCAACCAACAGTCAACCCGCAAGCGACAATCAATCCATGGACTCAGAACCAACATCGGTTTCTGACTTCTTCGAGTACCTTCATTGGAAGAATAGCAGCGCCTGTGAGATCCCAGTCTACTTTGGCGGGGAAGTCCACCAGAATCGTCATTTCGTTAGCATGGACGGGCAGAAAGCCATCTGTCTGGATCAAGGAATAGCGCCGGACCCTAAGTCTTGCCTGGTGTATTCCTTTGGGATTAACAACGAGTGGTCGTTTGACGATGCGATGGCCAAATATGGATGCCACGTCTTTGCCTTTGACCCTTCCATGAACAAGGAGGATCACCAGCGTTCCGAGAAGATCGAGTTTTTCAATACTGGCTTGGGAACTAAGAATGAACATAGAAACTGGAATGGTTGGAAAGTACGTACATTTTCCACCTTGAAAACCGAGCTCGGACACAAAGATCGTGTCATCGACATACTGAAGATGGACATCGAAACTGCAGAATGGTCAGTTTTGGCGCAGATGGTTGAAGAAGGAGCGCTGGAGCAAGTGAAGCAATTGGCGGTGGAGATCCACGTAGGGCCGAAACGCTCGTTCCAGTATTTTATACAAGAATACTGGAAAGTTTTAATCAGTATCGAGCGTTCTGGCTTTACTAGATTTGCATCTGATGTAAATCCCTTTATGAATGGGACTATTCAAGAGACCGGGAAAACTAACTATTTTGGGTACGAGCTTGCGTGGTTTAACCAGAAGTTCAAGAGCTCTTAAAGGAACCATACCCCACTATTTCTAGTGCAGTACAACATTTTACGATTTCAATTAAGACAAGTTTAATATGACTGTATGGGTTAGTTCTTTGTTAGTTATTTGTAGTCATTCAATTGAATAAAGAACTTAACTCACACTCATAGCTTTTTAACACAAAAGTTCGCGCAATGAAATTCCTTCAAAACACGTGGTTGTCGGAAACAATAGTACTGATATTAAAATAAAAAGGAGCAAATGGTAACTATGTTATGTTGAACAAGCTGTGTTTATAATTGCAAGAGCATCGGGATTACAAGGTTAAAACATGTCAGGGTAAGTGAATCTATATAGTGTGTGGAGTATTGACAAAAGTGATTATTTGCAATAGTTAGTCTATTTACTATCAATAAAAGCAGTTCGTCTGAAGCAACAGTGCAAGTATAAAAGTTAAAATTACATTGCAAGACTGCATTATAAAAGTTGCATAAAATCGCATTGCAACACCTGCATTATAAAAGTTAACTTTTATAATGCAGTTACACGTGGTGAATATCGGAAGTCTTCTCTTGTTTTATATACCTTGGAATTCTAAATATATATAAAAGCAGCATAGCAGGTGCAGGAAGAGTAGTCGCCGATAGTTAAATTAAATTATGAAGAAATCTACTTATCCACACTGTGTTTTCTGGCGTGGCATATTCGAAATTTTGGTACGGGGGCAGTGACCAAACCGTGGAGTCAGCGGAAAAGTGAACACCCCCTACTATAATAGGTACGGTTAGCGTTTCCGATGAGAAGTATCGAAGCACGTTGCTAGAGTAGAACTTTCACATAACTATACTATTAAGTAAAAATCTCTTTAGAACACCTATTTGCTAGTGTTTCGTGCAAATTCTAGTGCCAAATACGCATCTTTCAACTTGTGTCTCCAGATCTCTAAATATAGCACTGAATCCAAGGACGTAACGTAATTTTTTAATATTATTAATAATGGGAAAAAACAATCGTAGCAAAAGCAAAACAGCCGTCGTTTCCTCCGAGCCTGTAAAAACAGCAGAAGCTGAGGTTCCAGGAAACAAAAAGGGTATAACAAGGCAGCAGAGGAATGAATTGGCTGAACTTATGGATGAACTTCTCCAACGTAAGAAATTTAACTCAAAAAATGGATTATGTCATCTGACAGCTAACCCAACTTCTTTCGTAGAATGTACACTGCCTTTCCCAACGTCTAATCCAGCGAAAGATTGGGAGTTGTACGTGGAATTACACAAATTGATTGAGCGAATAAGGGAGAAAGAAAAACGTAATTTTCTTATTATAACAAAAATTCCTATCTCACGCATTTAGTTTAGATCTTCAAAGAAGTGCTGAAACCGAAAGGAGCGTCAAGTTTCCAGCCTTTATAAACTGGCTCAAAGAAAACGGTGCTGTGATAGGGAATGTCGAAATCACCAACTTTCCCATTTATGGTTATGGCCTCAAAGCTTTGAAAAATGTATCCGAGGGGGAGCGTTTTTTGTCCATCCCAGTGCGTCTTATGATGAGTGTAGAAAGTGCCAAAGGATCCTCTTTAGGTAATAGCGTTCTTTTGTCTGTGGAAACATAGACAAAAAAGTATATAAACCCTTTTTCCTTTTGTATTCTACAGGTTCTCTTGTTCATAAAGATCCCATGTTAAAAAGTATGCCTAATGTCTGTTTGGCCTTGCATCTCTTGAACGAAAAGCACAACCCCAGTTCCTTCTGGTTGCCATACTTGTCTGTTTTGCCAGTCTCATACACCACCGTCATGTATTTTACTCCTGATGAAATGCAAGAACTCAAAGGATCCCCAGCCTTAGGTAAAAAAAGAAAATTAATAAAAAAATTCATATTCCCCTCCTACGCTTTTCTAACTTATCCAATTGTATAGAGGAAGCCATCAAACAGTGCCGCAATGTTGCTCGACAATACGCCTACTTCTACACCATTCTTCACAGCAGTAAGGATGCGGCCTTGGCCTCCCTGCGTGCCAACTTCTGCTACGATGAATACCGGTAAGTCTTACAGCTCTTAAATGTTACTATATAGGAGACAATGAACAGCTGTTAGGTCTTTCAAGCAACGAAAACGCAATGAATTTAAGGTAGATTTTTGTTTATTGTCTACATACACAAAACCGCCCATTAGGACATGTAAAATTGCCTTTTTTTAAATAACTTAAAACGTGTGATTGAGAAAAATCTGTCCACAATAAAGATAAGTAAGGAAAGAAACGCCACCAGGTTTTTTGCTAAGGAGGACTTCGTGTCCGTGGCATACTTTGGATACTCTGTCGTACACTCACACTGCGTCTCAACGTTCCCCATAAGCTTGAACGTTTATACGGCAATTTGGCGTAACCACTTCGTATGATCGGAGTCCGAGGCATAACAGGACTAACACTGTCACCACTGCCTTCGCTGCCGGTTGCGCAGCTAGCCCCAGCTGCTTGGGAAGCAGCTAAGGTCAAGTTAAACAAGGCAGCTCGGTTGCGGTACCGCATGTTATTCTTCTGTTTCCAGCGGAAGACGATAAAAATCGCACAAAACACGACCAAGCAAAACCCGCCAATCGTCCCGCTGGCTATAATTGCACTTTGGATGCTATGGGGCAATAGACTCTCTTCTTCAACCTCCCGGAATGTATGGTCATGCAGCAATACCTCAATCAACCGAGGCTTTTCAGAAGTACTCTCTGAATCCTCCATGTCGTCTTCTATGTATCCGCTTGAATGTGCGACGTAAGTGGGTCGTTTCTTTTTCGGAGGTGCGGGAGTTAGCCGGGAAGTCGCAATGGGTCGCTGGTACCCATAACTTGGTCGTTGTATCGACGAAGTTTCGTTACTATCCTCGTCATCCGTAAACATGTGCAAACCATATTGGCCCAACGACTTGCCTGCTTGATAAGGTCGTTTCACTTTGGGTGTCGGAGAGGGTTTAGAACTCGTTGATCCGGTCGTGTCGCTCGGGTTATCGGTCGTGTCGCTCGGGTTATCGGTCGTGGTAGTACTAATAGTCGTGGATGTTCCTCGGACTCCAACCGGGTGTTGTTTCACTTCGATATCCTTATAAGAAGGAAATTGGAATTCTATGGGTATAACCTCGTCAGCCGGCTCCTTAGTTGCGGTACGAGCAGTCGTCGCTATTGTTGTCGTCGTCGTCGTCGTCGAAGATTCGGTGGTACTGGATACGGTCGAACCATGTCTTTGACCTGGTCTGAAAGGTGTTGGCATTTTGAACGGCCGAGATGTAGCTGCGGGTCGGGAAAGTCTCGTTGTCCCGTGTGAGGAAGGTTCGCTGCCCTTTGGAGTATTGTCGTTCAGGATTTCCGAAACGGTTAAGTTTTTTCCCCGGAGGAGTTCGCTGAGGCTCACGGGTTGAATTTCTTTAACCAGTTCGGTCAAATCTGGTTTAGCTTTCGGTGATACTTCTGAATCATTAGCTTCACTGGCAGGTTCGGGTTTTGAAGTAGTGGTACTAGTAAGGGAAGGCGTACGTGTTGTGCTCGTTGGAACTGCTTCTTCGGCAGTTTTGTCTGCAGCAGAGTTTTGATCAGTGTCGGAATCCTTCGGGTTGTTGTCATTTGTTTTGCTCGTAACCTTTTGCAAATGGCTCAGAATATGCTTATTGTTACCGCGGATGACGTCAGCAAGACTTAGCCCCTTTTGTTGCAGGATTTCACTCAGGCTCACCGAACCCGCACTTCGTAACAACTCTTTTATGTCCATTGCGCTCGGTTGCGAATTTGTGTTTACTCCTTTGCTCGGTTCGGTAGTCGAGGGTGTTATTAATTCGGTGACCACTTTCGGTGTGGTTGACGTGATCGTTCTTGGGGGAGCTGTCGTGGTTGTTGGTCGGTCAGTCGACCTCTCGGTAGGAGTTGGTGTGGGTTCCTTGGTAGTGGAATCTTTTGTAGGAAGGTATTCACTGTCTTCCTTGTCGCGTTTTGCGAACATTTCTTCAATCGCAATCATAGGTCTGGGCGTGTCGGGTTCAAATTCGTAAGTCCTCGGGGGTGTCACTGTTTCTATGGCCGGCGATACAACTGATTGAACAAGTTCACGTTCGGGTTCCTCTTTTGCTTCCTCGTGGACATCTATCGGACGTTCAGGCTCTAAGAGTTCGCTTTGGAGATGGTCTTCCTCGTCCGGTTCAGTGAGGGAACTTTCTTCTTCTTCGGTGGCCACGTTTGAGTAGCCCCATGGCTGTCGCTCCCCATTAGGTCTACGGCGATACGGAGCATCCGTAGGTTTGGTTCGTGGACCGGCAGTGGAGTGAGCCAGTCGCAAATTGGGCTCGCTCCGTGCGTACGCCGAAGCTGCACTTAGGCTGTAATCGTTGCGATGGTTCTGAGGTGCTTGGCTCCTACCAGGCGGCTTTTCCTGGCGTGACGGGTGCCGGGAAGGGGGCGTGGCTGCTGGCAATACCGGGTATATCTTCCACAAGGGTGGTACAGTGCCCAAAGCGCGTTCGTCCTCGGGATTGGCGGTCGGTCGGGGTCGGTTGGGAACGTTGGGCATCAAAGAGTACGTGTGAATCTCGGACAATGTTAGGAATTCGAAATTGTCGTCCGAGTCTAGGGAAGCAGGTGGTAAAGCTGGTCGATTCTGCGGTTGGCTATTATGCGGTAAAGGGCCCGAGTGTTCTTGCCGGTTGCGATCGAGTTTCTTCAAAGGGGAATTGTCGTCTGACCGTTGAGGAGGTGGTCGGGGAGATCTGTGTGGGATGGAACGGCTTGAGGTAGGCGATCTTCCGGGTACTCCCACCAAATCTACTAAAGACGCCCATTCTACCGGTTCGGTTGGTCGGTGGGCTGGAATGCCGAGATTGGTACCCGAACCGGGGCGTAAAGGCATTCGGTTTGGCGGTTGAGGCGACCGTTGTCGTGCGGCTGGATTGAAATCGTAGTCGTGATCCTCGGTTTTCCTAAGAGTTTCAACCATCAGATGGGAAAAACAGTGCGGGTGAGAAGTTTTGACGGCTTTTCAATGTTTAAAGTCGGAAACTGCGCGGTTATGTGCTCACTCTGTCATGCGAAACTATGTCACGTGTGAAGGTGCATGAGAGAAAGCGTACTAGTTTTTTATTCTATTTTTTTAAGTTATCGTCGCCTACTGATGTGATTAAACTTGTAAACCAAGCGTCAGGAGGAACCGTTATATTTTTTCATGCAAGAGTCGATGCCTACCGTAGTCTTTCTGAAGGCCAATTCCTTCGGCCGGTCCTCTGCCGTACGTCGGAATCCTCCTATGACAGAAACTGTGTTAGATTTTTCTTTCTAGATTAAAGTTCCGCTTTCTCGACTGGGGATCTGAATCTAAGCAACAAAGTCATGCATATCGACATGCAAATATTTGAAGTACAGGGCCATGGTCATAAAAGAAAGCTGTCACTCCACTGACCGACAAATGTTGTCGCACGCTTCATTGTCAGGACAACTGCCGATGTCATATTTAATCTTGAATTGGTCAGGCATTTCGATCCCTGTTCCTTTTACAACAGGGCGAGACGTATAAAAGGGAAAACTGGCAGGTTATGAAGTACACCAGGACTATGAATTTCAATGAACATGAACACTGAATGTAGGTTAATCAGTGTTCGGCATATGAGGAAAACGTTAATAAACCCTGGGAACTGTTTGCGTACAAATTTGGGACGCTTGAAGGTTGGTTGCTTACCTCCTCAGTGAGCGGGTTGACCAAATGGGACCAGCCTTCGAAATCTTCCGAAGCAGCAGCTTCTTGGTCGGCTTCTGTCGGCGTTTCTGCGGCTGACACAGGATTGATTGTTGCCAGACTCATTAAGATCCCCGCAAAGATGCCGAAGTAGACACAGACCCATAACCGCGATTCTCTGCTGGTATCTTTCCACGTTGCTCTGATTAACTTTCTCGGGATCATTTCCGCTCCCTGTAACTGACGAAACAACATAAGCGATCCGTTTAGTGGAAAGGATCTATTATGTTTCTTAACCTAGTGTTCAGTGTCAGTCATGCGCACGTATTCGAAGTCACGCGCTCTATGGTCTATGGTCCAAAGTTGTCTGTCATTAGTTTTGATGAAGAGGAGAAATTGCGAAAAATGGAAGTTCTGATAATGTGGAGCAGTTCCTGACAGCCAATTGCGCTGTTGGGACCATCAGACCTAAATTGTGTTGAGCGGGCCCATAGTTGTCTATTCATCTGCATGCTAATCATGTCGGCCTTAAGCAAAAACTCGACTCATCTCTATCCTGCTGTTAGCAGTAGAATCTGGGATAGATTTTTGGACGGAGGTTTCAAACCGCCGTCAGCTGGTCGCAGGTTTTCCGGGTAAAATCTTGTCTTGTTTAGTGAGCTCCGCAGGGGATTTGCCGCAACGTTCTAAGTCCTAACGTCCAGAACTGGGCAGCAGAAGGTGTTGCGTATGTTCTACTTCAAGTTCCAAGTGCGTTATCAACGAATGCGTGTCCTACTTTTATAAATTGCCCTGGTCGTAATTTTACTCGAAATGTCTAGAAAAACGGGTTATTGTCATTCCTATTATGTTCTTGGACTCGAGCTGCTAGCAAAATTAGTGGAAGATAAAAAGCGTAATTACGAAGTAGCGTTTGTAGGCCATACGCTAAAAAACAGGAAGAGGATGCTCTTTGCAGGTATCATGATCAAGACCTTGCAGCCCCTGGATTCCCTTGCTTTTGTGTTAAAAGGCAGGTTGAGCTCCCGAAGAGATCCTAATAGGCGTGCATGAGTAAGCATCACTTGATGAACAGGTTGACAGATTTTCTAGGTTGACTTTTTTTTTATCGAAGAAATGGAAAATTTAGTAAAATATTTTGAGTGACACGCTTTTGCTTCGAAATACTGTATATATGTTAAAAAATAATTAGAGACAAAAGCAATAAGACAGCAGAAGAAAGCCTCCAAACAGCGGGAGATGAAGTACAAACTGGGCAGTGTCGCATAAGTTGCAGTTTATAGCTGCCTTAGACATAGTCACAGATTTCGTTGTGAAATAGGGCGCAAACGGAACCGTTACATGGTTCAGTTTTATTGACTATTACAGGATGAGCCTCTTTGTCTAAAAGAAGGACTTAAGTACTAGTTGGCTGATCTTATTTTGTACTAAATTCGCAAATAGACATGAAACTTGAATTGACCGATCTTGGTTTATTCGCTTACTGTGGTCCGACGGTTTGCGTATTTGGAGAAAGCTGGAGCTTACGAATTGTTGGATATTCCTTTAGATCATTTTGGTTAAGCACTTAGGGTCAACTGGACACATGAACTCTCCTTTTTGATGCAGAAAGTATAGAATGTTGTAGGCAAAATTGGCACCGGGAACTGAGCGAAATCCACATGCGATGGTCAAACTTTGCTGGCTGAAACACAACTGGTGTAAGGAAAGATGCTAATGGTCCTACGCTAGCTTTGGAAGCCCCGTCACACTCGAGTACATGCAACAACCAACCAAATACCCAAGCCGAAGGCAGTGTTACAGTGTACAGTTACCTCCTTGTGAATAGAACCTGTCATCTGGTGCTCTTTCCTACACAAACTTTTTTTTTTCTTTTAAAAAAATCGATGGTATGTTGGTGTGACTTTGCGTTTGTAAGCAAAGCGGCATCTATGACGCGGAACGGAAGCCAAAACGCGATAATTGGCGTTGGATCATCTGCTCGTGTTAGGGTAACTCACGAGTTGGAAAACGTAAAATACCCGCATATAAATTCCTATTTTATTTCTTTTTACATTTTCTTATCGCACCAAAATGATCTGAAGGAATATCCAACAGTATATTTCATAATTAGTCATATACTTTCTTTCCAATATGAGATTGCTTCATTTTTTGTCGGTTTTGGGCCCACCGAAACCTTGGAAGTTTGAAAGTGGACATCTGAATATGTAAGCGCAGTCATATATAACAACTTTCTCTGTATTTTTTTAGATGACTGTCAGGTCCATCTGACGTTAGTTGAACGTTTCTTTGAGTCTTTGGGCCTTTTTATTGTGCATAATGAGTTGTTCGGCAAGTATGAAAGCGTTTTGGGTATTGGGAACCATTTTCGGGATCAACAGAAGGATAACAAGTTTTGCTGTGAAAGTTGGTAGATTCCATAGCAAATTGAGCGATTTTCTCGCTTCGTTGAATCTAGGCTGCATATGCAAACCCGAGGGCAGGCTGATATATTCATTAAAACTTCAATCCTATCGCATTTATCTTTGCTCCAAGCCTCGAAAGGCCAGCTTCGAGATGTTTATTAGACGACTTGGAGTGCAGAGACCTGTCCTGGTCCGAGTCTGTGCAACCGGGTTACGGTCTATTAAACTTTTACCTTAGACTACATCGTACTGCGGAAATAGGAAACAAGCCGTTTACTTTTTCCGTGTGGAGGGAAAATTTGTAGTTTTTGGGAGAGAAAAAGTAACTTTCTCCTCGTACTTCGTCGTGCATGCCCCTTTGCCCGTTCAATTGTCGTTTTCCAACGGAAAAGGACATCAAAAACATGTATCAGAAAGCCATGGAAAAATGCATGGAAAGTTTTGTTTATATTTATGAACATGGCGACCAGAAGCGATTATTGTGATGGCCCGTTGTTTGTCTCTCTTTCACTTTTTTCAGTAACATTCGCTTTGTTCAGCTTGGCTGCTCGTTGTTTACGAGGCGTGTTGCCACTTGACGAGAAGCGATAATTCGCGTATGACGAGAGAAAGTGAAATGCCGGAAAATGATGTGGTTAAGTTATTGTAATTGCCTGATTGGATTCTTCGGTATCGCGTTACCCAGGAAAGTTTGTTGTTTTCCCCGGCTGAAATAAAACAGTTAGGTCTAGCTGCGCATAATTACGAGCGGTTGTTTTACCACCTTGAGCTGTTCATGACGGTGAGAGTTGGACGGATTATCAATGGCAATGTTGGTTGACTCGATTTCAGTGGTCATTGAGGTTTTTCCAAGGACTGTTAACCGCGCAAAAGTTTCTCCTCCCGTTGTTTGTTTCGAAAAAAAATCTCCAAGATTGTTGGCATGTTTCTGGCTTGTTGCATAGGCAAGTGTAGAGCCTTTAGCTTTTGCCCTCATTTTTCATCCAAGAATTGTCATCCGTTGAAAGTTTCGGAGAAAGTACTTCGCTACGCAGGCCATAGGCCAGCTATTCCAAGTCACTTGCGTGATACAGTTTCGTGGCTACGGAAATAGAGAGTTTTGTACCTGCTAGTAGCCAATTTTCTCTACTTATCTCTGTTTCTTTCTCCTCGTTCTAGGTGGGCTGTTTCCACCATAATGACCCGACAGAATTTGATCCCGTCATCCGAAAATGCACTCATGATGAATGCCTTGATCCCATTATGGGATTTTTGCAACCATACCGATGGAAAAGTATGCTGTATAGTTAAATTGGCAGGCCTATATAGTAATTTAACGACATTTCGTGGGTTGCTTTCTCTAGTTGTCAACCGATTATTCCGTGGCGGATGAAACGGCGCATTGCGTAGCGTTCCAGAGCTTTAAAGCGGGCGAACAAGTGTTTATCTTCTATGGGCCACGTACTTGTGCAGACCAATTAATCCACAACGGTTTTGTGGATCCCCGTAACCCGCACGACGGCTATGCTCTGAAGCTGAGTGTGAACAGAAGTGATCCTCTAAGTTCCCAGCGCTCTGCCTTGTTGAGCAAGTTAGGGATACCTGGAGGAATAGCGACAGGTAGTTCATCAACACCATCACCTGGAATCTTCAACCTCCATGCAGGAAGTCAACCAGTGGATGGTCGACTTTTAGCGTTCCTTAGAATCCTTTGTATGAGGGAAGGTAAAGTTGCTCGAAAGTAGACCCATTTCGATTATTCATGTTCCATTTCTTTCCGGTTTCAGACTTGCTTAAACATTGGTTAGATTCAGATCGATCTTCCGACCTAACTTACGAAGATTGTGCAGTCGATACAGTTGTAGAAGAGCAAGGATGGAAATTTCTTCAGATACGATGCCAAGTCCTTTTGCGGAGCTATCCCACAACGCTCGAGGTAAATATATACATGTATTGTATTTTTCCCCCGTTAACCAGTTTATTTGTTTTCTAGGAGGATGATAAAGTGCTGGACAGCGATTTAATGCCTTGTCGCAGAGCCGTGGTTCAGTTACGACGCTGTGAGAAGCGTTTACTTTGCTCGGCATTGGACTACGTTTCCCGAAAAACCGCGCGATAAAGATACAAAATACTCGGTTTTGCGCATTAACTCAACCCAAGCCTGTATTTAACTTACTAACAGATTGAAGTGCTGTTTTAACTCCAGTCGCTGCTTAACTAAGTAACAACTGAGCTTTTGTTTGATTGTTTGAAGTTTTATTTGTGAGCCTAGAATATAGTACAGAACATGCATAAAACTATGTTTAACAGAACACCGAAGTGAAGGTACTGAGCCATGTTTGATTTTCCCTACCCTTCTACTACACTTGATTCTTGTTAAAAACCTGAACGGGACTCTACAACCTAGCTTTCGGACCTTCCAGTCAATCTTGGCAAACAGCTAAAGCTTCTTGACGTTCCTCTTCGAGTTCTTTGCCTGTAATGGCGAGCTTCTCACGGGCAAAATCTCCCAACTCCAATCCCTGAAAACAAATGTTGCTCGTGTTTTAATCCGGATATATTTAAGACTCAATGTACGCATACTTGTACGATGGACCATTTCTCGTTTGCAACGGTGACTGGGAAAGAAAAAACTACTCCGACTGGGGCCCCATAAGAACCGTCGGAGAGCACGCCCATAGAAACCCACTGTCCTTCGGCGGTTCCTTGCCACCAGTCGCGCATGTGGTCAGCAGCAGCTTTGGCGGCCGACATTGCGGAGGAAAGCTTACGAGCTGCGATGACAGCAGCACCACGCTTTTGCACAATCTAAGGGCACAGATGTTAACTTCAAGGCTTTTTTAATATCAGAAAGTTTGAATTTTTACCGTCACAAAATCGCCTTGCAACCAGGCCTCGTCTTTGACTGCGTCGTAAGCTGAGATATCTTTGCCATCTTTAGTGACTATGGCTTGCTTGGCGTCAGGGAACTGGGTAGAGGAATGGTTGCCCCAGATGATTACTCGCTTGACGTTTTGGGCGCCAACTCCAGCACGAGCTGCAATCTAACAGAAAAAAGTACGGATTTGATTAACATTTGGGGGACAGCGAAAGTGTAGAGACGTACTTGAGCTTGAGCGCGGTTCTGGTCCAATCGCGTCATAGCGGTGAAGTTTTCGGCCGGGATGGATGGTGCGTACTTGGAGCAGATGAGTGCGTTGGTATTGGCAGGATTGCCGACGACTAAAACTTTGACCGTCTTCTTGGCGACCTGATCCAAAGCCTGTCCTTGGACTTTGAAGATCTTGACGTTCGCGGCCAGCAAATCTTTGCGTTCCATGCCTTCTTTGCGGGGCATGGAGCCCACTAAGAAAGCGGCATCGACATCCTTGAAGGCTACCATGGGATCAAATGTAGGAATGACTTCTGCAGATTGGAAAAGAAACGGTATAAAACATCTGCGTATTTCTGCGTATGCGCTGAAGAGTTGTAAATTTGTACCCGTGAGCAGGGGAAGGGCACAATCCTGCAATTCCATGACAACTCCTTGCAGGACTCCCATCATGGGCTCGATATCAAGCAAGTGAAGGGCCAAGGATTGATTGAGTCCGAAAATATCGCCTTTGGCTAATTGATAGAGCAGGGAATAGGCAATCTGTCCGGCAGCTCCGGTTACGACGACGCGAATAGGTTCGGCCTAAAACGTAAAAGGTTAAAAAAAAAATACATATTTAATGAGAGCATGGTGCACTGCACTGCAGACTATGACGCTGGCCTACAAATTCGGAAAACAGCTGACGAGTAAAGCATACAAGCGAGCCTCTTTGGCAACCGGTTTTCACCGGGGTTCTAATGACCTTTATGAAGGGCTTAAATATACATACACTAATAGGGTTAAAATTAACGCTAAATTCAGGAATTAACTATGTAACGTTGCAAAACACTATGGCATCAATCTGTACATGATTAAGGCTTTCAGAATCAATAGGGAGGCTTACCATTTTTGTGTAGGTTAGTACGAGTAGAAGTGCGTAACAAGCTCGACGACCTCTCTTCGACGAAGGAAGTTGACGAAAACCAAGTCAATGTGTAGTCCTCCTAGGTAGCAAAGTACAAAACGAGAACAACTGTCCCATTCGCGTTCATGACGTCAGAACGGATTGGTGTGTTGTCGTAACGTCATTCGGCAGTATTTATCGGAGTTCGAGTATGGATTAAAAAATTGTCCCCGGTTTTACAAGTGTAAGAAAATCATAATTAACTGCATTTCAGTCTTTAATATTATTATATTTGTTGCTTAGGTTTGACCGTCCATTGCAATAATATATAACGATATATTCTACGAGAAATGCGTACACAGCTTCGTTTTTAATCATTCATCATTCTCAATTTCCACCAGCAAAATCCGAAAATGTTTGGCATCTGTACATTTGCTTTGGCCGCCTTGTTTGGTTTTACACTCGGTGATAGTGTGGGCTTACCAAGGATGTTTGATGACACCGTCATCTACCAAATCGCGTGGGAAAGCATGTTTGAAGACAAGTTACAGGTAGTAAATTCTTTTATAGTTTAAGTCTGTCGTGTGTTTTACAATGTGCGATTTATAGGACATCATCCGTAAACCTGAAGCTTTAGTTATGACCACAACTAACAAAGAACGGTACAAGTGTTACTTGCCCGTAATAGAAGAAAAGAAGACGGTATATTGTAAATTTCATTTTTTACAAATGCGTTTATCGTAATTATTATTTTTATTTAGGAAGATACCACTGCATATGATGGCCCAACTCCCTTGAAATTGTTACAAAAGCTATTTGAGCAAATGTCTTGCTCGTACAAACTTGAAAGTTATTGGACGTATGAGTTGTGTCATGGTCGATTTCTCCGCCAGTACCACGAAGAACGTGATGGGAAGAAAGGCAAAGTCCAAGAATACTTTTTGGGCAAATGGGACAAATCAAAGCTTGAGGCTTTGGGTAAATAATGTCATTAGCGCAAAACTGCGAAAATTATGTACAGTTTTGGAATAGATGCGGAGACGTCAGCTCAGCAGACAAACTCGAAGTCTACCGAAGTTCCAACAAAGAAAGTCGAAGGCTTGAGTTTGCCGTACTTTATGATCACTATGGACGACGGTACCGTTTGCGATCTAACCGGTAAACCACGCTTAACACGCGTCAATTACGTGTGCTATCCTGCTGGAAAGCACGAGATGATCAGTCTGGAAGAAGTTTCGTCATGCGAGTATGAAGTTCTCGTCCTTACTCCTTATTTGTGCCAGCATCCCGACTACAAGTACAGATTTGTATGTTTTTGTAGCTGGTTTATTAAATTGGATGCATTTTAGGGTAAAAGAGTCAGACGAACATGAGATAACTTGCGTTCCCATGGACGGTGCTGGCAAGAAGCCTGCGGCTTTGATGAACATGGAAACTGATAGTTCAATGCTCAGACAGCAAGCCTTTTTGGTAACTTTCAAATACTTTTCAATGTCTTTTTTTTTTACAATTTTTCTTTTTTTTTAAGGATGCATTGGGACTGTCTGAAGCAGGAGTAAAGGTAGAGATTCGTCAAGTAGATTCAGTTGGTGGGGACAAGATTTCCCAAACATTTTACACTACAGCAGACACCAAATCCACCTCTGACAAGGGTTCTGCAAATATCGTAAAGCTGGCCAAGGCAGATATAATAACTGAGATTAACAAAGCAAAACTGCAGCCGCCACAACCCGTCTTTGATTCGAATATGATTGACGAGTTTTTACGCGGCGATTATTGTTTACATGGGGTAATATTCATTTTTCTTCTTTATTCGCTGGTGCTGATGAGAGGTGTTTTAGGGGACTGGTTGGTGGAAGTATGAATTCTGTTACGGGAAACGGGTAGAACAATTTCACGAAGAAAAAGACGGGAGTCGAACGGTTGTTCATCTTGGTTACTTTAACCAAGAAAAGCACCTGGCTTGGTTGGAGAAAAATCCATCCAAAAGACCCAAGCCTTTGTCAGAAAGGAAGCACGTCTCACACATGTATAGCGACGGTAGTCATTGCGATTTGGTTGACGGGCCAAGGCGAGTTGAAGTGAAGCTCAAATGCAAAGAAACTTCGCAGAGTAATCTGGGTACCAGTTTGCCTAACGCAGCGACCTTCAATTCTGTGTCTTTGTATTTGATGGAGCCTGCACCTTGCGAGTATATTTTGGGTGTAGAAGCAGGGTTTCTCTGCCCGCTTGTACGAGGAGCAGACGAGAATGGCTATTTGCAGGCAGTCAACAGTGAAGTGGGTGAAAGTAAAGGCTGGAATAAAGTTGCAGCGGATGTGCAAGATGCTCAGCAAGTTGTGGATTAAACAATAAAAAGAAAATTATTATCCAGCTTATTGAAGCTGTGCATATTTTCGTTAAAATAAGAATGTATTTGAATGCGGTATAACAGGTATATATTTCCATTCATATTGGGCGCTTACACATGAACTCCACCCCTTTCCATGATGGCCTCCAAAGGAGTCCCGCCCATATAGGTGGTTCTGCAATAAGGCACGCCTACTTGTTTGGAAAGCGTCCTTTTCGTTGTGCAGTCGTTTTCGCTTTTGTCTTTTACTTCATATTTGGAGCTTCTTCATTTCACTATGGTAAGAAATATATCAGTATTATTTTTCAGGCTATAATAAGTTTAATTAATAGGACAATTACGGACGTGATCCCAACATCTATCAGTACTATGAAGATCCGCATGCTCAGCAACAAAACATGTACCAGCATCAACAAGGACAAGTGAGAGCTTATAACGCTCCTCCAGTGCCTGGTGAAGCTGACGCTGAACCCGAAGAATCGTACCCTGACGGAAATGAGTTTTTGTCGGTGAGTTTTGATGGATTTGTTTATATATTTGCTTAATATTTTACCTTTTCTAGAACGACTACGTTAGTGATGTCGACGCATCCCAGTATGATAATCTTCCTTCCGCTGTATCGTATATACCTCCCGAGCCACAACCTGTCCAGCATCCCAAAACCGTTTTAGAGGAGCTTCCTGGAAGTAAGGCTTGTGATATAATAGATCTATTGGTCGTGTTAAAGCATTTTTCTTGATTAGTTTTTGAAGAAGAGCCCGATATTGACGAACCTGTTCCGGCAACTACCGAGAAAAGGAAACCCAACCAAAAGAAGAAGAAAAAGAAAAAGAAGTCCAAGCGCCGCCATGGTGAAAATCAAAAGGAAGATAAAGCTGTTGAAGAGAAGCAGGATAGCGAAAAGGAAAACGCCGTGGAAGCTGAAATTGAGTAAGTACCGCACTCTTACGATACTCGGAATAAATCTAATCATAATTACATAGGTACGTTGAAGAAAAGATCGCAATGGATGAAAAAGATCCCTATTATAAACAGTTTGCACGAGTATTCCAAGCCTTTAAAATAGCTGACCTGAGTGTCAAAACAGAAGAAGAGCTGGAATTGGAAAAGAAAAAGCGTCAAGAGGAAGCCATCAAAACGAGGAAAGTTCCCAAGTTTGGCGGCGAAGACGAAGAAGATATGTCTGAGAAAAAGGTACTATTTTTTCTATTTCGTAATAATATAAATTATTAAATCATTCAATTAATTATTAAATTCATAAATTATTAAATAATTTCAGAAAGAAGATGACGATAAACCCAAGCTTTCCAAGCGCAAGCTGAAACTACTTACACGTCTAAGTGTGGCGGAGTTGAAGCAAGTAGTCGCCAGGCCAGATGTTGTAGAAATGCACGATGTTACAGCTAGAGACCCTACTTTGTTGGTAATCTTAAAGTCCACTCGTAATACGGTCCCTGTGCCAAGACATTGGTGTGCTAAGCGCAAAGTAAATGAATAGCTTCATAATTTGAGCACACAAAAACTTAATCTCGTCTGTTTGTAGTACCTACAAGGCAAACGTGGTTTCGAAAAGCCTCCTTTTGAGCTTCCTCACTTCATCAAAAAGACGGGTATTCAGGAAATGCGTGGAGCAGTGCAAGAAAAGGAGGACGCCAAGTCCCTGAAAGCCAAGATGCGTGAGAGAATTCGACCTAAAATGGGCAAAATCGATATCGACTACCAAAAACTGCACGATGCTTTCTTCAAATGGCAAACCAAACCCAAAATGACCATCCATGGCGATTTGTACTACGAGGGCAAGGAATTCGAGACCCGCCTGAAGGAGAAAAAGCCTGGTGAGCTCTCGGAAGAGTTGCGAACAGCATTAGGCATGCCAACAGGCCCTAATGCCCACAAAATCCCCCCTCCTTGGCTCATCGCAATGCAGCGTTACGGCCCTCCACCTTCTTACCCCAATTTGAAGATTCCTGGCTTGAATGCTCCCATTCCCGACAGTTGCTCCTTTGGTTATCATGCAGGTGGATGGGGTAAACCTCCTGTTGACGAAACAGGTCGCCCTCTTTATGGAGACGTCTTTGGTTATTACAGCAACGACCAATACGTAAGTGACTCGATAAAAGCTCGTATTTTTAAATTTTTTTAATGATTCGTTCCCCTTAGGCTAACCTTCCTGAAGAAGAAGTGGATCGTACGTTGTGGGGCGAGTTAGAATCCGAAGAAGAAGAAGAGGAAGAGGAGGAAAGCGAAGAAGAATCTGCTGCAGCACCGGAAGATACTTCTGGAATGGCAACGCCTGCAGAGGGACTCATTACACCTGCCGCGTCTGGTACCACGTCAGTGCCTGCAGGCATGGAAACTCCGGATATGATTGAGCTGCGTAAGAAGAAAATCGAAGCCGAAATGGAAATGGGCGAAATGCCTTCTCTCTACACTGTCATTCCTGAGAAACGTGTGGAGAAAGTGGGCGCGGCCATGATGGGATCTACGCATGTCTACGATATCTCCGTGACCAATACCAAGAATGCGGGCGTAGATGTGGCGCTGGATCCATCAGAGTTGGAGTTGGATTCGGAAGCTTTAGCAGCGCGCTACGAACAGACCCTCAAAGACCAAGGACATATATCTAAAGAAGATGTTAGCGATTTGATTGCGCCCCATGTTTCGAAAAATAAGGTACGTTTTTTTATAGTTTGGTCCCCCAGATTGTCGTTTATGGATTTTTATGTTTTTAGGGCAAGAGGAAGAAGCCGGTACCTCATGATAGCAACAAACCAGCGAAAAAGTACAAGGAATTCAAGTTTTGAGCAGAATCTGCCAAGGAAACATCATGTTATAGCGGAAGAATACATTCGTGGTTGTCTGAGCAAAATTAGATTTATTTATCTAGATGACTTAAAAATCTTGTTTATTCCATTCGAGGCATATAATTACAACAGAGAGCAGAAATGGGACTTTAAAATCTTGGTGTGAACGTAAGTGGATATAAAGATTGAGAGATTCGACGTTGAGCTCGGTATTCAAAATCAGGAACACTTCAAAGTAGCGAATCCGACGTTTCTATTAGTGCAAGTAAAAGCTGCTTGATCCTAGAGATCAACAGAATCGTTTTCTCCAGTTCGGCACACGCCAACTTTAAATTCTCCATACGAACATCCAGAGCGTGAATCTGTAAAATAGTTTTTAATTTCTAAAAATCTCGGTAGTACCTAATTATACTCTTGGCTCCATATCGTTGAAATTACTGGCAAGCTGTTCATTGCTATTAGTGGGGATTTGGAGGGACAGTTCCTTTTGCGTATCTTGCTCGTCAACTTGAGCGATCTGGCTTAATTCATTCATACAATTTGGCAGACCTGGCTCAATTTCTTCGTCAGTTCCGGCTTCTGTCTCTGGCTCGTCTTCCTCTTCCTCATCTTCACTTGGATCGATTAGGTAGATGATTTCCACAGAAACTGTTACAAAATGTTATTTGTAAATTGGGGGGTAAACGTTTTCCGTTATTTTTTATATTCTAGGGAGCTTACGGTTCATTTCGGAGAACTGACATACGAGACAGCATGTTTCTTTTGTGTCCGGAGCCATTGTGTGAACGACCACTTTTCAGATATGAAACCACTGTATTTATTTATATTTTCGTTCGGGATGTTGTCGATTTTCTTAAACATAGATGGGTAGTTGGATAGTCACTCCTCAGCTGCTCTAACGTGACTAGTTTGTTACGAGGGGAAAATCGCTAGTGTTTCGTTGTGTTAAGCGAAAAAATACGTTTGCGTCCCTCAAACCGTTTTCCACGTGATGTTTTTCTTGACTTGTTTTTACTAGTATCCAAGCGAAGCGTTTACCGAAGGCCAATACGAATCGGAGTATTTCTTTTCGGGGCTAAATCATGTCATACCGTTTATAAATAAAGCTCGTACCATAGAACCATTTTTACAAGAGTAGCGTTTTCGCTAGAAAAGCATTTTTTGCGAATCTTTTTTATTCTACGGATGACGTAAGTACAGTACATGATATCAACAAAATAAGATATCAGGATGAGACACATCAGTACAACCAAATTAGAGGCGCAGTAATTGCTTGTTAATTATAGTACCAGAGGAGAAAAAAATAGCATGAGAAAACAGGCCAAAAGCAAGTATACTCTGAATAAGATCATAGTCTACATAATAAGCAGAAAATAGTGCGGCCAGATAAAAAGAAGATATTTTCCTATCGGCTATTTCAAGTCACGGGCATGGTAAAGAAAATCTACAGTGCCGACCAATTAGAACGCAGCTAACTTGTTCGAAGTTCATGCGCTTTTTGCCACAAGCGGAATGCGGTGCCTTTAGCTTTTAGCTTTGTTTACTCGTCAGGATAACCGAGAAAATTTAATAATGGAAGATATTGGATTTAGCAGTGCAGTTACTGTAAGCGTAGAAGCTCCAGCCGAAAATTTAATACAGGAAATCACCTATGATGGACAAGAAATCTATCAACTGTACAGTATATGGTTATTCAGATTATTGGTATTTTAGTTAACATTGTATTTGCTGTTTTTGTAGGCCCTTGTCCTTGTCGGAAAACTTGACTAAACTTGCTCATAAGATTGACTGGAGCAAATTTGATGAAGGTACCGACACAGTAGAATTTGGTTCAGTATTTGAGAAAGATGAAGACGACGAAGACGCTAAAAAGCCAGCATTTCAGCAATCCAGTTGGCCTTGGGACTCTGTCAGAACTAAGCTGAGGTAATTTATTTACAAGATACGAACTGCAGTTCAGTTACCACAATTTGTCTGCCATCAGGTTGGCCCTAACAGAAATGTGTGTCTTGGCTGATGTACTTGCAATTGCGAAGGAAAAGCGCTATATGGTGTTAGATCCTGTACAGCAAGAATCACCTGAATCGAAAGGTCTAGTTCAGCTACTAGCCAAGAAAAGAGTATTTGTACTAAGCATCTTACTTTGGCTTTATTAAACCTGTATGTTGTGTAGGGATTATCTGCCGCTGCTGCCGTTTTGTCAAACGGAGCTGAAAGACTGAAATCTTCACAGAATGAAATGGCAAAGAATAAAGGCGTTCAGGATTTTCACTCTGAATTGTTACGGTTAAGACAAAGCTGGCGCTTGAAAAAAGTTGGCAACACCATCTTAGGAGACTTAAGCTATCGCTCAGGTGTGCGGATTATTTCTGATCCCAAACAAAGTCTATATTTATTAAAGTAAATTTTTTTAGCCGGTTCTCGCTTCTTGCAATCGGGAGTATTTGAGGTATCAAAAGCAGAAGACACTATTACTGGAACGCCTGCCAGTGCCCCGACTTCGCCTTCAGGCACTGTTTCTCAGCCTGCTGCACAATCCGCCCTAAAAGTCACTATTCCTAGCGAGCTGGACGGCACCGCCTTTATCCAAGTTACGATTCAAAAGGGTATTGCACTTTCGAATACATTGTTTTGTATAAAACTAAGATTAAGCTAACCTAGACCAAGATATTCTTTGCTCCACCCAATTGAGCCAGTTAGCAGCTTCATTGTCACCTTCAAACCCTAACTCGGACCTGCCTTGGCAGCGAAAATTGGAAGCTGCTCAGAATGTATTATTTTGCAAAGAATTGTTTGCGCATTTAGCCCGAGAAGCTGTTCAGGCATCAGCTGCGATACCGCACATGGTAGTTGGCCAGCAAATCACAGCTTCAGTAAAGTTAACCTACTCTTACTTTACATTCCATTTCCATTTCTAAATCTAAATCTTTCTCCCATTTCTAGTTGTTTCCTGGAATTCAGATGATGATTGGTCTGGTTCATAGCACTTCTAATGAGCGGAAACCATCACCTGCAGCTCCACCCAGCTCGAAATTAGACCATAATCATATTCTGGAACATTCCCTGCATCAGCTGCTCCGTCAGGTGCATTTGCATAACTTGGGTTACCCAGCTCCGCATCCCAGCTCTGCACCGTTGGGTCCCAGCAAAAGGAGACGTATGGCCGGACCTCAGGCGGCTGATCGACATGATCTGCTTCAAATGAGTAAATCGTAAGACATAAAAATTAGAATTAAAAACGAAGAAAGGGGACAAAGGTGAACCCTTTACAATCTTAGTGAAACCGTCCTGGAACAAATCATTGAGCAAGGTCAGCACGTGGTGCTAAGATTGCGAACAGCTTTCGTTATTGATTCCATTGCCAGAGAAATCCGAGATCCTTTGATAATTTCGCACTGGAATGCCCTTAACTCCCCCACACTGTCTTGTGTCAAGATCATTATTATGACTCATGGTTATGACACGCTCTTAAGGACAGCTTTAACACTCCATGTGGGGCACAAGAAACTGAAATGTGTTTCTCGTGACGGCCGAGTTTTGCACATGTCATATGAACCACAGGAGTTGAGAGATCTCATTTTGTGCCAGGTAAAAGCCAATTTTGAGCTAATTATTTTTCAGAAGTTACGAATTACTAACTGTCGTTCCAGATATCGCAGCATCAACTTGGAACTGTACAAATGTTGGCACGCTTTTTGAGTTGGCAAGTTTTAGCCAATTCAAATAGCGTAGGCTTGGGTGCGGTCGAACCATTGGGGAACGCGTCGTCTTGTTTATTAGCATCGCCTAGTGGTACAAGGTAAAGCGAGGCTTTGCACGGTTGGAATGTTGGAAATGACTTGACATACTTTTTACACTTAAGGGTACTGGCGGTGAGATGTGGCCCTCAAGCTCCTCAGCCTAAAGTTTATGTGGCGAAATATCCTCGTTCTGATTTCGTGATGGATGACGTGTTACGCGATTCCAAGTGGGAGAATTTAAGTGCGCCCTTCGAGCAAGTGCGCTGGGAGAAAATGGAAGGAAAGAACTTCTTAAACCGTATTGAAT
The DNA here is from genome assembly GCA_022832285.1 of Lepidurus apus apus. Taxonomy (NCBI): domain Eukaryota; kingdom Metazoa; phylum Arthropoda; class Branchiopoda; order Notostraca; family Triopsidae; genus Lepidurus; species Lepidurus apus. Next base: position 35,976 of record JAGJRO010000040.1, on the reverse strand, counting down.
TGCTTATGGCCACCTTAACCAACAATTGAAAACATCAAAGCATTGAAATACAGCATACATTTTATATCAGAGGAATTAGATGTGTCTTGTTTTATTCTCGAATCAAGTGGACACTTGAGAGGAGTGACTGCTCAAAGCAAGACGTGCTGAAGGAGGATTAGAATTGTTGGCGACGTCGCCAATGCTCGTATCAGAGATTTGGAGGGATCCTTGTAATTGCTGCTCGAGCTCGCTGCGGCTCAGCGGTCTCTCCAGCAATCTAGCGCTAAGTCGCATTCTTGGCCTTCGACGGACAGGGTAACTGCTAGTGCTGGATTGCATGGATCCGACCGACAGCGTTGACAGTTGCTTTCTCCGGATCAATTTGCTGGACGTCACACTGCGGGACTGATGGGACGGAGACATGGAGGAAGTTAGAGATCGAGGCGTGGGCGGAACGCTTCCGTCTAGATTAGACTTTCTTGAAATGTAACGGAGAACCTTGAGTAGGTCGCAAATTCGGTTATAAAGCAAGTCAACTGCGACTCGCAATTGCGTCCCTTGTTGAACGAAGGGAACTTCTGCATCTGCAAAAGTAAACATGTCAGGAGAGCACCCTGTCATATCCAGCATACTTTGAACTAACCGACAGACTTGCTGAATATTGGACGGATCTATTTGCTTCAGAGACGCAATTTGCAACGTGTCGCGCAATTTCATGAGAGAATGGTCGGCTTCCGAATGTGGGTAACTGAATGATCGAGGTCGACGGTGTCGTTGCACTAGCTGTAAAGGCAAAGGCTCGATGCTTTCTTCCTGTTCCAAGTCGTGTTCTTGAGTGATTTCCTTCGCTTCCTCGCATTCCGGTAATTGACTCTTATTTTCACTTTCCTCGGTTCGATGAGAATCGGTAAGTTTCGCGGCGCCATCTTGTTTCGATTCTTGGATTTCTTTCTCCAAGATTTCGACCTCCTTAGTTTTCTGGTTGAGCATGCTGTAAAGCAAAAAGCTTTCTTCAATTTGTTTGACATACTGCTCAGCCAAGGTTCGCAGATCCACTTCGTTCATTTCTCGTTTGAGAACAATCTGCCATTCCCGGTATTGTTCAAAATTCTCTTTTTCCGTCATTGAAGGTTCTTCCTCAATGGGCGCAGAGGGTTTAACCAAACTCGTAGATCGAGGTTGATTCTTAATCTCCAAGAATCGTCCTAGTTTTTCATCGTGACTCAGTAACCGTTTGTATTCTCGTAATTCTCGTTGCCCTTGCATCCTCGTTGCTTCTAGGCGATCTTGCAGTAGTTTCAGCTTGGCTCGACATTCTTCGCGCTCCAAGAAAGTCGCTGTAGCGTCTTCATAAAGTCTGTCGACAGCTTGGCGTGCGCGGTTACGAGTCTCTTGCAATTCGTTCAGATTAGTGGTGAAGTTATCCCTGTCTCGCATAAGTTCATCCAACTCTTTCCGTATGGCGTTGTTTCGCACAAGCATTTTGTTGTATTGCGTGGTGATCTGGTCCAAGCGATTCTCAGCAATGCGTTGGCGCTGGCGTAGCTCGTGGTTAATTGAATTTTCTTTCGCTGGACTGCTTTGGGTTCGAAATTTATAGTGCCGGGTTTCTACTTCCTGTAATGTTCGCTGCATTTTATCACGGTCCCCGCGGGTTTCCTTTAATCTCGTTTTGGCTTTTATAAACTTATCGAGTAAGGATCGTAATCCAGGCGGTTCTTTTTGAGCATTTCTGAAGGCTTGGATTTTGGCTTGCAAGGTTTTGCGTTCATCTTCCAGACGATTCAAGTCTCTTCGTTGGCGTTCTAGTTCCTGTTGGTCTATCCGTTTCCAACTCTGCAAATCAAGTTGAGCTTGGCGGAGTTGTCTTTTCAGACGAGTTAATTCGGCAGCAGCGGCAGCAGCTAATTCAAGTTCTTCACGATGTTGTGCAGTTCCGGCCACAGGTTCATTGGCTACCGAGGCGGATACTTTGCTTCCAGCCTCTAGGTCGTGATGCGAAGCCATGGATTTCGTCTAACTATTAGATTAATAATTATGTTTTGGTACCTCACTTATATAAATATTGGTTTCTCGTATATTTCACCTTAAGTACGAGCAACTTCCCACACTCAACGTAACATCTTCTCGTGTGATGTTCTATTGATCTAACAAATGCGTTGCCTTTGACTACTGGGAAGTTAGGCAAGTGGCGACCAATATATTCAGGGTTTCCAGTATATTTCAACAGAATCATCGAAATAAACGAATTTGGTACAGCTAGAGTTAGTAATGTTATATAAGTAACGGTTTGGTGACGCAGTAGTACCAATACTAATCCTGTGCTTTTAGGTGATAAGGCTAACGGAGAGTTAGCAATTAATGGAAATAATTTTCCTGTGATGGATTTTGATTTGGATGGACTCACACTAATGGATTTTGATACTCGAAAAGACCGTAGATTTAACAGGCCCTACATTATATCCATGTTATTGATGGATCAATATCGTAATTTGCAGCAGAATTAATGGATCGTATTCAATAATGCAACGGGATACATGACAAATGTTTAATAACCGTTTATCATATCCGAGTTTTCTGCGAAAAAAATCGTGTTTGCCATTTACAAACAAACTTAATAATGAACTGACATTTATGCGAAATGGCGTCAACTTCTGGAACACGACTACATTCTTTCAGATAAACATAGGCACGGAAAGTAATGTCATAACACTAAATCTCGGGAGCAACTTTTGTAGCAGTGAATGTGTACCAAGAGCTGCTCGAAGTAGCTCCTAAACTGATTTCAGGTTGAGATTAATGTTAGGTTTAGAGGGAGCAATGGTACGCTTTTTGTCCAACATTTTCTCAACTTCACTTTGTGGATTATTGCGTTCTTTTTCGCTGGATTTGGCAATAGTTCTGCTGCTTGTGGAGCTACCATTGCGAACACTATGCGGCTTTCGTTCTTGGAAGCTCTTGCACACTTCTAAGGTTTGTTGAAGAGAATCCTTCGCTTCACCTGGCTTACCACTGGATGACGAAGAATCTTCGGATAGCGAGTTTCTTAAGTTACGCACATTAACCCGGATTTCACGGTGCTTGCTGCCATCTTTCTCACTTGTACCTTGATTGACATCGTCTAATTCTCTTACGTTGCCTCGCTGACTTTCTTCGCGTTTTACAAAATTCTCATGATTCTTCCTTCGTTCTTCGTCAAGTTTCTTCTTGCGGTCTGCATCTTCTCTCACTTTTTGCTCCATTTTTGACTTTTGCACCACAATATACTCTTTAAACGCCTTTTGTCGAGCTTCTACCCAATTGCATTCCCATTCTGGGTTATTCGTTACAAATTCCTAGTAAAAATTAAGAAAAATGTTTAAAAAAATCTCCAAAATTCAAGTGATTATATTTTTACCAAATACGCCTCATGATGTTTGGCACTGTTCACATGGCGTAGTGCACAATGTACGTCACCCATAAACTCTTCACATAACTTGCAATAAGTACCTTCAACAGGTGTTAGAAATTGCACTCCTACATGAAATTGAAAAAAAAATGTACATTATCTTATTTTGCACACGTAAAATACCTTTCAGGGGCAGCATTTGTGCCGTTTTGGAAGCGCTATCTGATGAAAAGGTATCAGTCCGGCCAGTAGTTTTACACCAAGGTTGTTTATTATCAGGAGCCGACTTGTCCTATTACAAATGAAATAAATTTGCGCGTTTTCTTAAAAACAAATTTAATTATTTATTACCGTTTTTGCATTGTTTTTATGGCTAGTGGATTGAAAATGTTCCAAATATCTCTGCATGTCGCTAAAAAACTCCCCGCAAGCCTGACACCAGTGGTTTTGGGGATCAAAAAACGTACAATTCTATCGGCCAAAAATTTTTAAAAATCCAACTTAAGACGTTTCTTTTAAATGTTTGCAACCTACTTTGACAGTCATCAAGGACGGTTGCTCTTTATTATCCAGGAACTTATCAAGCTTCTTTACCACGTCTCCAATAGTCTTCATTTGCTTGGTTAACTCACTCTATTATCAAAACAAGAACCATTTAATAAAATGTCAGAAATAATGGAAAATATACAAACTTGTCATACCTGTAACTTGGCGTTTTCCATAATTAGTATAGCTAACCGGCTCACATCCTTTTCACCGTAAACTTTCATCTGCTTCATGGTTAATTCAGCGTTTTGGTCTTGCAGTCGTAATAATTCTTGCATCAGCTTCTGCTGCTTCGCCGCATAGTCACTTCTCTGAGTCTGGGCACGAATCTTCTTCCTTTCTTGCATCTCTATAACCAACAGTCACTGCAATGTTCATTACTGCAATCAACTCATTACCTTGTAAACGTTTCTTCTTTTCCTCCTCCTGGTCAACCTCAGCTATTGGGGTAACTGTTGGGACAAAATCTTGGGTTCCCGAGGTGTCAATAACACACAAATTGGGACGCCCCTGCACGCCCACTCTTGTGCTCTTCACCGGCGTGATTTGCGTTAGCACTGGAATACTATGGACTTGAATTGGCGCTTCCATCCGACGTATTACGGTCGAAAACGAGGCCGGTTGGATTGGCATACCATACGGGACAACAGCAACGGGTACAGGCGGCGGAGGAAACGAGTAATTCTAGAAGAAAAAAGAATATTAAAAATTACAATAATAACAATAAATATTTTTATTATTATTAAATGTAATTTTTTATTTATTTTCCTTATTTACAATTATTTTTAAAATTACTATTTTATTTTTATATTTTATTATTCTTTTTATTATTGCATTATTATTGTTCATTATATTTTTATTTATTATATATTTATTATTATATATTATTTTTATTATTATTTATAATAATAATAGAAATTTAAATTCATTTAGTACACAATTACTTGAGAATTTTCTATTGTTATTCGTTCGGCAGGTTCAAATTTCTTCGTATTTGGCGGTAACGCTACTGGGGTCAAATCCTGTACACTATACATCTGGTTTCTTTGATGGACGGCCTGTCGTTCCTGCTCGTGGTGCTCATGGGTGGCGTCCCTTCGCGCTCCTGGGCTCCTGGACCGATGTTCATCCCTTTCCGTCCTCTCACTCCTCCTTGATCTTGGCGAAACGGAGCGCCGTAGAGGTGGACTACGGGAAAGCATGCGGTTACTATGTACGGGGGGTGAACGTGAGCGAGGGTTTCTCGGACGCGTGGGCGACACTTGTCTTCCCCACACATTGCGATCCCTTTCAGGCGAGCGCGACCAGTGCGATCTTGGACGCTTCGAAGGCCGTTCGCGGCTGCGACTGCGCCTCCGCTGAACAGGAGATCGCTTACGAGCCGGTGATATACTGCGACCAGGGCGAGAAGGTGACGGCTGCCGTCCACCTGGTGACCGAGACCGTCTTTGTTGGACGGTAGGAGATAATGGCGAGTGAGACCGAACGGCCGGTAAACGGAACGAATCTTGGTGTGAAATTGGATCAAAACGCCCAGTAGATCCATTCAGTCGTTGCTCATGCTCCCTTAAAGAAAGCGGCGAGAGACTTCGTCGACTGGCCGCACTTCTTACCCGGTCGTCGTCGTTTTCCCAACTTCGGGGTGAAGGGTTGAGCGTTTCGCGTGGGATGGGCGATCTCTCTCGGCTTCTTTGGCTGAACGGTGAAGCTGGACGTTGCCTCAACCCCACAAATTCTAGCTCGCGTCCTTTTCTCCCGACCAACTGTTGATCTCTTTGATCAATGTCCATGCGTTCCGAGAAAATATCCAATGGTCGCGAGTCGCGCATATCGCTATCTCTTGTTAGACTTTGAATGGAATCGACTCCACCTTGCCGGCGCTCCAAGTGGCGAATGCCAGGAATGTCCGTCATTGAAGTGGGTACATCCCGGCGCTCCACGCTGGATCCATGCTCTTCTTCCATCATAGTGGCAAGTATGTCGCTCAAGTGACTTTTCTCGGGTAGGAGGCTGAAAAAGTTGTCATCTGCAACTGAAACCGGGAGCAATTGACCTTTTCGCAAGTCGACGTCTCTGGGAGACTCACGTTCGGTAGGAAAACTGGGATTCGGTAGTGCTGGAAGCGCCGGAGCTGAGTTGGGCTGCACTTGTCGCGCCAGCATGTTGAAAACCGATACTAAAGGGCTTTCTTTCACCTGCGAGGAGTTACTAAGAGCGCGGTTAATAGATTCCGAGGGTCGACCTTGCTCCGAAAAGAGCTTTCGGGGTGAAGGACTAGCTTTAGGCGCTGGAGATGGTTCGAAATACCTTCGTTGATCAAAGCTAGGGACTGGAGTATTTGTTTTCTTGGAAGGAGGGGGTTGATCAGGGATTTGCTGGCTGTTGAAGCTCGTGGGTGGCTCATCCTCTTCGGAATCGAGGCCGTCCAACAAGCGACGCACAGTATTCAAATCTCTGGTGGAATCCAGAACAGCTTGAGCGGATTTTAATGCAGATTGGGCGTTTTCCTATTCATGACAAGGAAAAACATTGTAGGTTTATTCAAACATGCTTTATATTCACTTAATAGTAAAAAGTGCTCAGATAAAAAATCATAAAAAAATAAAGAACGAAGTTGGTGAATTAAGCTGTGGATCATGCTGTGGATCTGAACATACTCAGCCGAAGAGCTTAACTTCTGGAACAATTGGGAAAATAATGAGACTTGCATACATGATAGTTAAACGGAAGAGATCTTTAAAAGAAGTTTACCTTTTGGAAATCCTTATCTGCTTTTACCACAAGACCGCCCAAACCCGGAATAGAATGCGTGGTTGGAGCGGCTTCAAAGTTGGAAGTATAAGAATCGTCGGCAAACATCCTATCCTGATTGATGAATTGTTCAGGAGCTACTGGTTGAAGCGGGATTGAAGGAATGGGAATGGGCAATAGTCTCTTTTCATTTGGGGTGGGTAACAACGTGTATCGCGGAGGTGGGTTTGGAACACGGGGTTGGGGTTGACTTAAGGGCGCAGAATTCGTGTCGTAAGGCAATGACTGGGTTTCAAAATTATCTTCAGATACAAATTGATTTTCCGTTCTCTGCTCAGAGCGCTGCTGGTTACCACCTCTGCCCCTGCTTGGTCCCCCTCTTCCTTTCTCCCGAGCCCGCTTGGCGCGATTTGCCCCTTTGCCCCGCCCACGTTTTGAGAAACCTTCATTACTATAGTTTTCTGGCTTTGGCCCTTTGCCCCTACCACGGGGCTGCATTTGGTAATCTTGCTCCTCAAAACTTCTGCTACTCGCCTGACTTCGACTGCTTGAAAACTGACGGTCGCGTTCTTCAACCTCCCTACCTCTTTCCGGATTAGGATACTGATGACCATGATCACCGGAGTAGAAAGTTCGGTCTTCGCTTCGATTCTCGACGAAGTGTTCTTCTTCCTCATAACCTCGATCGTCACAGAATTCTTCTTGCTTATTATAACCTTGATCTTCATTGAAGTGTTCTTGCTCCAAATCTCGTCCTTGAGCACGATTGCCAAACCTTTGTTGCTCGCGGACTGCTCGTCCTCTACCTCGGTTGGCAAATCGCTGTTGCTCTTGTTCCTCGACACCAAAACCTCTTCCACGCCCACGGATTGTAAATCGCGGCTCTTCATATCTATCAGGTATCGTATCTATCGGTTCTTCTTCTCTCCCACGGTTGCCGAATTGACGGTCCCGTTGCTCTATTTCGGATCCTCTTCCGCGGCCACGGTTGTTGAACTCGGAACCTCTTCCTCTCCCATAGCGACGGTTTCCCTGCTTTCCCTGTTCGTCATAACTTCCATCTCCGCCACGGTTTGGGTAATGCTGGTCCTCCATCTGAGGTTCAGGGGTTGCTTGCCTTTGAAACTGTTCCCGCCTGCCTCTTCCACGATTAGCATCCTGTTGACCACGTGGGTTACTATATCCGTCATGTTTCTGGCCTCGTACACCACCTCTTTTGCCACGTTTGCCAAGCCCACGATTGCCGGGTTCCTGTTCCAAATGGGAATTTGCGTGATTGTCTTGATAAAACTCCTGGTATGGAGTTTCTTGAACAACACTGCGACTGTCCTGTCTTCCTTCATAGTTCATGCTCTGGTATGGAGGATTTGGAATTGGGCAGTTTACAGGGGGTGGTCTTCCTTGAAATCTTGGATCTGGCCCATGATACTCTACATACGGCAGTTCGGCGTTAACGTAAAGTCTTGGATTATTAGGCATTTCATTGTGAAATGGTTGCTGTCGATTGCCGCGTCCACCTGCTGCTCCACGTTGTCTGAATGATCGCCCTCCTCTTCCAGTCGAACCACTCTCATTGGGAGGCGAATGCCAAGTGTCATCCATTATAGTTTAATGCAACCAGTGTACAAGAACCTAATATTATTAATTTTTTATATTAATGCATACTCCAACTCAACGTGTCTACCTTTGCAAACTTGCTGCTTTTCACCTCCAAAAGCTTCACGGGCCCTGTAAATAGACAGCCCCAGTCCTACTGTACTGCTTACAAACAAACTTTCCACAATCGATTTGGATTTGGTATCACTAACTTCTGGATTAATCGATTGCAAACTCGACGCGCATTTTTGAAAGTTTTTTCTTCGCTTTTGCAAGAAAAGCTTGAAAAGGTCATATCGCGATAAAAGAAACGACAGGAAAGTTAGTGATAAGAGTTTACAGGAAAACGCTGATCATTAAATTTTTATGTAAGGTGAGTAAACATTCCATAAAGGGCAACAGAAGTATTAAAAAAAATTGAAGTCCTCGGGCAAAGCTAACCCACCAATGCTGTTAACAAAAATGAGTCAATAAATTAGTTGGTTTATGACTCTCTACATAACTGTCCTATTTGCAGCGGGCTAAAGCAAGATAGTCAACATTAGACGCAAGGAAAAAACCAAGCACGGCATGGCACACAGCATTTACCGTCCTCGAACGACAACCTGTGCACACGAATGACAGAAAATACCCCTCGCGTCAGTTAAAAGAAAAGAAGGGGGGTACAAGCTGATCCCACAAGGCCGCCATAATCATTCACCAGTGCAAATTAACTAGGTCCTCTAATCATTTCGGGTACACATGTATTAGCGTCAGATAAACTTTTGGCTGGTCTTGCAACACGTATGGTACTACGGTGCGCGCTGGAGAAAATGAGTCATTTCCCGCAAACGTGTTGATGACCAACTCGGAGGTATTACCATTGCCAGTACGTTTAGGATCATTAGGATTTTCACATATATCGCTCTGGCACCTTTTGCCCAAGATAAAGCTTTTGCTTGAGTTGTATACTCCTGCTTATAGTGTGCTGTAGGAGAGTATATATGTAAGGCACCAAGACGGGTCACGCTACCAACATTAACCGACTCTATAAATCACACCCCACACACCCCTGACAGAAGGCTCTCCCATTAATTTTCGCGTCCTTTCGGTTATTACATTATCAGATAGACCTACTGGGCAAAAAGGAAGCACAAAACAAGGGTACAAGCTTGAAGATGTAATCCAGAAAAAATAGTTTACCCAGTGTTGGTGAAGCACAGCGGCAAAGGAAGAAGGTAAATACTAGCACCGCGGCACTCCACCAAAGCTAAGATCAACATTTTATAGGTTGAAGGGACGAGGGGAAATAGCACACAAGTTACGTGTATTTCCCCCCCCCCTGCCCCTTTTTCTTGTCAAAAGCCATAACCCGCCGAAAAATACGCAAAAGCAGACAAATATTGAGATTGTACTACGCGGAAATGCGTAGCTGATACCTCCGCTTAGGCGGAGATTGAAAACATCGTTTGAAGGTGATGTATACGGCGCCTCTTCACCAGATGGCGCATTAATATTCGTTAGGGGCAAGAAGCAAAAATCTATAGCATCAAGGTGGGAACCTCCCCGAAGTCTTAATCGTCCCCATGGTATACCTATCTTCTTTGTGCCAATTGTGACACGGAACAAAAGACTTCTGGTTCTAGTTGTAGGCCCAGATAGCCTAACCTGCCTTTTATAAGCACAATAAATGAAATACAATCTTTTACAGCCAACGAGTTACTCGATATGTGTCTCCTAACCTCTGGTCTCTTATTATATTCCTACACCGAAGACCCTAGATATATAAGATCAACAAGAGCACAAGGCGTATCCATACAATCAGATATTAGCCTTATTTGGGAATAAAAAGTCGTGTATCCAACCAAAATGGCGTGGCTGAGAGCGGAGTGTTTTGACTGTGTATTGTGTTCGTGTATGATCTGGAAAAAATGAAATGGATTCGGATCGTTTCGTACGTCGATTTGCGGAGCGCATTCTATTTTATATGGTCTCCCGGGTTTATATGAACCAGAGAGTCTAACTAAAGGCTGGATATATATATGTATGCTGCAGAATGTGTACCCTCATACAATCCTCCTCCAATATACTCTTGGCGATACACATACACCCACTTTATTCATGAAAAGAAGTATTTATCTAGCATGCTTCCGATATTGAGAGCACTTTCCCTTCCTGTCTCTCTTTTTTTTTACTCTTCTTTCTATTCCAGTGGAAGAGTCGCTGCAAACGCAAACGACGGCCTGTCATGCCCTCGCAAATGGACAGTGTCCATCAAAATTCCCATCCGGCCTGACGTTATGTTTCCCAGTGCATAATGCAACCTGAAACATATAAGTTACCCATAAAGATGTACAACTATGGGTTTTGAAAATGTAGGCACTCAATTACCTTTGTGGAAATCCAATCGCACTTCCGAGACCTGTATAACTAACTTGCAATATTACCCTGCAGCTCTATATGCCATGCGAACTTTTTCCGCTTAAAACCATGGGGAGCCCCTGAGTCATAGCAACTCCTTGGTAACATGGAGCAACTTATTTGAAAAGGCGAAGCCTAATTCTCCCTAAAAGTTTTAACCTTAACCAAGCAATGCTTTCTACTTGAGGAGTCATAATATAATTTTATTAACAGATCCGAAGGAACCCGTAGCGTTGAACACAATTCTTCTCATCTGATCCGTAAGCGTCTAATGCCACAGCAGCTTTGACTTTTAGGGATGTTAAATAAAATAAACCTCCCCGACTTTACGGAGTCTTCGGGAGTAAGAAAGGTGGGTCGTTGTCGTTGCCGTGGAGCTTCCACACGTGGGCCCATGTGTGGCTTTGACGTCGGAACGTTCCGACGACGCCCTGGACGCTCGTCCTCCCAAGGTGGGACAGCCTGTTACTTCAGTCAGGCAACGACTTGGTGTAGAGCCAGTTGCCTTTCGAACTTCCGCGCTCGAACACGCTCCGCGGAGTTACTTTAATTGCCCCCACAGTTCTTCTCTTTCGCCGGCGAGTGCTTTTGCCACGAGTGCTTGAAGAACACTATAACCTCGGCCTGGGTTTCCGCGTCGCAGTTATAACGTACCCTAACGGCCGAAAAGTGAAAAAAAAATTGCAAGTGACAATCAATTGTTGGTCAAAAAAAATAGACGCTGATTGAAGTTCTAGAAGTCCTAGGATTTTTCAACTAAATTCGTATTGAAAAGGTAAGAACATTTCCTGCACTTCTTCCTATGCAGATATATACGGGGCTAGCAGGTTTAGCACGCAGAAAATATAGAATCTGTCGAAACAAAAGGTGGTCATGCAATTGGTAAAACCACCGAAAGCCACCGTGTGAGCACGGGGGAAGAAAAAGGAGATTGACATCGATTGGCTTGCTTGTTAGATTTGCTGCTCGGCTCGAGGTGCAGAGCCTGAGACTTTTCGCTTTCCGGGCCAGTAGCTCCTGACCACAACACAAGATTGCTTATGAATGACTAATGTGTTGAGCAAAACAAAAAGTGATTTGATTGTATCCCGTTTCGCAGATGGATAGTCGAACTGAAACACTCCGAACTGGACTTACGTTGTGTGTATGTATTGTATGGGTGTGTGCGAAGACTGTGACATAGCAACACAAAGTTCTACTATTGTTAAATATTTCATATTTTGCTGCATGGTGATGGTATGCGTATATGGATGAGAAAAAGCTTTACTCACCTAAGGTTGAAATTCGTGCAAGGTATCCGTTCTCGCTTCTTGCTCCGCTAAGGACGCCACTAAGCTCCTTAAACATACTGAAAGCCTGACATAGTTTGTCAACTTAAAGGCAAATTAAGCCCTCCTCAAACGAGGCAGCTAACAAGTGGGCGGAAGAGCGAAACGAACCGACTATACGGGAATGAGACATCAAGCCAACGATTTGCATACAAAGACTGGGGGTTCGGTTCTTTCAATTCTTTTAACTCCCGACAGCTCTTTTTACACGTAGACTAGAAACGCAGCACAGCAAGTCAGGACCCAACTTAGGCATCGGAAAAGTTAAGAGAACTTAAGGGTGGAAAAAACAAAAAATTCTAAGTACCGTTAAACATTGCATTGTTTCTCTCATGATTAGTTTAACATTAAGACTTCTCTAGAATTCCTAAATGAGAAGAAGCGATCGCTGAGCAAAGAACACATTTAGCTTATTCTCTATTCAGAGCACATGTCAAGTCTAAAGCTGATTTCTCAACTTTGTTCGCTCCTCCGTTACACTATATTTCCTCCATGTGGGGCTGCAGTTTGTTCCACGGAGTCGTGGCGCCGTACTAGTACGTCAGAAGGAAGCGTTGGGTCAACACACACAAAAGGGTGTATCTACCCCAGAGAAAAAAACAACTACTACAGACCCCGCCGCACGTTCTTATATTTCTCTCGTTTTCCCCGTGTAGCTCTTCCATTATAAATGTTATCTTCTATACACGTTAGCAGGTACCAATTAGTATTGGCAAAAGCACGTTTCTTCTATATAGGCGTCCCGAGATCGATCTAGCATCCTTCGGTGTCCAAAAAGTCAGTCAATCCTAAAGCGAGCCCCTTTTTCCCCCTTCTAACTCTTCCACAAATGCTTTTGAGCCAAACCACGAACATCAACATTCCGAATTCAGCATTCCATATACGTGACAGCCACGATTGCTGCTTAGAGCCCAGGAAAAAATTCCCAGAGCACCTGAAAAAAAACGAAAAAAAAAACTTTTTTAAATGTACACATGATGACAAACAGCCATGAAAATAAAATTGAGCTTTTTTCTGTCACATTTGTACCGTTTTTAATCTGACAGCTTTTTTTTTACCTACTTTGTAATTTCCTGCGTGAAAAACGTGCCGTGCCTCGTTTAATGAAAAAAACGGGATTTTAATGTCGTCTCTTTTTTATACTAGGAAGAAAGCCTTGCTCTGTCAAATCCTTTCTGAGCCGCAAATTTCCATTCCGCAATGTTCCGTGCAAATTCGAGGTCGAGATTCTTTAAACATACGTGGAAGAATACTCCGTTTATGCAAAAAAAAATAAAAAAAATTGGCAAGTCTTACTTTTTGTCTCTACTTCTATGTCGCCGTGGAAGACATACTCGTTTTCGCAAAAAATTTGGCAAATCCGACTTTATTTTCCTCTTTTTCTCTATTTTCCCCATGACACCATCCGAATGTCAGATTTCCAGGTTGTTTAGAAGCTCCATTAAGAACTCGATGTTCTGTTGGTCTTGGACATGAAGGTTAGCGAGTCGCAGGCTTGGCAACAATCAATGTCTTCCGCCATGATGGCCCGTGCAGAATCTGGGCATAAATTGGCCTCACTTGTCCTTCCGAGACGGCTTGTCCTTTCTTTTCCACTTTTACTGCGTTTTCCCACTTGGCGAATACTAAACGCGAGCATTTTCCATCCTAAGAACAAAAAGAAGAAAGAACGGCAATAGTTGAACAAGGAGATTTCCATTAATGCCTACTTTGTACCGTCCGCGATGGCTATGACTACGCAGTTTGTGTGGCTGTTTAGGACTACGGAACGAACGTCTTGGGTTAAAGCTATAGACGTCAGGGGAAGTCTGAACAATAGCCTATCAAGTCTTCTAAGGAGTCGAAACTGTTTAATGAATGATAAAGCAACTGAGAGAATCTTACGAATGTGGATAAGAGTCCTTATAACGATGCATCTGGAATCTTCTTTTTCCGTTTTTTATTCCTTTGGCTGGCTAGGGGCTATAATAGATGGTCTGAAAACGAGGGAAAGACACGAATTATTGTTCAGATTTTTCTATAACGCCCCCCCCCCCCCCACGTTTTCGTTTTTGGAAAATCCATAAACCACACGTGACTTTTGGGTGCGGCTACGTCTTAATGAACCTTTGGGAAAAGCCAAAACTCATTTGACTGATGCATTTGGGCTGGCAGCGTTGCAGGCAGGATTCCCTGGCGTTGTGGACAGCCAAGCTGATGTAAACCGACCCTGACTTCATTTGCATTCATGGCATTCATTGAAAAGACCTTTCCACCTTTCTCATTTTCGTCTATCAGGCGCCGCTTTGCAAGAAACGATGCTACTCAACACGTGAGACAATGGGAACACTATAGCTGTCCTCAAAAGTACAGTACCCACTAGGGAGCTTGCATACCTAAAGGCCATATGCGGGACTTGATAACCTCCCGAAATAAAAGCGGTCGTGGAAAGGACCGTAAGGGTCGACGAGTTTACCAACGTCCAGTACCGGTCCGAATTACAAGTCGCCAGCAAAAGCACAGTGGTTGCTGACCTTTTCACTTCTACCCATGGTAACATTCCGACCGCACTGAACTGCACGTGTTAGTGTGTGTTTGCCTTTATCTGTTGCGCGACTTCCCGATTGACTTTTGCGCGACAGAGGATCTTCCTAATGATCAATTCAGAGTCTCCCAACACACAGACGAAGGATCTTGACTCCAAAGAGGGAGGGGTTAAACACAAAGTTTCCCTTGGGCCTTAATGTATTATATCCGCCAACAAGTGCAAGCACATAGCTATAACTCGGTTACTGCTATGGCTGCTCCAGTTTATGGGACTCTTAATGGAAAACAGACTCCATAATGAAGCTGCCCTCCTGGTTTCCAGTGACTGAAAAACGAAAAGTGGAGACCAGACACGCTACAATACCTTTAATTCAACAAAGACTCTACGCTTCCTTTCCTTTTTACTCCTCCCCCAGTCCCCACATACTCCCACAAAGACATACAGACAGACAACAGTCGCACAAGGGCATTAGACCTCTTCAACTGCGGAACTCGAGAAGGAGTTAAGTGTCGTCAGGTAAGAAAAGGACGCGTTTCTTTTTTTACCTACACACACAGTTTCGGTCCGGTTTGTCAAGGCGCTGACTTGCGGCACGAAGGAAGTGTTTTTGTCTCATAAAGGGAGACTTTTATGAAGTGCTTGTGACTCGTATAACAAATTCCTAAGATGTCTCAGGTCTTGGAAGGGAGAAAGAATCCGGGCCCCTTTGCTTTATCACAATGCTGGGTCTACACCACATGTGCCTAAACGTATCAAACGTCTCTTGTTAAGCAGCGTTAATTCGATCCTTTTCCTCTCTCTCACACACAGACACTATAAATGCAGCATTTTAACACAAGAGGGAGGCAAGGTAACGCGCTTTGAAATTGTCTTTCGCAACGGTTTTTCTCAAGTTTATGTTTTCCTGCATGGTTTATCGCTTTTGGACCAACACCATCAGTAACTACGTTCTGTCCAATATCAAGCCGAATTAAGCACGACGAAAAGCTACCGAGTGAAACGATATCAAGCCGAAGTAAGCATGACGAATCGCAGTTAGAGCCAAAAAATTCGTTCGGTACTTTTACAGGCTGGCTGAAATTCATTTGGCTTCAATTTGCAAACAGGCTGAAGCGACGCCATTATATATAGTCCCGGCCTGACTTTCTGACTTATGGAAACCCTCAATAAAGCTTTATTTTAGAAGGGATTGCACAGTTACTCGAATGCCAACAAAGTTCCTAAAGAAGTAAGCACGACGAGTCGCGGTTCGGAGCCAAGAAATTCGTTCGGTACACCTGGTGTTCATTTTTGCATTTTGGCCGCCATTTGCAAGCACGCTAAAGCGACGCCATTATATTCCCACTCTAACTTTGTGATTAATGAAAACCCTCAATAAAGCTTTTATTTTGGATGGGCTTGCACAATTACTCGAATACTCGAATGCCAACAAAGTTAATAAAGAAAGAGCGTCTCTCTTTTTCTTTTTCAGGATTTGGAAACATAAGTTGAACCAACTGGCCATTAGACGATTGCGCAATATCTTCTGAAAAATGCGCATATTTTGCCCTTACGGATGGTCTGTGAGCTAAAACATCTCCTAATGGAGTCTGCCATGCTCTCACAACTTCTCTTCCTCGTCTCCGTTTCCCTCACCTATCAAGGTAAGTCTTGCAACCAAATATGTTTTCTCATTTTACATTTTTGTTTCTTTACCGCGGCAAAGCCCGCCAGGGAAAAAAAGCTTTCTCATTGCTATGGCTACTCGTGTAATTAAATAAAGCTACGCTTTCCATCCAGCGCATTTTGGTAGGAACACACGGAAAAAGGCAACAACAAAAGCCATGAAAAGAATCATGGCCTCGTTAATATCCTACATCCCCTAGAGCTGAATATGACACATGTTTGCGTTTTCCAAAAGCTCGGGGACCCGAAATAGGAAGAACAAAAACTTTATCAACGGTCCTCTATGTACACAAACACTCTTCTTCTCTCTTTCATTCCGTTTTGTCTTTTTCTTATGTTTGCCCCCTAAATTCTGATCTATTGGCTTGATTTTCCCTTGCTAACCGGAAGCTTGCTGTGTCTTTTACGAGAAAGATGAGTCCCCCGGGAAAAGTTCACGGGTACGACACAACAATGCGCCTTTTGCTGTGTTGTTTCTCTGTTGTTTTAGGACCCAGGTGTTGGATAACAAAAGCCACCGAAACGCAATTCGATCGACTTTTTTGTTTTAGGCCAGTGGCAGTTATCCTGTACTCTATCGCTCCACGTAATTTTGCTAATTTCCCCAAGCTACTTTTCTTTCCACTGGGAAACTTTTTGTACTTTTCTTGTGTTTTTTATTTTTTTTACTGCTGCGAAAAGTGGAGGAGAAACTGTCTTACTAGGGTTCGTAAAAGCGGCAGTTCTTCCTTTTCTTAGGGTATACAGCTTGACGGCCTCACTCCGCAAAAAATGAGCTCTGTAATAAAACCACTGGCTTATGATCACTTTATGAAGAATGACGTATACCAACCGTTATCCACGTGGACGACACATAAAAGTGAATCCCTAAGCGATCTCTTAGATATGAGTTCCAACGGTTCGTGGACTATACAAAATGAAAGGAGTAAATCTAGAATTACTGGGTCAGTAATTCGCAGTCGGTTAATGAGCTGCGGTGCAAATTAACACTCAGCAGACTAAGGCCTAGAAACGTGTACTTTTTCATAATTTTTAATTTCATTTTTCGTCTCGTCCGGTATTTAACAAATAGGACCCAAGACTACATATTATAGCACGGAAAGTGAGGCTATTTGGACGGAAATTATAGTCCTGGATAACACGAGCACGCCATCACACACTACAATGCATAATTTGCCAAAGCTCGATACTTAAGGCAAAACCGGCTTCATGATTATCTATGCTTCTTTGCAGTTTCGTGGGGTATTCGATTGGTGGAAGTAGCCGTCCCCATTGTGGTCCACGAAGGAAATAGCGCCAGCTTGGGTTGCAACGTGGATTTAGAAGGCGAGCAATTGTACTCCATCAAATGGTACAAGGACAACGAGGAATTCTTCCGGTATATGCCACGTGGGATGCCACCAATCACTACGTACCATGTCGATGGAATCCAAGTCGATGTAAGTCCCATTTTGCCATTGTTTGTTGTTTCACCTTTGTAACATATTGAAGCCAGGCGCCCGCAGGAGGTGCATGGATGACTTAAGTTAATTTTTCCACTTAACTTTAATTTTTAACACGCAAAAGACTACCCCCGAATTCAAGTGTAAGGGGAGAAACGACCTTAAGTCAACCCGTGCAACTTGGACCAAGACCAGCTCGAAGTTTGTTACAGGAAATTTGAGTGTAAATCAGCCGACAGATCGAGACAGACAGATATAAGTGACAGATAGACATCTGAGGACAATGCTGAAACAAAAGAAATGAAAGACACATTTTTTGGGGTCTCCTGCATGTATATCTTGTGTGATCTACAACAAGAGGCCTTTTCTTTGAGACCCTGGACCTGCTGTGTGGGTACTCGATACATGTTTCGGACGCCGAACAACGTTTTCTTGGTACGGGTGCGAGCACGAACACGCACACCCCAACCATCCAAGTATAGGTGCGGGTTTATGAGGGACACGAAGACATTTCTTGAGACGGGACGTTGTCACGCCAGGCAAGCCATTGCCCACCTCATATAAAGCCAGCCTTTTTTCTACCCTTATACCCCCCTCGTTTTTTAAAAGAAATAAATACAGAAGTAATACCAATTCTTTTCGTTTGCCTTGCACTGAAGCTGCTCAAGGGGAATAAAAAAGCTCTACTCTTTCCGTATAGGCTCTCTTTTTTTCCATTCCTTTTTCATTTTGACCAAATATTCCCACAATTGTAACCGAAAGTTCCAAGTCGCTTTGTTGAATAGGAGATAAGGATCGATTTTGTCTCAGACTAAAGGCGTTAAAACATAACCTCCCGCCCAAAAGGCAGTACCTTTCGTCTTTCAAATCTCTTTAGCCAGAAACGTTTCTGGAATGGTTACGAGCTAAATTGGCAAATCCTTTGCTCACCCAAAGCTCCGTCAAACTATTTGAGAACGTTCCCCTTGTGCGTTTTCCGTGAGAGGGAAGGAATAAGTATATATAAACATGGATACAGGTTTAGAATCAGGGTGACTATCCGGTCCCTCAATCAACCAGGGTTTCTGTTTCTCTTGAATTCACCGTGTTCTACAACAGCACACTCCCCTCATCAAGAAATAAGCATGTCACATGCACGCTTGATCCACTAATTGTCAGCGTCACATGTCTGCCTGCGAAGTTTTCGCTTAATTCCGGCCCAAAACTTGCCTTTCTGCTCTCCTCGCAATCCGGCCCTCGCTAAACGTCACTAAACCAAATTTGTATCAAGACCTAAAAGTCAAGACAGCGTCCCTTCCCGCCTAAAAGCAAGCCTAAAAGATTGTGGAGACCAATACAAAAGTTGGCTGGGCTGAGTTTAAACAAGATGTTCCCCCAGTCGAAGAATATAAACCAAACTGAAAATAGTCTTCGAACGCGAAGAGAAGAACGAGTGACGAGTCCTCACGGCTCACTTAATGGAGAACTTTATAACCGGATTACTGCATTGATTGATTGTTCTGCAGTTCATAGCGCAGGGGGCGCGAACGTAGGGATTGTTTCTCCACCGCAATCACCGAGGTCTTAATCTGCAATATAAAGTCTGATAAAACGTAGACAGCTAGCACAGGCGACGTGCCATGAAATGAAAACTATCAGTCAAACAACACGAGCGAAAGAAAAAAAGAAATCCGCCAAACGTATAAGAGCTTTTCTAATATGAAAAATTTGACCGAGCCACGCCTCCATCCTTATACAGATTCTAAACTGTGGCTGCGTTCATGTTATGTGTTCACTCTTGGCAAGTACCCACACATAAAAAGGCATATAGGAATCCTAAAAAGAACCTTCAACGAAGACTAAACCAGGCGAGCGACACGCCCCTTTGTTCTTTACGACTAAACACGCTCGAAAGTCTTCCCTTTACCGGAGCCGTTTTTGCTAGCAACAGAATTAGGCTTCTTAAAAGAGAAGCTTTTAACAGTCATACATCTTTTAAACACTAAAGCCTTCTTTGGACCCTCACTGTCAGTTTACGCTAGCAGACGCTGGTTCAAACCTACGATTGTGCAACGTATAATCACTTTGCCCAATTAAGCCGTTTAGCGTTTGGCATACAACGTAGTACAAGTCAAGGAAGCAAAGGGCGTTTATCAACGTGGCTCCATCTCTTGAGCAAGGACTTTAAATCCCTGAATTTATCACAAGTATTTTTTTTTAATAAACAAGTTAATCTCTGGGTATTGCTAGCTGGAGCATTCCTTATTCAACAGGTTTTATACTTGGGGGTTGGGACTCGCCCATCCTTCCCAGTCAGTTCAGTGTTCACATCAAACTTTATGTTTACGGTCGCTTTTTTCTGTCTTGCGGAGCCGTCTCGGCTTATTTTCTGACTTCAGATCCGCAGAAAAGCCTCTCTGGGGTCCTGCTCATAAACCTCTCATAATACGTTCTGTACTACTTGCTTATTCCATAAAATCAGGACGTCTCCTGCACAAAAACAAAACAAAATAAACGAGGTACTGTTACATAAAACACCACATATTGCCCAACTTCTTTTCATTTCAACTTGAAGTCGCATTAATAGAGACCGCTGATGACAGCATGTCTAATAAATAAAAGCACCTTCCTTAAAAGGTCACGTTTACTCTGCCGTTTTCATTGTTGGCTTTCCGTTTCCACCAACAGAGGAGCAAATCCAACCACCAGCACGTGGTCTTGCGGCCGGTTAGCATGGGAGCTTCGGGTGTTTACCGCTGCGAAGCCAGCGCCGAAAAGCCGAGTTTTTCTTCGGTAAATTCCTCTTGAGCCGTTCTTACAGTCATAATTTTCCAAGCGCAATTCATATACACAAATAACAAATTTTGTTACAAGGTACGTGGGGATGGAATGATGAGCGTCGTTATTCCGGCCAGGAGAAAACCGCAAATTGCTGGATCCTTCACCACGTTGCAACGCACGGACGTCGCCTTGTTCAATTGCACAGCGGATGGATCGCGACCGTCAGCAGTCATACGTTGGTACCTCAACGGAATCCAGGTACTTCATTGTTTCTAATTCACGGCTTCTACTCTGCGCCCAAATGAAGTCATTCCAGCAAGGAAAAGAAACAAAAAAGACCGAAAGAAAGGAAACTGACTTCATAAAGCGTCAGGCTTGGGGAGTGTCGAGCTGGGAAAGCTTGCTGAACCGTTAAATGCTTTGCCAGTTACCCCATGATATTACTCTCCGTCTTTTTGTCTTCCCAGCAGCGTAAATTTCTGCCTCCTTAACGAATGTCCCTCGGCTTAAACCGTATATGCCGGGTATTAGCACACAGGAGACCGTTAGTCACATGATTAAGATTTACACCATTACATGCCAGCTCGCCTCTCAAAAAGGGAGCGCGATTTATCCCCAAAAAAAGAAAATGAATTTTTTCCTCCCCCTTCTTGGCTTAATTTATTCAAACTGCCGACACTAGCAAGAGTCCAAAGAACTTAGTTGCTCCTCATTAGGACCGTTCTCTCTCCCTTTCGCCGACAGAGAGAAAACTTGGGAGAAAAAAGTCTTTTGTTGCTAATTCCATTCTCGCTTTCCAACTCCATCACACACAATCACTTTACGTTGCTTGGTTGGTTCTTCTCTGTATCAATCTCAGGGTTAATTGCAATCAAGCGCAAAGCTGATTGCTCCGGCACCACCGAATGCCATCAAAACCCAAAGAACCAAGAAAACGAGCACGCACCTTTGGGCTTATTTCCCACGAATCTTAAAGAAGCTCAAGCCAAGCAAAACTTGCTCGGAATTGTGGCAATGGGTTCTCTCCGGGAAAAGCCTCGTCAGTCGTGCAATGTTCTATGCAAAAGCCCACCGTAGCGTTTTCATCATATAGTTTTCCCGTACGAGTCGCGCTAGCAAAATAGCAACAACTCTAACTGAGCGCTCGGAAAATAGAAACCTCCATAAGCTGCCTTTTGTTGCCTTCCAAAGTTCCAAGGCACTTTGGAAACATTTCGAGGCTACTATTTCATCCCCCTTTTCTGGTTTCTTTATGGTCGTTTTTTGATAGGCTAATGCTAAACACGTACAAACGTTACCATCTGAAGTTGCCGACAATGGTCTGGAGATGAGCGTATCGAGTCTGCAGATGCCTCTCGACGAAAGTATTCCTGCCGGGATGTTGATCGTGACGTGCGAAGCTTCCATTCCAGTCCCCAGCCAGCAGCACCGAAATAGTGGCATCGGAAGTACCGGCAGTATCATGCATAGGGACCGGGACGTGCTAGGTTTATCGGCTTGGGTCAATGCCGGCAACCAGCATCACTCGAGATCCGGCGCTGGAGCTGCTACTTCCGGAAGCACCGCCGGGACCGGCAATTATCAGCAGAAGCAGCATCATCAACAAGCCTGGAAAACACCCACGGATCCTTTACAGCACCAGCAACAGAGCCACGGCAGCAAAGCCAGCAGCAGTTATAGCAATGATGCCAGCAACAACGAGAGCAAACAAGAGCGCGGAAAATCCGACCCCAATTTCCATTTGTTGAAAGATCTCGTTTGGAGTTCAGACGTCATGGTCCCCGGTACGTTACCCAGGCCAAGGCAACTCAATTATATTAAAGTCTAAAGATACACCCTTCTTCCGCACGCTTTTAAAACAACAAATTCAATTTGTGACCCATTTCTTTTTTTTCTCAAAAAAATAAAAGAAAAAAATCTAATAATGCTCCATTAATTGCAGTGAATGGCGCTTCGATATTCAACTCGGCGGCACTCTACATTTCACTCTCGACAACAGCCCTCCTTTGGATCCTTTTATTCTGATTTCCTGCCAGTATTACCAGAAAGGTGACTAAGGGGGGAGCACCGTGAGGCGTAAGAAGGAGAAACCAGAGAAGAAACGTGCGCAATATGTGGCTTTGCTTTAACTGGCTAACAAACGAGCTAATCATTCTTTTTCCAATAACAATATCCCGGAAAGTCTACCCGCCCGTAGCTCAAGACCGTAGAAACGGAACTTGAAACAAAAGCCTCTAACAAGGAGAAAAATTCACGGAACGGAAAAAATCAATCAAAAGTACCACCAGAGGTGACTGTGATGTTGGTGCCAGTGTAAGAAAGCCCAGAACGCCAAGTTTCACTTAAGACTAAAAGACTTGGAAACTCTGTGTGAAAATAGTTACACCAGAAGTGAGATATGGAGCAAAGTAAAAAAGATAAATAATTATGGCGGTGGAGGTAATATTCAACGGAAATTACAAAACTTGCTTTCCAAACTTGCTCTGCACACACGTCAGTTTATCAGCCAACGCAATGTTCGCCAAAGGTGAGAAAGACTGGAAGGAGAGACGTAACGTGTGTCACACCATATCCTCTGTGTGCAACACTCCAATACTGGGGGACGTGAGGCTATAATTCGAGAGCTAATAGAGTTCGGTAATGAGGCTTCGACTTAATTGTCCTTGTCGGCACACGAGCTTTTCCGCCCCTAACCCCCCTCCCTATGCTTCTTCACACCTCCAATACTTTATGGCACTAAGCAGCATCGAAGGTGTACGAGGGAAATCGAAAATAACTGGCTGCGAAAAGCTTAAAACGACGTGGACCTTGTTAGGTACAGTACACATTACGTGTCGAGAAGCGGATGAGTGTCTGCTGTGAATGTGTGCTTAAGCTTTAATTGGGAGGCCAGACTAAGTCAAATCCGACAAACGATTATTATTATCATTTTTTGGGAAAACTTTTTGCTAATGAAATAAGTTGCTCTTTACTCCCCGTTGAAAGTAACTTTCGAGGCAAGCTGACTTTTTATCTTTCATTTTTTGGGTAGTCAACTTTTGGATCTCCTAAAACTCCCAATTAAACCTTACAGCGCGTGGCATCAGGGCTGTTTTCAGTTGTTGCCTATCTTATTTCCATGACTCTTAAATTTGTCGAGGGGACACGCAAAGTTCCTCATCTTCGTTTATATGCTCGTTGAAATGTTTAGGTTGCATGACTTTCATTTTCATGCCGCCCACGGGATTATGTTGCCTCCCTAAAACAACGGTAGCTCCTATGTCAATAATACTATAGTTATAATCCTAAAGTAATAAGTATTTTTGTTTTTTTCTTTTTAAAAAAGAAAAAGAATTGTTCCTCAAACGCCATTCACTCGTTTATTTTTCAAGCTGAGAACGCCTGTGATTCCTGTACATGGGAGAGAAAACCCTATCTAATTATAATATTTAATAACCAGTTTGGCTTATCCTAATTTAAATCATTTCTACTCCCCAACCATGTACTAAGACAGATTTTTAGACCCGCTTTTTCAAACCCGAACCTCCGAGCAAGAGCGACGAAATAAAACCCAATAGCAAGTGAATTTGTTGGTTAGCTATCTTTATTTGAACGTTGTATACCCTAAACTGTGTCGTGTGGCCCAAATACACACTTGACGCGATCGATATCAGACCTAAAAACAAAAACGTCGGCTGGAAGCCCCAGAAGTACAGTACTACCTCCATCAGGTTACGTACCGACGGAACGGAATGTCCTGTTTACCTTCGACCGTGTCTTCTCGGCTGAGCAAGAAAGCTCGGTCTGCAGCACCAACTGCTATCCAAGGAGTGCAACTAAAAGTCGAGGCAAAACAATGATGCGACTCGATCACGTCAACTGATCATCATCACCTTTCGCAGACAGAACCAAGAGGCTAACGATTTATTGTTTAGTACCCAGCTCCGCCCATAATATCAAAACAAAACAGTCTGATCCAGCTTCTGCCTTTGGTTCAAATCTTTTTCGAGGATTGCCGACAATAGCTTTGGGTTATTTCTTTCGCTTTCTTTGCAGAAAACCCTCGCCGTTTTCAATTGTATTTGGATAGTATAAAGGGTCCAAGCAAGGGCGGGATTGTGAACGATTGTCCATTTCATGCAGTGCTAGCCATAGCGTGACGCTAAACTACTTTAGTTACACACTCCTACTAGGTTTCCGTTTCGTTCTCCGCTTTTTCCACCGGCTCAGCATGTCCGCGTTATCCTTCGATTATTTTTCCGCACTTCATCAGGCGACAATGTGTTAAAAAGAACAAGTAAAAACAAAAACAAAAGTCAGGGAGACTAGACTCCCCATTGAGTTTCCATGAAAATGAAAAAGCGTGACACAGCTTAGCACACCTTTGTATCTTTTGTAACCTTCTGTGGGAGTCTATCTGGGTGCATACAGCACTCGAGTAGTTCCATTGTTGCGCACGGTGCGGAAGGCTACCGAATGAAATGGTACCGACAAAAGGAGTCCAGAGCCCTATATGTAAATAGTTTTCGTTTCCCCAGTAGCCAAAGCAAAGATAGGCAAAAGGGAGAGAATCTTCCGACTAGAAACTACAATATAAATATTAGACTGCTGTCGTCTCTTTTCGCAGCACGCGTGGGGCTTTTCTCCCAGTACAATCTCCCAGAGTGCTTAGTGGCATGGGGCTATCCAAATGACCCGTCATAAATCGGACCGCCACAGGTGGTCCTCTGTATTTATGTGTTCTACGGGATACAACAGCCGGCGATCGAAGTAAAATTCAATGATTTACTGCAATTAACGTAGATAA
The DNA here is from genome assembly GCA_022832285.1 of Lepidurus apus apus. Classification (NCBI taxonomy): domain Eukaryota; kingdom Metazoa; phylum Arthropoda; class Branchiopoda; order Notostraca; family Triopsidae; genus Lepidurus; species Lepidurus apus. Next base: position 10,805 of record JAGJRO010000040.1, on the reverse strand, counting down.
TGGGTTCCTTAAAGTTCCTCAAAGTTCCCTAAAGCTTCCTGACTCATCCTTCCATGTCCTCGAACAAAAGCGAAACCCCCCTAAGTCCTATATCTTGATCCCGAAACTTTGAATACGACCCCGCAAAAAAATAAAAAAAATTAAAATTGCGGTAACATTGACTTGTTGACTTTCCGCAAAAACTCTTTGCATACATCAAAAAGTTTCGGCAATTCCAAGTTTCCAACAAAGCCTTTTTCGGAACATCCAAAGGAAAGTGGGAGGGGCTTCAGAATCTACTGCCGCTCACGGAAGAATTAATGAAAGATGAGGCCAAATGAAATATAAAGAACGATAAAAACCTTGAATTTTAGAATAAAGGTTATAGCGACGAAAAAAAGTCACGATGCCATCAGGAAAGTAACTATAGAGCTATTGCCGTCACTGGCACAGACAGAGGTAATATATAGAATAGAGAGGCAAATGTTCCCTTGTCCCCGCCCCGGCTTTTGGTTGCTTTTGCTTCATATATAAACTAAACATGACTAAAAAAAAGTGGCATTTGGGCGGCTATAACATTCAAATGGCACGTGAGGTTGTCGACAACGATTTGGGGAGTTGCCACTTCCTTCCTTTTTTTCACCTCAGGTCCGGGGCATTGTTTCAAGGGAAAACACACTACCCAGAGCAAGTAAGGTGTGTTTTGGCTTCGGCTGACGAAACAGCATTTGCATGCCATGTCCCATTTCGAGCATGTTCCATGCTTTCTTTCATTCTTACAAGGCGACGTGATATGCACCAAGTGCTATCTCTTTACACTATTCATCCCCAACAGCTCAACTTTAGCCCCTTAATGTCCACCAAAAAACACAAGCACGATAGCATAATTCGCCGCCTCATTCCTCCCTCACATCTGCAGAATCTTCAAATATTGTTCTTACTGCTGTTCGACATTGTAACCTTTCATGAAATCTTACGAGGTGCTTGGTTAAATCCATTAAGTCTTACAACGGAGCACCGCCCCACCCGTCCCCGCGCCAAGTCGACCAGCGAGGGTTAACGCAAGGTATATTGCTGGCTGCCGCCAAAGCGAAATCTGCATCGCAGCAGAGCCCTGGATAACGTCTGTAATACGGAAGGTGCGGGAGGGCTAGCAAAGGCAATTAGCGTCACGCGCTGGGCCTTATCGGCATGCAACTTGACATTTAGGATCACGACTCATGGCCATTCCGGCCCATACGACAATTTCTGCCTTCCGATGTCGTTACTTGCAGCAACACACACAACATACACGCCGCCCTTTGCCGCAGGCTAGGGATATAGAGCCCTCTATAGCGCAGCCCTTAATCTACCTAAAACGGCTTCGTTTTTTTCGCTTCCGAACGTTCTCTGACTACATCTTCTTCTTTTCCTTCCTGAACGCGCGCCGTTTGGTTTACCTTAATTTGAAATTCACCCCTTCTTTCTACCTTCGCAGCGCAGAATGAGTGCTCCTATAAAGCCAGCCAACTCGTGCATCTATCTTAATCAATCTGCCCATAACCATTGTCAGCGCAATTAGCAGCGTTAATACCCTCCCCAGCAAGCCAGTCTAGTCTTCCCCTTAACCCAACTCAATAGCCGTATTCTATGCTCACAAAAGATGGATGAAGAAGAAAGAACTTTGCTCCTGATGAGCTCACAAAGAGCTTCGATGGAAGAAAGAATTTGGTTCTATTTTCGATTCGGTTTTCTTTTTTAGAAAATGCCAGATGTTGTGCGTTATCATCTCGAACGTGTCACGCTTCTAACCGAGATCTATTGGAAGATAATCTCAAACATTCTGGAAAAGAAACGAAAATAGGGATTGCTATTCGATCACTTGTGGTATTTGTTATGCTCCCATATGCGGTCGCCTGCTGCGATTCCGATTGAAATGGGCCTTCGCATGCTCCTGCGGGATACTCCGGACTTTTCGTTTCCCCCTTCCTTTTCCCAAATGCAATACTTTTATCCATTCAATTACCTGTGTAACAATATCTAATAATCCATTTTTTCACATTTTTTACCCGAGTTCAAAAAACTGTTCTTGTTCTCGATTTTCGCACGGGGAAATTGGATACAAACCCGCAGTTAGGACTTTTTTCTTTTCGTCCATACCCACGTAACTATATGCAATGTTGCCCCATTCCCTTCATGGCATTAATTAAAGTAATGTCCAGAAATCTTATCGCTCCCTTGAGCAACTGCCGGGTCGAACACAGGAAAAGACTCCTAAAAGGAGAAACATTCGCCACGCAATATATGCATATGGGGTAGCTTCTATGAAACTATTCCCCTTGCCACCAGATACGAGCTTATTTTTGCCCCAACCCAACCCAATTTACAACACTATACTAAACAAACCTTCAACAACACCGGGGTCAAGAGGTTCATTTTCTATGTTAGAAAATCTTCCTTTTCCTTCCCAACCTCGTTAATTTGCTTATTATCCGCCCAACAACTTGAGAAGTCGTCGTTCTTGTTGACCCTTAAACGTCTCTCCTCCCTCGTCTAACAATACCTGAGCTCCCCCTGTTAAAGTACTAAAACACACAAAAGCCTACGTTGATCCACACACATACACATATAGGGTAGTTTCTACTTTCTACCCCCTCCTCTTCCTCCGCCCCGCCAGAAGTAACCTCGCTTTTAAAAGCCCCGCCACCCCAGGTATTATATACGCAGTACTCTAATAAAAGGTACCATTTCCTATTCAATTTCCGAGCCATCATATACCCAGCCAGCATACAGGAGCAATTACGCTTCCTCTTCGGGGGAAAACCCCTTGAAAGATCCCCCCTCCAATTTCTTCCCCAGCATTTTCTCTTCTTTTCTTTATACATGACCAGAATATTCGGCTCGTAATTCTTCTCGAACCGTTTCACGCCCAACACTGTTAAAAAAAAAAAAAAAAAAAAAAAAAATCTCTTTTGGTTTAAGAGGGAAAATGGCCAGCCAACAGTAAGCTTGGGACAAATTAAAAGAAAAGCCGTTGCGAAATCGCTCACATTTCCTATGTTTTCCTCCAGCTCAGCTTTTAAAAGGATACCAAAGAGATAACTTGCCACGAAAAAAATGGAGCACCTCGCATATGGAAATAGATCGGTCCGCAGGGAATTCAACGGAGGCTGTGGGACCATCTCACAAGCCACTTGTCCCGTGGGATGAGAACGGGACTTGTACGGTATACTACACTCGTCTATATATTTACGTCTTTTAGTTTTCCATGGCCAAAAGACCTAGCCAGAGCCTTTGACGTAGTGGGAGAAACTATAGTTCTGCGGCGTGTTCTTTTGCCTCACCTTTTCCCCTTTGCAACTGATCGGTATCTGATATGTGAGATAGAAGGGGCCGTTGACTGTATATAGTAAACTCGACAGTTCTCGTAATGCCAGAACGTGGTGGTGTGTTCTCATGCATGCCGGCAAGTAAAGCTTCACTTGTGTCGTTTTCATCTCCGGAGGGTTTCAGAGTAAGATCGCATGACCCGCTGGCTGTTTGACACTCTAGCTGGACAAAAACATCCAGCATCTCGCCCTAAGTGCACCCTTCTTAATATTACATTTCCTTCAAAACAAGGCCTCGGACCTTCAAAAGCGAAAGAACTTGACAAAGCTTGAATTGTACTTCTATTTTATACTATCTCTCCAAAAACGACTTAAGAAACTTAACACCTCACATAAATAAGACTACGGTGTACAGAAAGTAGTTGATTATCTTTGCCAAAGATGGCACTGATGTTCTCATTGTAATTTCATAAACATTAAACAAGAAATTAAAATGAACAGAAAGAGATAATTTAAACACTATTTTAAAAAATATCTTAATAACAAGACTAATAATAATTAATAACCAGACTTAATAATAAATATCTTAATAATTTATTTGTTTTTTCTTGTATTTATACTTATTATTTTTGTTTAAGTATATTTACTATATTATTATTTGTTTATTTATATTTATTATCTTTGTGTATTTCTAGTCGTTTTATGGTATTCGAATGTTTACATTATTTGTGTTTTATGTATAAAGGGAAAACCGAAAAGCAGTACTGTCGTTCTAATTACGTAGCAATGATTGGGCAATAAGGTAGGTCAATTTCATACAAGATCACGAGAAAGCTCTATCATTCCTTCGTTTGATTTCTCTTCCGGTGTCGTTTCCTGTCCCAAAAAGCGCCCGTTTTGAATTAATTAGGTTTTGTCCTACAAACGTGGTTCTTGATATCCTAGATCCTGTCGGATCAATCTGACATGAACTAAGGAGGCAACGCATGCAAAAGGCTCGTCGCCTAATAGAGTTACTATAGGGCCCCCTCGAATAAACAAGTCGTATACAAAATAAAACCGTCTACTTTTTGATCATATGGAATAAAACGGTAGCAATTACCATAAGGGTACGCCTGTTCGAGTTGCAGAATAAAATTATGGAATAAAAATAGAGCAGAGAAGCGAGCACGTAGTGTTCGAAGTGTTTTTTAATTGCTCGGCATGCACGGAGTGAATCCTTGGAGTCCACAACCCCGCCTACGAGTCATGAAACAATCTACAAAAATGATACAGTAATTTACTGAAAGGTTATTTACGACTTTTATAGGCCTGCTGGTGTAGTATGTCTATGCCTTCCCTTCTTGTTTATTTTCCTTGCTGAAGAATACAACATTTAAGTGATTGTTTTACTTTCCTTTGCAACAAAAAGTAAAAGGGGATAGATATTCTCCCTTTCACGCAATCCCCCCTTCCTTAAACTGCCTTGCGTGGCTGATTTGCTTAAAACGAGCACAGAATTGCCCCAATAGGTCCTCGGTTCCTGGTTCACAGTTAAAACAACTTGTTGACATTTTCAAAGAAATCCAACGACACAAGCTCCCGGGTTTCCAGCTCTTGGTTTTAATCCTGAATTAATGACTATACCTTTCGAAATAAAACAAGAAAAGGGGCCTATCATGCTCAAGTACCTGGCACAGAGCAGGAAACTGAAAATCTTCGTGTTATCCAAGCGTAAGCCAACCGAAAGAGGCAACAAAATCAATCCTTGCAACTTTACGAGTGCATCCTCTTTAATCTTTAAATCCGGTCTCGGATTTCCGTGAAAGAATAATCAAACTAGTTATTTTCTTCACGAATCTTCCGTAAGGGTCATGAGGGGTATACAGCACCACATGCTGCACCACGCAGTGTATACACTGTATACGAACACTGGAAAAATGATAGGAAACGTGGCAGAGAGAATGTTTTCAAATTAGACCCTTCAATTCCAAGGAGTCCGGAGTCCGCATCGTAAATAGAGAAAGTTCCTTAACGCTTTCCAGGTCCGGGATGTCGACAATGAAAAAGGAAATACCAAACGGAACTTTCGCTCTCACTCCTGCCCAGAAAGGTGCAAGTGTGAATGGACGTAGTATCCACGTGGTTTTTCGAAAACGTTACTGTTTTCAAGGCCTTTATGGGTTAATGAGATTCCGGGTTCCCCAATTCTCTTTGTCGAGTATAAAAGACAGCGACTTAGGACCACCAAGCATCAGTTGACCCATTCCTTCAACGTACTGTACAGTACAAGCAAACCACAAGCAAAAAACGTCTTTGGTGAAAAGATCTGTGAAAACTCAACAGTTTTATTAGTTACTACCCTTTGAAAACGAAAAAGATTTTGGAACCTCTGAAAGACTTATTTTTCTTTCCTGGAACGCAAGTTTGCAAGCTTCTTAAAGATGTACAAGACATCCGCAACCTGTTCGGTAAGTAAAAAAAATACAAAAAATTAAATATTTAAGTTTTACTTTTGTCCCCTGATCATCCGAACCAAAACTTAAAAGAAAACATCCATTTTTGAATAGACCGTGCTCCTGTTGTGCCTGCTGGGGCTTCTAGGCCATGCTGCCGCCTCACCAGTGCCCTCTTCCGAGGAAAATCCTTTGGATGATCAACAAGTGAAGCAACGCGGATTCACCACGGAAGTGGAAAACACTACGTTTGATAGCCACAACGCGAATTTAAGTCACCCGGACGACTCTTCTGACCAATTCCTAGCCAACTACTTCTCCTTGGACGGAAACTCGACCGGTGAAGGCAACTGGACCGAATTCGAAGGGGAAGGGCGTAGTTTGGGCAAAATCAAAGATGCTGGGCAACGAGTTTGGTTTTACTTGGGCTTTGAAAAACTTTATAATTGGCTCACTGGTAAAAAAGAGCAGCACGCAATCCATTTCCCCCAGCAACCGTATCCAGCGTACCCAGCCCACCATGGCCTCTTCAATTTGAAACCTGCTTTCAAGCCCTTGAAATCCGAAACAAAACCCGCAGTCATTTATAGCCAAATCGGGGATCAAAGGCCTTATTACAATTAATAGTCTCCCCCCACCTCCCTTTCGACTGTTGCAGCAGGCTGTGACAAGTTTAATTCTCAGAATTCGAGATATTGTAAGTTAAGGAGAAAATACATGTATTTTAGAAAGTATTTTTCGTTTTCTGGAAGATTTATAGCCTAGTTCTGGGGAAAAGGGTGAAAGCTGTAATGAAAAGCTCCTTAACTAGTTCCTGCGGTGAAAGGTCACCTCAACAGTTGTGACCTGAGACTAATTAGCGTCCTACGGTTAAAGAAAGTGGGGTATATAAGGCAAAGTGTGCGTGCCGTTACGACATTGATCAACTTGATCCTCTTCAAGGACTACGCAATCGCTGCTACAAATTGGTTTTAACATTTTGGATTCCGTTTCCGACTACTTCCTTAATGATGGAGAAGGTAAGGCACGCTTTTCCTTAAACTTTACCAACAGCCTGCATCGCTTTGAATCTAAATTACTCATTTTAATTAGGTTACTCTGCTTGGGACCTTTAGTTTTTGTCTTGTGTGTGCTGTGTTGGAGCTTTCTCGAGCTAACGCCATCGACAGCAATGCCAATGTTACCAAGCTCAGTATGCTGCAGTCAACACCAACAATTAACGGCACGCTGCCCCGCCAAAGCCCAGGATCGCTTGATTTCCCTAGTTATCCTCCACATCGGTATCCTTCTCGTCCAAAACATCCATTTCCGCCGCCAAAGCCCGAAGAAAGGCGACCCAGTCTTTGGTCATTCCTAAATCCGGTGCAGGCCTTTAAGAAGCTGGTTGAAGTAATCTCTGGTGAAGAAGAAGAGGACCTTTCGTCGAAACCCGCGAGAATGAAATACCCGTACGCACAATATCGTCGTCGTCCACTAAGTCGACCAACTCCAAGCTATTCCAACCCGCGTACGACAACCCCCGCCTACAGTCAGACGACGGAAGCAGTTATACTATCATACGAACAGCGACCTCCAAGCTATTCCAACCCGCCTACAACCCCCGCCAACAGTCAAACGACGGAGGAAGCAGTTACGCTATCATACGAAGACCAGTCGAAAATCATTGACCAGATTGTTTCCTCGTTAACCACAGAATCGGCTCAGTTCTCCCAAGTTGGTCCAGGTAGTTACGGTTATGCGCCAGTTCAACCAAGTTTGCCTTCAACTTTTCCCACAACTGCTCCCAAGTTTGTTACTCCTAAAGCGCCAATGACAACCCCTCCACCGTACAATGCAGCGGCTACTTCTTATACTTCTTATACGTATGCACCGACGATAACAGTAACTCCTAGTTACACTGAGTACAGGGTACCCAAATTGCCCGCAATGACTCCATCTGTTCCGATGCCAAGTCAATCAGGAATGTCGTACCCGCTTCCAGACCCGGAGTTTAGGTCACTCATTCCTCTACTAGCCAGTGGTGTACTGCCATGAATGTCCTGCGTGTTTTTGTACTGTAGATAAGTGGCAATTGAGTGCACATTACTGTAAAAGTATAAAAAATAAATTATTTCAAGGCTGAAACCGGTTTTCGCGTACGCTCCTCCTTTCTTACAGTAAACATACATTTGGTACACAAATATAATCTGTTCAGCTGGTTTCTTATAGTTACGTTTCAATTAACTCTCGATTTTGGATAAAGCTACTCTTTATCTTACTTAATAACGTGAGTTATTAGGTATATATTTAGTTACCGGAGAATGCCAACAATTGGCTCTAAAGCCCGCATCATATGTAAACGGGATATATTTCCTAATAGAAAAGCTGCTTAGCTAAACAATGGAAAAGCTGCATTACTTGTGGTAATCCGCCTCCTTTTGTATTTATTTTTAAACTTCATTTAGACACATGCTTTTGATTTTTGAATAATGACTTAATGATTTTTGAATAACGTTACATGCGTTAATATTTGTTAACCACCTGGAGGATATGCAAGACAATCAGCAGTAAGCCAGAATTACATACGTAATAGGGCTGTTTCGTAATTAGTAAAGCTCCTTAACTATAATGCAAAAGCTGTATTGCGTGCCCTTCTGTCTATGTTTAGCTCGGTTTTCAGAGTGGAAGATTTTTGGCGGGGAAAAGCGAAACGCTGTTGTTGCGTTAGGCCTGTTTAGACATGGCATTTAAGACATAACAAGCAAAGTACCGTACATATAATTTAGGCCTAAACATACCAGGAATTAAAAAGTGTTTTATCTGAATTGAAGTGCTTAGCAAAGACCGGGTAAACTTAACACCTTATAATTTATGGACTAATCGTTTATCACTGTCAAGCCAGGATGAATAAATCCGTCCGCCCATGTTTATTTGGAGAGCGGGTTTATCCGGTGTGAATAAAACTACGGAATAAACGAACGGTACGGAGTATGATCCGCCACCTATTGCCTACTTTTTACTAAAGTTAAGCGCAAAGAAGTGTTGCTCTGGTTACAACTGAAAAATGGAAACTAACTGAGTGAAATAGAAGTGACGAGAATATTTATGTTCGGCAAGTGAAATACCTGTTTTCCTTTTAAGTACATATATGTATTAGCGAATGGCAATTATATAATGCAATTTATCTCCTGTAAAGTTTATAGGGTAGTGGAATGACGGAGCCGAATGACCTATATTTCCAATAAATCTTTTGTCTAACGACAAAAGTTTGCTCGTTAATGACATTTTAATTCTTATGGCTACATTTAAGTGTAGAATATTGGAAGTTGATCTCATGCGATCAACTTCCAACATGGGATCAACATGGTACAGAATATTCTGGATTGACACGGAGTAACAATTATCCCGAGTTATGGCCCGGACTATGCGAGGCAAACAGGGTAATGGTAAAGTTGATGTTTTGATGACAATTTCCCCGTCGTTTTACACAGTGTCTTGCCACATCAATCACATTGAGAATTATATATTACAATCTATTGTATACCTACTATACGAAATATCTTGGTAATTTTTCAGTCAAATATTGTACCAGTAAAGAATTTTAATGCCAAAAAGAAATAATACATTTAGCAATGCTATATTAAAGTACCTCAAAATTCTGAGCTTAGAATATAATATTAATTTTTTTAAAGATTTATGTATTGCCATAAAAGGTTCTCAATCATCGAAGTAGGCTTACTTTTTCAAATTATAAGTACAGCACCTTAGAAGTAGTCTACGAGAAAAAGTCTACCATAATTCAATATTTTGTTCATAAATGAACACAAGAATAATTGCCAGCCAAATCATACGTTTGAGCCGCAGTATATCTATGTAAAGTGATTTGGTTTTAAAAAATTTCACGAGGAAATTTGTTGCACCGCAATTATTCAAATTAAAGCAAACAGTTATAAGTCTGCCACGTGAATTCAGGAAATTCCAATACGCCTAAAAAATGTAATTATCTACAGTTAAATTCCTTAACCAGACCTAGTGCTGGCTTCATTAAAAATAATAAGACAACACACGCATTTAAATTGTTAAACTCTTTTTGTACCATGGAAAATGCATTAGCTGTTCGCCATTAAACGGTCACCCAACCGATTAAACGGCTTGCATGAACAATTCAACTGTGGCTAGTCTTTTGTTTATTTATTTTTTTGGTTTATACGACTACGGTACAACCGATTGAGTTTTTAGCCAACACTACGTGATCGAACTTCTCTCATTAACCTATATACACCTGCTGCTAAATGGAGCAAGTCGAGAGGAGACGACACTCCATAGGAACATTCGAAGCCAGCGCCAACGGTGTCCTTTGAGGCCTGGACTTCCTGATCATATGGAAAGAATAAAATTGAAAACACTTCTACTTCGGGATGTCTTGTCTAGTGTTGATTTCATTTTGTTGTAGCGAAAAGATTGTTTAAAGTTGATAAAACTAAGATTCTAGAAATTTTTATCTATAATAATTTTGACTCGAAATTGTAATTGTTGCTAAGTTATGGTTTTAGACCTAGCGAATCAGAACTGTTGTAAAAACAAGTCAACGCATAATAAAATGAGACCTCATTGTCACAATTTTGATAAACTTCGGGCGTGAATTCCATCCGCTGTATGTTTAGTTCGGAGCCTGTAGACCAGATGGCGAAAGTTTCACTGGCTTCACATTTTTCCTATTGAGAGTCAACTCCTCTATATTCGGAAGTATTGCATCGGCAGATTCATTCAAACCGCTACTACCGGCAATACAGACAACCTAGGAAGCTTTAGCAACGTTAACCATGTATTTCAAAGTCTCACCTCTGTTTTTATCTTTGTTTTTGGCCGCTTCAGCCAAAGTGTCGAAAGTAATACATTTTACATCCTTATATTGTCTGCTGAAAACTTTGGGTCCAGAAAACTAAAGCTTTTATTTAAACCTATTTTTCCGTAGCTTGATTACCGTAACGGCCCTTGCATGCCTCCAATAAAGCCAGAATTACCTATGGTTAAAGCACTGAAAGCTGCCGGAGGTCCTCCTTGTCTGATTTTTGCCCGGCCAATCGCAGCTGTTGCTATGGCT